>JAOTIZ010000203.1:12950648-12962553 GCA_027123425.1 Erythroxylum panamense | reverse complement strand
TAATAATTATAATATATTTAAAATAGATACTAATTTATAAAATAAAACTAAAAACTAATTTCACCCATTACTATTTTCAAATTTTAACAAGAAGCATGGAATAGTAATTCAGGAAGAGAGTGGCAGTGTCTTGTAGCTTTGTCAGATACTCATCCATGACCACCCTGTCCCATTAAAAGCTCTGACACGTCCTATTATGCCCTCAGCATTCCAGTGCCTTCATCTCTTCCCCAAAACAGCACAGATCTCTAAAACAAAAGCGTCATGTCTCTACGTGGATTGATAGACACCACATTTAAAAGTCTATTTTCGGAAGTCATATTCTAACACAGGAAACTTATTTTCTAATCTTAGGGATAAAGTTCAAAGCTTCTTTACATTTTCACTTCTCACCGTCTCACTTCACCAATCATTACTCTCTTGGGAGCAAATGTTGGAGGCTCCCCAAAGACTCCTATCCGCTGCGTCAGTGGTCCATAGGCAATGGAAGAGATGATGGCCGTCGGAGGCAGGTGGCGCCGCATGGACAAGTAGTGCGACAGGGAACGCCGGCAAAGCAGAGGCGACGGACGGAGCTGCGAGCCTCGCCGGTGATATTTTGAAAGCCTTTGGACGCCAAATCAGGTAGTGGGTAAGGTTGTGGTTGCGTTGATGGTAGAAGAGGAGCTTGTTGTGATTGTTGATGTGTGGGTTGTGGGTACAACGGTGAAGGGGTGATGGATGGGGAGTGGAGAATGGAGAATGGCCGACGGCACTCATCGTCTTTCTTCTTATTTTCCTGAACGAAAAAGAACGATTCCGGTTATCAAATAACCGGTTCCTACGAAAACCGGCCGATTCTCTGATAAACCGGCCGGTTTTGTTTTTGAAAGGTTATTTATTAAAACCGAACCGGACAACTGACCGGTTCAGCCAAAATCCGGTCGGACCGTCCGGTCCGGTCCGGTTTTAATAACCTTGTATACAACATTACATTATATTATATTATAAGTCCATAATCAAAACATCATTTCACTATATCACATTATGAAACTTTCCATCTATCCCAAACAACAATTTTCTAATATTACATTCGTTTACGTTCTATTCTATTATAAACAATCCCTTTTCATTCTATTACAATTCACTACATTAAAAACTTTAAATCCAACCAAGCATATCCTAAGTCATTCTAGAAACCAATATGGAATATTTCAAGTTTAACATTCAACAAGAAAGTTGGGTAATTGGGAAGAAGAGTGGGAGTTGAGATGGCAATAAAAATAATAAAGACTTATATCATATTTTCTTATTACATAGGGAGTAGTAGTAAATTAGATATGTATTTTAATTATAAACATATTATTCTAGTTGTTTAGGACCTAAATTTATTTAAAAATATAAATTTTTTATTAGGATATAATTTAATTTTGTTTTAAACATTTTAGTTAGAACCCCTTTACTACTAGAATAAAGTTCTAAGAAAAATTTTAAAATATTTTAGTTAAGAATTTCTTTATTATTAGAATAAAGTTATTTTTAAAGTAAGTTCAATCACTATTACTTGAATGAAGTTTCTTATATTTTTGTTTTGAAAAATGTTCTAGACAAATCCTTATCATGATGGTATCTTGGCTTTTAATTGAATTCTAGTAATTGAAGACATTGGTCAACATATTTTTTATAATTCAAATTGATGGTTATTATTTTTTGTCGTTCCTCGTCCCTCATATATTATGCAAAATTTCTAGCTTAACATTACTCGTATTGTTTGTTATAAAGGACCAAATCAATATGCTTTCTTGATTGAATTTTTGAAACTATCTTAAACGGGTTTTTATCAATCGACTTATTTATAGAATTATTGTATACAAATTTTCAGCAGAAAGAATTAGGTCTTAATTAGTCGCAAAGTCCCTAAAGAAGAATTTTAACAAGTCCTCAATTTCCATTCACTACCTTTGTCTGACAATAAATTGACAGCATACTTAAGTGTTTTACATTTTTCATAAAATTCTCTAAGAATAATTCATAGACTCCACGTCATAATTAAAGACAATGGTTAAAGAAAACATATCACTGCATAAAATTTCTATGGGTCAAATATTCACTAAAATAAGCAATTGAATATCCTTCTTGCTGACTATGTCTTTAATTCTCATAGGAGATTCACTAGCAACTTTAAATTCCTTAATAAATTCTAAAAATGAGATTTAATTTTCTTTTTCTTAATTTTTCATAAATATTTTTTCTTTATACGTATGAGTATCATTATAGAGCTACAGCTACATTACTAATATTATGAAAAAATCGCCAATAAAATGTTTGTTTATTGGCTATGAAAACTCTATGTTTCATGCACATCCTTAGGTCAATCAAGAATAGCCTTAATCCTTTTGGGATTCATCTTTATTCCCCAATAATATATAACAAAATTTAAAAATACAAAAGTTGATTAAATAAAACACTTTTTAAGGTTGATACAACATTTCTCTTACCTCAAAATTCTCAAGACTTCTAAAAATGTAGCAAGCTTTTTCGATAGTCACCAAAATATAATACAAAAAAATTTAGTAATATATGATCGAAATACTTATCACTTTCAGAAAAACGCTAAGTCCAAGTCTAATTCTAATTTGATCAATCGTACTTACTTCATAAGTCTATCTTGATAAAGATAACAATCTCATCCTATTAAATAAATTATATATATAGGAATGTGTCTCAATTACTCGAGCAAAGGAAGGTACAGTGATCAGTTTATTAATGCAGCAGCAAATACAGAACTCACAAGGACCCAAAACCCAAATGCAAGAATATTTCCAAAAAGAGTGGGGTATGTTTCCAATTCCAAATTTTTGAAGGTATGCCACAATCACTTCAAGCAGATAACACTTTCAGGCAGCACTAAGCAAATTGCCAAACCAATAGTTCTTATGGAGTGCCACAAATGCGGATGAAACCACGGTAGCTGGACCATTGAACCAAGCCCTCCATTACCACAATTGTTGTATCGTTGACTACTGCATATTCTTTGCTTAAATTTATTTCCAAACATTAGAAAACAAGATTTCAACCGCCTTCCACATGACCTCAGGCTGAAATAATTGGTCCAGTTGTACACTCGAATCATTGACAATCTGAGTTTATTGTCTAAAAGTGAGACATGACTTTTGATCTAACTAATCTTTTGAACATGGTAGACCACAAATTGAGTGCAAGGGCTTGCCTTGCTCAAAACCAATAAAAAGGAAAGAAGAATACTTTCCATCCATGTCTTATGCAAATGGCTTCAAATGAATGCATACGTAGAGTTCAAACCACCCAAAACTTTCAAGTTGAGGAAAATGAATTTCAAAGTTATAGTGCTAACAAACAGGAAAAGAAAGAATTGGCATCTAAGGTTCAAGTTAGAACACTCACTCACCTTGTTCTCATTGGGGATAATTTCCTTTTCTGTTAGTTTCATTGCATTCTCTCTAAGTGTCAAAACATTTAATCAATTACTTTTAAATTTTAGCAAGATAAATAAGGTCAAAATTCAAGTGGAACTAAAGTTGTCATAAACACAAGTTGCCACGATACTTTGAAATCTTCAAATCCATATTCAATGGATCAGAAATAGATATAATACTAATACAACTATAACTTGTTGGGGATCATATCACTGCTCCAAAATCATCCTTGATGAATGAAAATAAGTGATTGGTCAACTTGATAACACAAACCTTTGTTCAGTCTCTCCAATTTATACGTAGTTGCATTGAAGTTATCAATTAAATTCACTCAATTTTGATTAAAAGAACATCAAGATTTTTCATTTTTACATTGACAACAACCAAATAGAAGATGATCTTAATAACAAGAATGAATCTTGTAGCTTCTCCCATCTCTACGTGTTATGGGTTCAGACTCATTTTAGGCATATTCGCTAGACTAGTTCCACTAAATGTCGGCTGTAAAAGTGTTAGTTATCTTCACAAATCAAAAGGAATGAAGTTTGGGTAGATTTGAACTAGAAATCAATATGTTGAAACTATTTTTGGATCACACACCTGTGTATGGGTTGCACATGTCCATATCAATGATGGACAAAGCTGTGTGTATAAACATGTAAGCTTCTATAATCATGTATGAATTGAATGATGATGTTTGAGGACAGATAAGTTTGTTAGTAGTAAGACATGATTGTGTCCATCATGTGAGTCTCTAAAATTGTGTATCTCTACAACATTGAGTTTTAAAGGACATGGTCACCACACACAGTTGTTTGGGCGATTTTGTGAGATATAAAATCTTATGTTTTTTAGATAAAAATAAGTTTGAAAGTTATAAGTTGTATGAGACATAAATATATAACAAAAGAAGAGTTTTAGAGTCCAAATGACATTGTTTAACTATAGCTTTATTGAATTTTGATTTCTAGGATTAGTTGAAAGTAGTATTCACACACACACACACATACACACACACACACACATATATACACAGAGAGAGAGAGGGGGGGAGAAGGGGAGAGAGAGAGAGAGAAAGCTAAACTCATTTTTAGCTTTAAAAACTTTAAGGATTGAATACAATTTGATATATATCATGGAAGTTTTTAGACAACTAAAAGTGAGTTTAGTTGCAATTGTTTTGTGAAGTGTTCTTAAGTTAAAGTTAATAGCTCGAAACCTTAAACGCTTGTATCATGCTATTTTTGATTTAGTTGATTTATTGCCAGTTTTTCCCTTTTTATGTTAAAATTGTGTGTCTAATTTATCTGTTAGTCGTCTATAACATTTAATTGGTTTGTTATTGGTTGAATGATTTCGTTGATCTTGTGAGTGTTATTGCTTGGAGTCTAATAACTAGTATCTGGGTCTTCGACATGGAGGGTGACAATAGATCTCTAGTGACGTTGACATCAACCATTACTAAATATAGAGACTTATAATAGATCTCTTGTATTGCATGGACCTTTATGATCTAATTGACATGGAAAAAAGTATAAAAGATGATGTCCCATCTAATTCAAAGAAGATGATAGATAAAGAGTGGGAGAAGATGAAGTAGAAAACATTAGGAACTATTAAACATTATATTGATATCAATTTATATATTCAAATGTGTTTTCCAAAAGATGGATCCTTTCAAACTATGAAAGAAATTGCAAGGTCGTCATAAGAGGAAGAATGCTTACAATAAGACCCACTTGATTAAAAAGCTTGTGAACCTAAAGTTGAAAGCCGAAAAATCAGTCTTGGAACATCTCAGCAATTTTTAGGATATCCTCAACAGGCTAACCATCATAAAATAATCCTTGATGATGAGCTGCAAACCTTGTTCTTGTTGAGTTCCTTGCCGAATAGTTAGGGAGGTTTAGTTGTGACTATCAATAACTTCACTTCGAATGGTGTACTTTCTTTAAATGTGATTAAAAATAGTATATTCAATAAAGACATTAGAAGGAAGAAGTTCATTGTTAATAATGGACATGCTCTTTTGGCAAAGAGAAAAGGAAGAAACAAGAGTAAAAGTTCCAAAAAGTAGGGAAAGTATAAGAATATGTCTAAGTCTAGAGATAGCAAGGAGACTAAGATGTATCGCTACTGCACCAAACTTGGTATATAAAGAAGTTTTGCTATGAGTGGAAGAGAGACTATAAGAAATAAGACAACAAGAAAGATAGAGATAATAGTAACATTAAAGCAGCAACCTCAAGCACTAATGATGAGCTGTCACTAATTTATGCAATTAGTGAGTGTCTCCATATTTGTCACTCAGATTTTGAGTGGCTTATTAACACAGGGGCTTTCACAATATAGGGACAAATTAGAGCCATGTTAGCATCATCAACATAGTTGACATCCAAGTTCAAATCAAAGTTAGGTGTGTATTAATCTTGAGAAGAGTACGACACATTATAGACTTATGTCTCAATTTGTTGTTTACGAATATATTTGACCAAGAAGGATATTGACACAATCTGGAGATGGCAAGTGGAAGCTATCTAAAGGAGCATTAACAATTGCTTATGGTATATTGTGCTACACCCTACAAAGAAGGTATGTGTTGGAGAATTATATGTCATTAAGGAGAATACTTCTCTAAATTTATGACATTAAATATTGGGATATGTTAAGAAGGGGACAAAATTACTAGTTGGAAAATCACTTATCCCTTTAAAAACCAATGTTTCCCTTAACCCCAAGGTTGGAAAGTACCATCGATTTTTATGTCATAAAAGATCTATTATGAGGAAGACCAAGTTGAAATTGTTATGGTCCCATTGAGGAGGATTCCTTGGGGGCAATAAGTACTTTGTTACTTTTATCAATGATGTTACTCACAAGACTTGGATCATCATATCAAAAAATAAAAATAAGGTGTTTGAGACCTTTAGGAAATTTAATACCATTATGGAAAGGGAGATGGAGAAAAGTTTGAAGCATCTTCGAAAAAACAATGGAGGCAAGTACACTTCTAATGATTTTGAGGACTATTGTGCAAGTCATATGTTGAGAGCCATTGTGGAAAAGCTTCAGTGTATGCTCAAAATGTCCAATCTACCAAAGTTCTTTTAGGGTGAGGCAATTTGAATCGTAGCATATATGATCAACAGAACTCCTTCAGTCCTTTCAGATTTTGGTATTCTGGAGAGAGATGAAAAGGAAAAGATTTGACTTATATGCATCTGAGGGTGTTCAAATGCAAAACTTTCAAGTATATGCCAAAGGAGTAGAAATTGAAGTTGAATTCTGCCAAAGGAGTAGAAATTGAAGCTGAATTCTAAGACTAATCTGTGTATATTTGTTGGATATGGAAATGAAGATTTTGACTATAAGCTCTATGACCCAAAAAAGAAGAAGATTATTGTAAGCTGGGATATAGTCCTTTGTAAGCATGAGATGGGTGCAGATCTCATCAAGGAAGACAAACTACTTTCAACAATTTGCCTTTCAATATAACATATTTCATACATATGCTTACTACCATTAATTAGCCTTTAAATGAAGGAGGCAAAAGTGATGAGCTAGCATACGATGGTAATGATAAGGTACAACCTATTGGAGATAAGTTGCATGAGCCACATCTATGATTAAAATAAATTTATGAGAATTATGAGCAAAGGGAGCAACCTGCTCAAGTGTTAGAAGAAGTCTGAATTTAAAGGTCAACTAGAGGAAAGAAGTCTTCGACTAGATGCTCAAGTTTATAATATCTTCTAGTCACTACTAAGGGCGAGCTATAGAATTTTCAAGAAGTTCGGTCACTTAAAGACAAAGACTCTTAGCCCAAGGTAATGTAAGAGGAGATGGATTCTTTGAAGAAGATTCACGTGAGATAAGAATGATGCTGATATATTGAGGAATGTGAATCTTAAAAGTAAGTTTGATCTTTATAGTTAGTTCGTCGGGATGGCTTTTAGGTAATCAATGGGATAGTTGATTTCTCCTTCAAGAGAAGCTAGAATGGGAGATTATTGTGAATCTATCATCATTTTAGACATATTTGTTAGACCAATTCCACTAATTTTGGGCTATGAAAGTGTTATTTGTCTTTGTAGATCAAAAGAAATGAAGATCCAATAGATTTGAAGTAAAAACCAATGAGTTGAAGTTGTTTCTAGAGCACACACACATGTATGAATTGCACATGCTTGTGTTGATGGTGGATATGGACATGTGGATGACTTTGTAAGCTTTTACAATAGTGTGTGATTTGAATGACAATGTTTTGGGATGAATGTGTACGCTTATGTCATTAGTGAACGCAACCATGCCCGTTGACTATGTAAGCCTTTAAAACTGTGTATTTCCATGATGTCAAGTTCTGAAGGGATCATTTATCGGTATAATTCTTACCCTTTTGATGTTAAAAGATAAGACTAAAAGGAAAAGAGTTGCATGAGATAAAAACATATGACGAAAGAAGAGTTTCAGAGTCCATAAAGCATTGTTCAACTAGAATTTTATTGAAGTTTGATTTTTAGATTAAGTTGGGAGTATTATAGTGTATGCCTATTTGTGTATGTGTATATGTATACACACATATATATCAATTTGTACTCAATATTGGAAGTTTTTAAAGAGTTAAAAGAGAGTTTAATTGTGGTTGTTTTAGAAGATTTTTTTGAGTTAGAGTTAATAGCTCCAAACCTTAAACGCTTGTATCTTACTATTTTTGATTTAGTGGATTTATTGTTAATTTATCCCGTATTTTATTTTAAAATTATATGTCCAATTTATCTTTCAGTCATATGTATCATTTGAGTGTTTTGTTATTGGTTAAGTGATTTCATTGTTCATGTGAGTGTTATTGCTTGGAGTCTAACACTAAGAGCATCCGAAGCCATCTAAGACTGAGGCGATAAGATGGAGTTGTTGAACAAAAAACTCAACTACATAACATTAAATTCGAGAAACCTTTCTAGCATTTGTCTTTATTTCTAGGTATTTTGTTACAAAAGTAAAGCAAGCTTGGTGTTTTGTTTTATATAAAAAAATTAAACAATACAAGGTATCATTAGCTATAGTAACCACTTTTCCTACTTATGACTTAAACGTACAACTCAAAAACTAAAAATACACAGCTAAATTATGTAGTCTAATAACTCCTCTCAAGTTACAATCCCAAATTAACAAAAAAATTAGGATGTAAATGGCCATTGAAAGTTCTAACAAAAATGAACATGCAATAAATTAAGATTGAATATAAAATTGTTTAAAATAATCACCAACAATACCATAATTAATGTCAAAATGTTTAGTCTTTTTATGAAAAATTATATTAGCAGTAACTACCTAATTATGACAATGTGAATCATTTAAGCTGGAAATCATTGACCAAATAAGAAACTCAGTCCCATACTTCGCTATAATAGTTTGCTTTCTAATCTTCTATGAGCACCGTAATATGCAACCATTGTAAAGTCACTCTGCATTAGAAAAAATCTTTTTAGTAATATTTGCGCTAACATACTAGAAGAGATCAAATGCTTTTTAATGAGAGACTCATTGATGAAACATAAATTGACTAAAACGTTGTATTGTATAACTCACATTTTCTGTTATGGAATTTAGGTACAACAATTTCCCAATTATCCTTTTACAATTTTCTGGCTTAATAAACAATTGATATTCATTCAGAAACAAATTTAAACCTTAAAAGAGGAAATTGTGCGTCATTCATATTGTCTAGTTTACCCTCTGGTAGATATCCTTAAAAGAAATTGTTTACTCGCAAAAGTTTTTTAAGTAAGTCTTATAGTTACCAAGGTTTAAATATTTAGCATAATCCAAAAAATTTTATTATGAACATTTAATTTAAAGTTTTCATTATTGATTGCATTACCTCTTTTCTAGTGTTAAGAAACATCATATCATCAACATAATTTAATAAAGCCAATAACTCATTCCCAATTACTTTAATATACAAGCAATAGTCATTCTTGGATTGAATAAAACCCAATACAATTAAGCATTTTGTAAATTCTAGATTCCATTGTTTCAAGGAGTACTCTAAATCTTAAAAAGACAAACATCATTTTTATTAACCTTTTTTATATTTTTCAGGTAAAAATATGTACCCTTTTTCTTCCAAATATTAATGTAAAAAAGTATTATTAATGTCAAGTTATCAGATGGACTATTATTTTACTATAGCATTAGTAAGAAACAATTAAATAATATAACCAATTTAGCTACAATAAAAGATCTATTTTGTTATCAAATTCCTCCACTTAATTATAACACTTAGCAACTAATATTACTTTGAATAGATTCATTTTTTTAGTGGCATCATACTTCACCTTATAAAGCTACTTACTCCTTATAACTTTCTTGTTTATTAGCAATTGAACCAACTCTTAGGTATTGTTTCTCTTTAAGGCATTTTATTCATATTATATTTCTTGAATCCAAATATCTTTTAAAGCTTCTTCACATGTGATTAGTTCTTAAACTATAAACACATTAGAAATATATGTCGTATAGGAAAGCAAAGAGAGAAGAGAATAAAAGAAAACAAAGAATATGAAACATAAATATCATTCAAGTCCTTTTAATGTTAAAAGAGTGTGACTGTTATTACGAAGAGAAGTAACATTGCACTTAAAATCTTATAACCAACTAAGCTTCTTAATAGTTCTTTAGCTTTTTCTAAGCATTGGTATAAGCATATCAATTTTTGATATAAAAGGTATATTCATTAAGTCATTCTCATGAAAATTATTTGACGGTCTAGTTATTAGGCTCCTAAGAGGTATATAGGTAAGGTGATTTATTGATTTATGTGAAAAGAAAACAACTAAATTTTTTTTATGTCTAGAACCATATGTAAAAGTATAATAGGATTATGCTTTGCATCATTGTTAAAAGGAAGTATATGCTTATGTATTTTTTTAATTTTATAAATTATATAACTTATATCCATTTTGATTCCCTGAATATCTCATGAAAACACATTTTATAGACCTAACCTCAAATTTTTGTTTGTAGTGATAAACATTAGTAGCATAACAAAGACATCCAAACACCTTCATATGCTCATATGTAGGTAATTGTCCACTTACTAGCTTAAATTTATAGGCCTACTTTCTTGAAATAATCCTATTCAAAGTGTATGTAGAAATAACAACACACTCAAACTGAAAAAAAATATATCAGTATTGTTAGTGCTTAATGACACCTAAGAGGAGGATAAATTAGTGTTTATAAATTAAGAAATTATTTTCTATTTAATAGATGACATTTAATAATAAACAAAAATTAATGTAAAACAATTTGTAAATTGTAGAGAAGAAGAAACATAAATCCATTTATAATGGCCCAATGAATAACCCTTGCCTATATCCACTCTCTAAGATACTTCTAAGTGAAAGTACAATAGACATTAAAAAATTTTATAATTTTGATCTTCCTTAATCTTCTTAATTCTTCACTCTTATGTCCACTTTGAATGATTCAGACTTTAACATTTCCTTAGCAACTTTATGAAATATCTCTTGATTTATATATGACTAAAATTTTCCGTTATAATGATTTCGTAAAATGAAACTCATTAGTAGTACTTATGTTTTTTTATTATTAAAACTTTGATTAGAACTTCCCTTGATCCAACAATCTCTCCTTTTTTATGAAGATAAAATATTTTATGATATTAGAAGAAGCAATAATGAAATCAAGTACATACATAACATAAATCATTTACTCATGTATGAAAAAGATTATAAGTGAAAATTTTAAAGTAAAATTATAGACATGATAAATGTCAACATAATATCAAATGATATGATAAAATATATTCAATTATCAAACATTCTAATAGTCAACAAAGTAGATATATATCCAAAATACTCCCCTTGAATCTAATATCACTAGATTTCTCTCCCTTTTTTTAAGACATCAAAAATCAGTTATTTGGAGGAGAAAAACAATATTGAATTGAGTAATATAATATGTCAAAATGGTGTATTATAAGGACATAGTAAGAGTTAAGATTGCCCTATAGTTGAGTGAGTTATCACTTAATAGTTACTATACGAGCATTTGAAGGAAATTATGACATGGTCAGGAGGTAGTAGCCTTGTTATCTACAGGTAAGTCAATGGTTTGACTAAGTATGTAGCATCCCATCTCTCAAATGATTGAGAGATTTAAAGAGTTAGATTAATAAGTCATATAAGTGTTAGGATGTAGAACAAAATTGGTATATCCATTACATGATTTGATAATTATGTTCAAATGCATAATATGAGCATACACACATTAATTGTGAGTTAGACAAATGAGATTCAATGAACATATTTCGGAGTATGGAATTGAAGGTAATATGAGATATGAATAAGTTTTTCGAATGCCTTGTACTTTGGTTTACTAATGACAAGAATTGATGGATTAGCATTAGCAACTTGGAATTAATTTTCATAATTGGGAGATTGATA
>JAOTIZ010000203.1:12916281-12940653 GCA_027123425.1 Erythroxylum panamense | reverse complement strand
TTTAAAAATATTTTAAATTTAAATTCAATTATAAGTGGTTATTAAATTGAAATTATTTTATTTTAAAATTAATAATTAAATTTAAATTATTTATAATTCTTATTAATGATTAATATTGAATAATTAAATAATAATTGATAATAAACCGAAACAAAGGAAAAATTGAAAATAAAATTTTTTTTTACAGTTTTCATAAATAATGAAAATCAGAAGAAGTCAATTAAAAACAAAATTTTAAATTTTAAATAAATAATTTTTAAATTTGAAAATATAAATAAAAACTGTAAATAAAAACAAAGATGTGAACTTATTTTAAAGTAAATGTCCTTTTTAGAAAGGATATGTGAGCAAAATAAGGGGAAAAAAAAAGGTCCTAAGTTGCGTCCGCGTTAGAACTTAGAACCACATTACCTTGTTGTTCTCCCTTACCTACACATACAATCAACTCCTATTTCTTGTCTGATCCATGGCTTCCCTTTGGCGAGCAGCGTCCGCCCTAACACAAAGCCAAACGAACCCATCGGACTACGAAGGGGTCGAGTTCTGGTCAAACCCGGAACGGACCGGATGGTTAACCAAGCAGGGTGAGTACATCAAAACCTGGAGGCGCAGGTGGTTCGTTCTAAAGCAAGGCAAGCTCTTCTGGTTCAAGGAATCCACCGTGACCCGAGCTTCGAAGCCCCGCGGCGTCATCCCAGTGGCCGCTTGCTTGACGGTTAAAGGAGCCGAGGACGTCCTCAACAAACAGTACGCGTTCGAGTTGTCGACCAGGTCCGAGACTATGTACTTCATCGCTGACTCAGAGAAGGAGAAGGAGGATTGGATCAACTCGATCGGTCGGTCCATAGTTCAGCACTCCAGATCTGTGACCGATTCCGAGATCGTTGATTACGATAACAAGAGGTTATAAGGTGAGTCTGATCTTAGTTATCACTAACCAATATATATCTATCCACCTATGTTTGATCCAACACGAGGTGAATTCTTGTGTGTATCCGTGCTGTAAATTTTGGGTTTTGAAGTGATGTAATTTCTTAATTGCAAAATTCAATAGTTGTCCGATTTATTTGTTAAGCCTTGTAATTTACGATTGTTAAAGCCTTTTGCTTTTTCTCTGGTTTAATATTTACATTTGCCATGTAAAATTGTAGTCTTAAGATCTACTGCGTTATGAACTGTAAAAGCTATAAATTACTTTTTCATTTATGTAAGTAAAGGACACTAGACTAGTTAATGGCTATGTTTATTTCTATCAAGGAGATATCTGTTATCTGCCAGTGACTTAGACAAATTGCCAATAGCATTAACATTCCTGAATGATTGTCATTATCTGCAATACTTTTGATAGCAATTTCCTAACTCAAGTGGTTATGGCTTAGCTTCTTTATTCCCAGGAGAAGTAGCTGCATTTCCAAAATCACATTTCTTATCTCATCTGATGCAGAACCCGTCAAGCTCTTTCTTTCCTTCTTCTTTTTTTTTTGGTTTAACTTAATGATATTTATCTACTGCTAGAAAATAATTAATTATAAAAACAGTTTAAAGGTTCGATTGTAGACCCTATTCTTATATTACTCCTGTTCTCAGCGATTTAAGGTTTGAAAAAAGTTAAGAAAAGAGACACAGAGATGCTATCAAATTAACCAATCCATTTCGAGAGAGAGATTGGCTTAATCCCACGGGAGGCCGTGTCGTTTCAATCAAGTGAACATATTAGAGCATGAGAATAGTTCCGGGTAACATAGTTAGAAGAACAACTTGGAGCAAAATACGACAAGAAGAGTTAAAAAGGATATGATGTAAACAGAAAAAAGCAATCTACATATGATGATGATGATGAACCTGGATGAAAGCTGTCTCGGCTAAGTCAATGGCTTGAGCAACATGAGCAACTTCTGATTGACACTTACAGTACTCACTTTCAGGATCCGTGTCAACACCTATGGTTACACCAGCCTGAAGGTAAGCGATCCATTGACGGCGCGATTTTCCCTTTTCAGCATCTTGTGTTTCAGTTGGGAAAACCATGATCCTGGAATCCACTGCAATTTCCATGTCTCCATTGAAAGAAATAGAGCCAAACCCTCCCCCACAAGGGCCACGGCTTGTCATCTCCGGCTTGTCAGTCACTTTCATGGCCATAATCTACCTTACACAGGTTCACAATGATTAGTCGGTATGCTAGCCCTTAGAAAAGCAATTTGGAAAAATGGGTAATCCCCATGACGTAATGATAAGCTCATCATACGAGTACTTGAGACAGAGCTACTAATGGACCGGTATGAACAGTGTTGGAAAGCATCTACGTATCCTAGGAAATCCTTTAAAAACATTAGAATCAATCTGTTTAGGATAAAAGACCTTGGGTGTTCCACAAACTGTACAGACCGGCGGAGCAGCTCGGAGGACATCCCAGCACGTTGCATTGTGACGCAATTCCCGGGAGACCTGCGTCCAATGCCAAATAAAAGCTTCTTCCTCATGGCTGTTTAATGGCAACGGTCTTATTTATTCTTACCATGAAAAAGGTTGCAAATATTGGCAAAACTAGATTGGCGAAACAGATATATAATCAATTGCATTTCACTATTATAAACTGCATATATTGTGTATGTCGATTTTGAATCTTCTGTCTGAATCTCATTTCCACCGAGGACTTTACTTAAAAGAAAGTCAGTTGGCGGGAAAAAAAATGAACTTCAGTGTTTTACCTTCTTAGCACAAGTCACAACTTCTGGGCTGGAGGCAACTAGAATACACCCTCTAGCCTGCAATCACGTATTCATATTTACACTTACGATGGTGAACAAAACAACATAAACTCTTCACTATTTAGTAGTTTGAGTGGGCTCGTACTTGCAAGTAAGTCATACAATGATCAGGACTCACTACTCTCAATGCTCTGTACACTTCAAATGGAGCAGTGAACGTTGGGCGTTCAAATCCCTGACTTAAAACTATCTGGGAAACATCCCCTGCTACAATATGTTCTTTTGCCCTTTCTACTGCTTCACTGTATTCTTTGCTGGAGAGTTTAGACTTGATGAATGGACCGAATTGGTGGTTAGGCGAGGTTACATAGCCAGCCGGTAGCCTGGGGCTGTTAGTCACCATTCAGCATTAAAATCGACAAGGATATGGAAATCACCCTCATCAAAGCAACAGAGTAATTACATTTACAACCAAGTGAAAGAAACAGATAGGCACTCACGGATTTATGTCATGCACTTTTGATACCAATTTTTCAAGGCATTTCACTCCATCAGAATAAGCACTCTCAACACATGGGTGCCTATCTACCATCACCCAGTGGATTACATGTGCTTTCTGAAAACATTATGCAAAGAACTACAATGAGATTCTGTAAACAGAAGCTAAAATCCAACAGCAATCAAAGAGAAGCACCTTTTCCACATGATCCAAAACAATCACATCGACATACAGGCCAAGATGCATATCTGCAAGATTTATGTCATCCTGAGTTGCCCTTGAAAATGGCAAGTTTGCTTTCTGTACATGTCGAACCGTATCATAGGAGAAGTAACCAATCCAACCACCTATAATTTTGCCCGAATGAGGAAGAAATCCCATCAACCATTCATAGATATGCAATTTTTACTCGAATTCTTAATTGTATGACCATTCAAAACTTGCTGGAGTTGGGAATAAAAAAGGTCTACATAATCTGAGGAGTGGAGAAACTCGTTTTTCTCACCACAAAAAGTATCTGGAAGTCGGTCGGTCATTTGGGGTTTCCAACTCTCGGAGATTCTTCTGGGAATCATCAATGGATCATCAACAAGCTCCTTACTCAAAGTGCCTTCTCTGTGGTCCATAATAGTGACTATGTTTTCTCTTGCCACAATCTCCATCGCTGGCTGAGCCCCAAGAACACTGTAACGTCCCTACTTACATTATACATGTACCAAGAACTAAAATCAGACAACAACCATATGTCTCTATGTGTGTGTGTGTGTGTGTGTGTGGAGCAAACAAAAGAAGTCACGCAGGTCTTTTACAAGGGTTGAAGCCTCAACGCCATGCTCTACGGACTCGAAGAGAAAGCTTGGAGTATCTGTTTCATCTTCCTTAACCAAGCATCGGTAAGCAGTAATTGGGGTGAGCTTATCAGAGAATATTGACTTATGAAGAGGTACCAAATTTCCGCGCTTAGCAGCTTCCGAGAAATTTATTGCGTCGTTGGCTGAAGACCATTAAAATTAAGTAAAAATAAGTTTCATGGGAGGGGAGGCTCGTATCGTATTGTAGGAGGTAGCAGCAGTCGACTAGACAGCATTTTTCTGGAGACCTTAACTAAGGTCAGCCCGTAGAATACAGAGTCCAGATCTCTTGTCTAAGATTATGGTGTTTTATTGTGTCCAATCAATCTCAGCCGTTTATTTATATAAATTTTATGTAGGTCCTGCGTAAATCCTGCGTGGTCCTACAAAATAAATGTTTAAAATTTCATGAACAGAATAAGACAGAGTAAAATTGAACAGAGGATCTGTTCCCTAGAATATGGGGTGTAATTGGGCATAACCTTAACCGAGGTTCGTATTAAGCCAGTCCATAAAAAGAGCCCAGAAGCTCCTTTCTTGAATTTGACTTGACCAGACGCACTAAAAGACTTGGCTAAGAAGAAAAATCTCTTAATTTTTCTGATTTGGTGAATAATATATTTATATTCAGCTATGGATTTACCTAAAAAGAAAAAACAAATACATTCAGATGCATTAAATAATTATATATATAATTTTTTAAAAATTAAAACTAATTGAAAATTTCAGGTATTTGCCTTCATTAATTTTAATTTACCTGAAGATTGGGTCGCACGAGAGATGGACTGCTGCCTGCGGAGAATGTCAGTTGGCGGAGACATGAATAAGGCTAAAGATTGCATTCTGGAACTTGAAGCACACAATTTCACTCCCAAGTCCCAACTCTCTTTATGTTCAGTTTAGCCTCTGTTCATATATATAGATATATACAACCCCATCAAGGGGGAGGGTCGGGATTTAAAAAAATAACCATGACATATGACATTATAAACTTAATAAGAAAGATGATTTTAACAACATTAGCATATTATGTCCTTGCAGAATATGAGTTTCTTCTTTTCACTTTTCTAATTTTATTCCTTTCTTCATTACGCAGCCATGTCTACTATTTATGGACCGTATCTCAAGACAATAAAGCCATTTATGGAAAGAAATTTGTTTAGGTTAGATGAATGATGACGTTAATTTCCTTTATTTATTATGGTCAAGGGATTATACAAATAGGGTTGTCCTGCTTCATAAATTAAGATATAGGAACTTTCAATTGACCTTCGTTACAAATGACAGTTAGCTAATTAAAAATTAAGATGAATATACATGTCTACTACGTTACAACCACCGTCATGAAAACTACTTGATCAGGTTAACAACGACAAAAATTAGAAAAAAATACATTGGTCAATAGCCATCAGAATAATCCTTCACGCTTTTGTCTTTCAGCTCAGTGGCTGTGGCACCAGTACCAAATTCAAGCAATTTATAATTAACATTTCTTCGCTGATCAAACTGTTTCTCGAATTCTTCTGAGTTGCTTCTCAAATTCCTGATGATCATCGACTGGTATTTGGCCTCAAGGTTGGTTAAGGGGAACACGGTTTCGTCTGACATTTCACAATCTTCCAATAGGGACTTGACTAGTCCGACGTCCACTTCAAAACTCTCCTCCTTGGATTTGAACGTAACTTTTCTGTCAGATACTTGCAAGTAGGAAAAAACAAGAAAACAGATTTTGTGATCGTGTGACGCATAGGGAGGAGTTCTGAGCTTGTGTAGCTTGTTTTTCCTAATTCGTGGTCAACTCTATATAATACGATTCCTCACCCTATCAAAACTTTGAATAGGATATAACCAAAAAAAAAAACTTTGAATGGTAGCTTTTAAGTATTAATTTTGAGCCTAACGCTCTACATTTCATACTGTTTACCTCATCCCTCAGCGCATAAAGTACCAACTGTAACTCATCTACCTATTGAAAGATGAATGATTTGAAAAGGGAACTACGCTATATACCCCAAAAAAGAAACTAAACTATAGATTCTTGAGTATTGCTGTACATCGACGAAGCATTAAAGAGCGAAACTATATCTCCCTTTTTCCCTTCTCTTCCTCTAAAGAAACTCTTGCTTGCCAAGCAGCTTGCTCTACATGGAGAATTGTAGGCTGTAAGTCAAGTCACCTGATGAAAGCTGATTCCGCTAAGTCAATAGCACGAGCAAGGCCTGCTGCTTTGTTTTGACACTCTTGCTGCTCATCCTCAGGATTGCTATCAGCCACTATACCAGCCCCGGCTTGTAAGTAAGCAATCCATTCTCGACAACCTTGAAGAAGGTCGTTCTTATAAGAGTACATTGTGTCGAATCGAGCCCCAGTTGGAATCACCATGGTCCTCAAAGCCAAGGCAATGTCCATGTCCCCAGTGAAGGAAATACCACCGAAGCCCCCACTGTACGGGCCCCGCTTTGTTACCTCCAGCTCATCTATTAATTCCATGGCTTTCACCTGCATCATAATGCCAATGATCATTATTACTAAAACGATGGTTAAAGAAAATTGTTGCATCGCGATATCCCATATTCCTGCAATTCCATTAATCAAGGGCAAGTTATCCAAGTCATCAGTGAATATCATTACAGGACACAAATATTGGAGATATTACGCATATTAGAAGAAGAAAATGATACTATTAGTCGAAAATATGCACCATAAACATAAGCATACTCTCCTGATTTGAAGAAAAAGTTGAGTGATTACCAGAATGATTAGGACCATTACTCAACTGTTTTATAATTATGCAAAATAGAGGAAATCGCATCCACAACCCAATACTAAAAGACATTTTAATAGCCAACCTTGGGTGCTCCACTAACTGTACCAACAGGGAGGGCAGCACGAAGTGCATCCCAGCAGGTGAGATCATCGCGTAATTCTCCAGTGACCTGTATTTAGGGAATAACATAACATTTTCATCATCAGTGAGATATGCAGTAACAGTCAAAACAACCAAATAAGATGACTAGGGTCCATAAACGTTATGCAAGTAAGTCATACAGTATGGTCCTCTCACTAAACATTAGTACCCCAAGTTATTTAAGTACACTTGCAGATCACGGAAGTGATCTCAGCCACAACTTTTGGTGGAGAAATACAACTCTAAATTCTATTAAAGGCGACTTTAAGCTTTGTTTAGAAATAAGATATTCCTCATATCCAACATTCAGGTACATTACATGAACAACTCCATCAAATTGATAAGAACCTGACGAAGAATTATGCACTAATCATATGTTTCTATATAGAAGAATGAATTTGCATTTCAGTATTTCAAGGAAAAAATTCTCACCGTGGAGCTTATATGCATCACGTGGGAGTATCGCTCAATATTCATAAGTTTTTCCACCTTCACAGAGCCATATTTTGAAACCTATTGACAAAGATGTTACCAAGGCGAGTTATTGTAACTAGCACATTTGAAAGAAAAGCAACTCTCACTTAGAGAAACATTTTCCCGGTGAATTATTTAGCATGAATGACAGCAACAAAAAATTTTCTAACCACAAAACTGCCCAAGAAGAACCTATTATACTCCTTACAAGGAAGGAAATAAGCAGCATTCAGTTAAATTAAGACATCATATGCTCCTCTACACAGAAATGGAGCCCTGTGGCAGATAAGGACCAAAAACATATCTGTGCAGGTGACAGGCAGAAATTAGTGCATAAGGAATGTAACCATAATTTGACACCAATAGAGTTTAATAGGAACCCCTATATGAATTAAATTTGTCCATGAAATCAGACCTTTCCAACATCATTCCTGCCCAAATCAACCAGCATGATGTGCTCTGCGCATTGCTTTGGATCATTTAACAATTGCAGCTCTAATGCCTCATCTTCTTCAGTTGTCTTCCCTCTTCGGATTGTTCCAGCTAAGGGCCGATTGACTACCTTGCTCTGCTCAAGGAATGAATGAAAATTTCCAAAATACTTTCATAAACAAAATCCTTGAAAAGAGATCTAAAACTTAAATTCATTAACAAAAACAAATTTTTGGAGAATATCTAAAACTGAAAATTAACTGTTGGCTCAGGGGTCTTAACAACCAATATGCAGTACCAAAATATGCTATTTGCAACAATATACCTTCTTTACACGCGTAAGAATTTCTGGACTTGAGGCAACCAGAATGCACCCCCTAGCCTGCATAACATAGGAAATTTGGATTAGAAAACACAAGTTATTAGCTACTCAATGATGAGGCAAGGCAGAAGGCCTGATAGGCACGCACTTGCAAGTATGCCATATAAGGACTGGGATTCACAACTCTTAATGCTCTATAAATTTCAAATGGGTCGGAAAATGTTCTCCGCTCAAAACGTTGACTTAAAACTATCTGGAAAATATCCCCGGCCAGAATATGCTCTTTAGCCTGTAGTACAGCCCTCTTGTATTCTTCACTTGTCATGTTCGACTTCTTTAACAAGGGACCAAATTGACGAGTTTGTAGTGTCACAGATCCTGCAGACAACTTTGGGCTACAGATGCCATTCAAGTCAAGTTAGAAATTTTGATTTAACTGATGATAAATAACAAATAAGGACTAACTACTGTGACAATCACTTACGGGTCAATATCCTGTACTCTAGCCAATAACTTTTCAAGACTTTTCATCCCATCAGAGTAAGCACTCTCAATAGAGGAGTGCTTATCCAGGTTCACCCAGTGGATTATGTGTGCTTTCTGAAAACAAATAAAAACACCATCTCCATGATTTCAAAAGTAATAAGCTGGGAAGAAATGGTTACAGAACCACTTCTCTGCACTGAAAACATTTTATGTAAGGTCAATCAAAAGTAACCAATTTTGACCATGACTAACGAATGGGAAAACATAAATCAGATAGCCTATTAAACACTTACTTATGGTCTATACCATTAAAAAAACTACCTTCTCTACGTGATCAAAGACAATGACATTATCATAGAGGCCCAAATGTACATCTGGCAGATCTCTATCATCCTTTGGAGCCCCAGAAAATGACAACTTTTTGGTCTCCACATAACGGACTGTATCATAGGAGAAATAACCAACCCAACCACCTAATGGTGAATGCAACATTCAGTATGATTGAGAAAATAGCAAGAAATTCAATGATCACTATAGGTGAACAGAACATGGAAGTTATGCAAATATTAATGGACTTGAAACCTTATAAAAGAGAAACCCATAAAGCCACTAAACAAAGCAGATGAAATTTATGACTTCATGTATTAATCTGATCCACAACGACACTGTTTCTCTTTTTTCTAAAATCCATGTAATGATGTTTGATATGAGGATGCTATGCCAAAACAAAAGATATTCAATAATGACACTAGAAAATCTCAGCTACCATGGGTTTACGACACATACCAAGTCATTGAATATGGAAGCATACAGAAGACAAGATTTAGCAGCATTATGGAAACACTTCATAGTTATGATAGCCACATGTAAATTACCGCCCCCCCCCAGCAGTTCAATACAGTATCATTAAATTTGTCGTTAATGTACCATGGAAGAATCCTCAATATTTAATGTGAATAACTGCTAAGAAAATAAATATTGAGCTCATTCCAAAAACAATTAGAAAACAACTTTGGAATCCAATTTTGTCGCGACAATGTCGGATTTTCTAGGTTAATGATACCTTATTTTTACATGCATCTAATAGCAGTCAAGCATGTAAAAACAACTTTGGAATCCAATTTTGTCGCGACAATGTCGGATTTTACATACATCTATAATAGCAGTCAAGCATGTGGAATGCAAAAATGAAGGAGATCTTCAGAGCAACTCAACCATAAAATAACCGTGCTCTATGCTGTTAAATTAGCAGTTAACGGCCAAACTATCCTACATTTTCCTGATTTCAACTTGAGCAGAGAAAAATCTAAGCTACAGATCATTACCTAAATTTTCAACCACAGTCTAATATAGCGCATACTGAAATGGTTGTATTTTAAAAACAAAATTTTCTTTTACCACAAAAAGCATCAGGAAGTTCATCAACATGTCGGGGTTTCCAACTCTCTGATATTCTTTTTGGTATATTCATGGGGTCCTCAACAAACTCTTCGGTTAAAGACCCCTTTTCATGGTCCATTATAGTGACTCTATTTTCTCTAGCCACAATCTCTATTTTTGGCTGAGCTCCGACCACGCTATAGCGTCCCTGAACCCACAAATGCATACACAAATTAAGGAGATAAGCAGAGAGGCAGGCAGGCCATTCATATCCAGACAAAGAAGCAAAAAGGAAGCTTACGACTTTTGAAGCCGGATGACCAGGCTCAACAGACTCAAAAAGAAAGCTTGGAGCCTCTCGATCATCTTCCTTCACTAAACATCGATAAGCAGTGACCGGAGTAAGTTGGTCAGAGAAAATACAACAGTGAAACGGTATTAAATTTCCACTTTTAGCAGCTTCGGCAAACTTGATTGGATCATCGACTGAAAACAAGAACACCCAAATAAAAACAATTAAGTTAGAAACGAAGGTCATGTGATATTATATCAGAAACAGTGAGGGAATAATAAACAAGACCATAGAACAGCCGCCTTAAGTCAAACTCCGGCAAAGTATTAAATGTGCGTTACATAAAATAAGTTTATACACAAAGAATAAACAATTTTCAAGAGTCGACGTTAAGCTTAAGCGATGATTAGGACTCAGACCACCCAAAGATATCTTGAATACCCTCAAAAGAGAAGAAATTAGAAACTGCTTGTAACCAACGCCTAAAGATTTCTCGTTCTATCATTTTCACCCCGACTTTAACAAAAACAACAATAACGAACAGTGTACTTTAGTTATGATATCAAATGTCGTTTTCTATCCATTTCCTTATTTCCTCCTTTCCTCTCGTTTCTCAGAAGTCAGGACACCGTTTCTAACTTACCTAAGGACTGGCTCTTAATAGACATGCATTTGACTGGACGGGAACATGCAAGTGATAGTGACCTCCTAGCAAAAATGTTCGTCACCGGAGATAGAGCAGAAAGCCGGCAAGTGCCCGGAGACAAGCGAGGAGAGTATGCTAGAGATTGCATTGTGACGGCTGCGCGGTGGTGGACGGAAAGTTAAGGTCGCCGGAAGCAGACTAGAAACGCTCGTTGTCCAACTGTAACGGCTGGTTCTTTGTCCGTTACAGTTTATCTGGTGCTTAGCTGACTTGAGCATCCTCCGCCTCTTCTACTATTTATATGCCGGGAAAGGGCAAATTTGATTATTAGGGATGACTCTGTTTCAGCTAAACGCGTGTCTAAATCTTGCTTTTATGGAAACTACACTACAAAAGTTTGCACAAATGAATACTATTAAATGTAATCCATTGAATCTTGTTGAAACGTACGATTTTAAATTAACATAACCCATTAAGCGCCCCTCATTATAAATGACCTTGTTCATCTTTTTATGTAATGTTTCTTCAAATTAGGAGGAGAATCTGAAAATCTTCGCCATTGGATTTACTTTCCATGTCAATACTTCTGGAAACGTGAGGATACGTTAACATGGATTGTGCTGCCCCAAACGGTGAAATTTCAAAATCGCTTCAGAGCTTTACCAAACAAAGGGAATCAATTTATAATTTTATGTTATTTTCTTGATTAAAAAACTCGTTTGTAAATTAATAATATTATGTAACGTTTACAAGTTGGAAGAGTTCATAAATTAGTAATTTACTTTTTTTAGAATGCATTATGATTCAATAAATATGCACTTAAATTTAAGTATTTACTACAATTAGAGTATTGGAATATGAAGGAAAATATGCTATATTATATTCATATTTCTTAAATATACCATAGAAAATTAGTTGTTATATCACATTTTATTTTTGGTATAAATGAGACTGAAAAGTTTATTTCTAAACCTATAAAATTATAAAAGAGTTTTTATTTATTAATTATTAGTTTAACCTAGAAAACCAAGTTAGAAGTATAGAAAATATCATAGATAAATTGATCAAATATTAATTTATAGAATTTTTAATATGTATTAATTGATTTATTAGAAATGAATCATCTAGAAATTAAGAATTTGATCAGTTATATCATAAAACAATTCTAACATTTGACTTGTACATATTTTAATGGTATATTAATAAAATATCTTATTTATCTCTAAACAATTTGTAGATTAGAGATCAATGACACTTCTAAATATGCATATAAAAATAAAAGCATCACATTATTTTTCTACCACTTGTTTCAATATATTTAATGGTAATTTAGTTTCATTTTAGTTTTTCTATTGTTCTTTTTAATTTTAAAATAGTTATTAAAATGTTCTTTGTAAAATAGTATTTAAGTAAGTAAATATTGAAATATATTTTCAAATCAGTTATTAAATTTTTTATCCAGTAAATAATTATTTGAACTTTTGAACATATGGATTAGATACTATTAGTTTTTAAATTTTCTTATTTTCAAAATAATACTCGTGTTTCATTTTAAATTGTAATAAAAATAAATTAAATTGTATCATTCATATTTTTATTTATTATTAATGTTAAGAATTAATTAATATTTATTCATTTAATAATAACATTAAATTAAGATAAAGAAACAAAAATATAAAAATCAAAATAATTTTTTATGGTTTTGATAAGTTTTGGAAACATGGTAAACCAAAACTAAAATCATAAACTCAACTAAATAAAATTTCTATAAAATTTTAAAATTAAAAATTAAAAATTAAAGAAAAACTAAAGATACCATTAGGATTTGAAAAAGGAAAAGAAAAAAATATTGAGACGCTAAAATTTAAACATAAAAAGAACTCATTATAAGATAATAAGTAGATTTTTGTAAAATAATTTAACAAATCCAAAAGTATACAATAATTAAATGAATTATACCAGATGTTTAATAACAGTTTTAGCTAAACTTGAATGGTAATTTTATGTGTATGTCAAGTTTGTCACTTGCTTAGTTTTTATAAAAAATATTACTTGTCATGATGTTCTCATTTACACCAATTAAAATAATGATGACATTGTGTCAATTTGGTAAATTTTTTGGCCATAAATCACATACTAGAAGTAATGTTTTTAGAAGCAAAGGATTCTTCGGGAGAGGCGAAAAAGGTTTACACGAGCCTTTTGGAGGATAATTCATTAGACTCGATATAATTTGTTATCAATTGTTACAAGTCGTTATGAATGTTTTAGCTTACTATAATTAATGTAGTTAACACTTTTTCCTTGTTAAAAGATCTAATTGTTATATGTCACTTATAAAAATAATTATCTTATCTAGGTAATATATAAGAGAATGATAGCTTTGGAAAAAGCTCAAGGTAGCACATTGATGGCCATTGAATGCCTCCATAAGTATCTTAATGTGTGACAACAACAATAATAAAAACAGCGCCTAGTGAGAGTCCCACTGAAACGTGAGGTTTGGAAAAGTCTAGTAATACACAACCTTACCCTTTCTTGGTAAAGAGGTTATTTCCAATAGATCCATATGGAATGCCAAATAATGATACTATAAAATATAAATAAATACAAATATAGCAATATGTAATGGAATACATAATATATTACATATCAAACATGGTAAAGATTAACAATAAAAGATAAAATAAGTAAATAAATACACAAACTACAAAAAAGATAAGTACAAAATAAACCAAACCAACTATTACAAGAAAGTAATTAGATGAAGTAAAAAATTGCCTAGGCTAAATAACTAGGAGTGAAGTATTGTGTAATCAAAATATTAAGGTAACTATAAAATGAAAGAATCGATGGAAAAAGTTTAAAGATCTTAGAGAATGATAAAGACCTCTCTATGTTAGATCCTTTATCCGTATTATAGTATGCTAAAGTTTTCTATTGCGATCTATATCCTCAGTAAGTTATAATAAAGCCATATCGTTCTTGATAACTTCCCCTAGTTCTTTTTAAGCATTCATTTTTTCCTTTTATAGTCTTTAAGTATACTCTTCTCACATCTTCTCACTGAAGTATCAGGGTGTCTCCTCTAAAAATGTATAAACCACCTAAGCCTCGTCCTCTCTTAATTTTCCATTAATATTAGCCGCTTTTAATTTATCTCTTACCATTACATTTTTGACCTTATCTCTTTTAGTAAAATTGCATATCTAATAGAGCATCCTCATCTCTGCCACCATTAGCTTACGTTTATGCACTTGTTTGATGGGTTAACACTTCGTCTCATAGAGCATAGTTAAGCCAATTGCTAAACAATATAATTTACTTTTGGGCTTGAGTGGTATCTTCTTGTCAGAAAAAAAAACTCCTGTGCACTTTTCTATTTAAGCTACCCTCATTTAATATGTTGAATTATATGTTCATTGATCTCTTTATTGCTTTAGATGATAGATCCTAGATACTTAAAACAATCTTTTTGTAGTATAACTTCTAAACCAATATTTAGCTCTACATCGAAAGCCAACCTGTGGCCTAAAAAGTTACACTCTAAGTATTTAGTCGTCAGTCATGCTCAGTTTAAAGCCCGTCGACTCTAATGTATCATTCCAAAGTTCTAACTTGACATTGACTCTCTCTTTTATCTCATCCACTAAAACAATATAATCAACAAATAACATACACGAAAGCACATCCTTTTAGATATTCTGGGTAAGCTTATCCATCACTACTTTAAACAGAAAGGGGCTCAATGAGGAGCCTTGATGTAGCCCAATATTGATATAAAAAGATTTTGTATCTCCTTTTATCATCATTATTCTAATTTTTACACCTTCATACATATCCTTAATAACTTATATATAGGCTATAGGAACTCTCTTACCTTCTAAATGCCTCCACATGATTTCGTGAGGTACCCTATCATAATCCTTCTTTAAATTAATAAAAACCATGTGTAGGTTACACCTTCTTTCCCTATGATATTCTATTAAACTTTTAAGGAGAAGTAAAGCTTATATCGTGGACCTTTCCGGTATGAAGCCAAACTATTTCCCTAAGATAAGAGCATCCTTTCTCATACTCTTCTCAATAACCTTCTCTCATAATTTATAGTGTGACTAAGTAGTTTGATGCCTCTATAGTTGTTACAGCTTTGGATATCCCCTTTGTTCTTATAAAGAGGAATTAACACATTAAAGGTCCATTTATTAGATATTTTAGTAGACTTAATCATCACATTAAAAAGCTTGTCTAGAAAAGTAAGACCCTCTTTGCCTAGGCTCTTGCACACCTTTATGGGTATCTCATCAAGCCCTACTATCCTTGTAACACCCACATACCCCCTGGAAGGATATATGAATGCCACACTAAGCAGTACAACCAAATCAAAACATACGAAAACTTCCAGTAAACAATTCAGGCAAACATACATTAAATTACATAGTACTTAACACAAACTCATTGTAAATTCCAAACTAAACTGAAGTATCGTTGTTACAAACTTACAAACAAATTTACATATACATATCAGATACAAGCTAAAGTTCAAACCAAAAATTTAAACTTACAAACAAGTTTACATATACATATCAGATACAAGCCAAAATTCAAACCAAAAATTTACATTATTTACAAAATAACACTCAGACTTCATTGGTCATTACGGTTGTCTTGTCCCAGTCTTTATAAACGTCACTCAGAACCTACACATGGCAAATCCACCATGCTAAGCATATAGCTTAATGAGTAACAACTAAAGTATGCATAATTTGACAATTAATCATAGTGAATCAAGTTATAGCACAAGCAGATATTTAAAGTTCAGAAATGTTGCATGGTTAACAAAACTGATTATCAAAGAAGGCACAATCCCTTCAGTTTAAAACATCATTTTGTTTATTTCAAAATTCAACATATACCAAAATACACAATCAAATGACTACTAATTCGTCAACAGAAGTAGGTAACGGGACTTATATAGAAGATATCATAATTGGTATCATATCACAGAAGAGGCTTATGTCTCAATAACAGAAGACACTGAAGTGTTAGACACCAAAGTGTTAATAACAGAAGACACCGAAGTGTCACAAAAATAGCTGCAGACCCTTCTAAGCATGCCTATTTACCCACAACTAGGACTCAACAGTTTTAAAACCAAAACAAACTCATTTCAGACATATCATATGCAAAGCAAGTGGTTAATCATATTCACATGCAAGTAGCATTTCCAATGATATAAACATGCATCAAACACCTCAGACAATCATTGTCCGGAATTCATAATACAATTAACGTAAACCAAATTCAACAAGCAGAATAAAGTAAGGTGTAACCGTCTAAGATTACTCACAAAAGCTCCCTTATCGCTTATTGCCTCGAAGTCCCAACAATATCTGGAATCGGTCGCTCTAAGGGTTGTCTAAAACATTCAATACAAATATATATTACTATTGTACACAATTATGAATTCAATTATGCACTTTCATGTATAATAAATATGTATGATGCATGTTCATGTAAAAAATTCAGGTTTCTTATCCTTAATCTTATCACATTATCGATCATGTGAGATCATATTCAATCCCTCAATTCAGATTTATTTCACAATCCACCTTCGGGTTCACTTTGCTCAATTATTCTCATCAAGAAGGTGAGGTAATTAGGTAATACTTCCTTATAGAAAGTTTCCCCTCTTTGGCTTATGTTTCCAATGATACTAAGTTCATCCGATTTGATTTAGTATTCAATGAGTTATGCTCAAAAAATCGCAAAATGTGTAAAATTTTGGCTAATGCATGATCATGCCTCCAAGTTGTACACCTCATAACTCTCAATTCCAATATCCAAAAATTACAACCTTTATACCAATTTAAAGCTAGGAGAATAAGCTATAACTTTAGTGAAGACACCTCAGTCTAATTCAGCCTACATCAATACACCTCAATCTAATTCAGCCTACATCAATACAGCTTATTCAATAATCACAGGACATGATTTCTATCCCTAGTAGTGCTACAACCTAAGCCAAGACTCAATTTCATGCCAATTTTGAAAGTCTTAGAGATAGAATTAAAAATCAAATTCTTCAAGAAAGTTATAGAAATATGTCTCTAATTTTATTTGAATTAAGAATCAACTCATTTAGAAATCTTTAGATCAAGTTATAATTAGAATACCGAGGCATGTTCATGAAAATTCTCCAGTTCATAACATTCCAACAGACTTCCACACTTTCACCCTATCAATCATTTTCAAATCAATTCAGATAGCTCTAAATTTTCATGAGCAAAAATAAAAATGTGTTAAGAATATATTGGTTCAAGTTTCAAGTCATTTGGAGGTCGGATGAAAAAGTTATAGTCAAAAGACTTAAAACTGTTCAGTGAAAACACTTCATTTATCATAATCCAGCATACTTCATCATTTTCTTCCAGCTTTTCCCCAAAACAGACTTTCGGGTCAATGTTACACAGTCATTTTGACAATAAAAATGAAGGATTTAGTCCAAACATTCTTCTAAACATTTCTTTCTTTATGTATTAAGTTTCTAATGACACAAATGTTATCCAATTTGGTTCAGTATTTTCAAAGTTATCCCCAAATTACTACAAACTGTTCACAAATAGTGACAGATTCCAGATACTCAAATTAAAACTAACTTTTGACACACTTAAGGACAGAAATAAAATTCGACGCCTTCACGAAATTTGTAGATATAAGTTTCTAATTTAATCTGAATTTAAATTCATCCTATTTGGATACCTACAGGGCAAGTTATGACTAAAATATCGAAACCTGTCGAGTAGAACTACTCATCCGAACTAGTTTCCAGCATGTATCTAATCTCAATTCTTTCTCATTTCAGTACACAATTGATCCATATCAAACATCAAACAATACATGTTATCACAGGATACCAAGTATATAATTCCCTTACCTTTTTATTTTACAGAACAACTCTAAAGATCCAACTATATTAGCCCTTTCAAGCAAAACTAAGACGATCTTCATACTATAGAGACAACAACATAAAGGATAACATGAAGTAGCTCCCTTAATGAATAGTTTGGCAAAGGAAAAAGGACTTCATGTGATAACATGTAAGACTGTTGCAGAAATTCAGAATACGGGCAAGGATGATTTCGGTAGAGAGATTGAAAAAAAGTGAGGGTGTAGAATCTTCCTTACAAGAATGTAACACCTAAGCTACTTGGTGTCTCATTTATGCGTGGACACATGTCTCCAATGCATGACTCCCATTTGCCCTCTATTTATGCTGCCAATTGCATCACTTCCATTAGGCCACTTGTCAACTTATTAACAACGTCATTTATCGCATTCTTTCCAAGCCATTTGTCATACAATGGATGATGCCACTTGTCCTCATATTATGCTACCAAATGTCACACATTGATTGATGCCAAATGTTAATGATTCATAGGCTTAATCATACTAATTTTTATGTACCAACTTAACTTGTCTCTTGACCATTTGTTTCCTAGTCCAAATGTACATTTACATACCTCAATTCTCTATTGACTTCAATTAATTCTAATTTACTAACTATAGTCCATCAATACTAAAATTCAAGTCATATGCCTTTCACATTCAAATTATAGCACAATTTTAACCCATATCATACATGTACTTTCATAAATATGTAACATTTCATCTATGGTATATTTTGGGGCCTTACACCTACAATCTTAGAGATGTTTCTTGAAATGTATTAATTAAACATAGTATATTCACCAAAGTAGAGATTATTGTGTATGGTTCAAATATACAAATATGCAATCTTAGGGTTTTGAGAGAAAGGTAATTGTTGGATGCATTTCTGATGACTACAACTTGGACCGAGAGTGTGGCCTAAACCATGTTACTTTCTATAAATCAAAGGTAAAGGCATGAGCTGAAGACACGGGCATATTGGTATAATAGAAGTCTTTTTTAAGAACACACGATCTGGGATACAATTATGGCTCATGACATATCTATGCTAGAAACGTAGTTTTGGTAAATTTCAAATTCTGAAAGAATTCTAAAATTTATTAAAATTATGCTTTACTTTGGGTTGGATTTGATAAAGGGACAAATTATGTTGAACCGTATCAATTAGAGTTTACATTCAACTATAATTATATAAACTTAGTCTATGTATAAAAAATATACATTGCTCACTTGTTGAATTATTGATTAATATAATAAAACCAATTGCCCTTGGCTCCCTAAAATGAAATCATACCCAACTAGTCCAACGTTATTAAAAATATTATTATTTATTTTTATTTGTTTCATTTTTTTTTAAAAAAATTATTTTTACTAGATATAACTTATTTCACAATAATAAATCATAAAGGTCCATTAATGGGTGGCTAAATTTTGGAAAACAATTGAATTTATAAATACTAACTCTCTTTCCATTCTCTCCACAGTAATACCGATGCCTAGCCACTCCCTTTTTTTTCTAAACAATTTCACGATTTCCTTCACTTTGTTATTAAGTTGTTCCAACTTGTAACTCTCATCTTCTCCTTCCTCCTTAAATGTTGAACTTTATTTAAGGTTAACATTAGCTCTTAACCTTCTATAATTGTTCTGCTGCCACCAGTCTAGATATTCAACTAGCTTGAAACAATTATCTTTACGTGTTCGTCTTGATTAAAATTCTCATAATGACATGTATCTTTCTTAGACTTCTTCTTTTGATCTATTTTTTGGTTGATTGACTTTGTGCTTCTGTGACAAGTGTTCCCACTTTTGTTGCTCATTTAAAACTTTGTAGAGCCTCTCTTTGAGTTTCTACTCTTGGTACCAACGAATAAGTTTAGTTAGGATCCTCTAATAACTTATTTCTCACTTGAACATACCCCTTATAAAGTCCCATCAAGAGTTTCATCATTCTATTCCTTCTCTTTACTTATTCAATCTGATTAGCTGCTCCATAATCACATTGTGGATGAGGATCTAATTAGCTAACTCATCACATAATTTGTTCAATTTTGTGTAATAATGAGTTACATTTTAAGTTACCTTGTGTGAGAAAAATTATGATAAGGGTTCATTACTTTCTTCAAATCTATCATATATTTTATCTCAAAGTTCCTAAGAGCATGTGGTATAGATAAATGCCTCAACCAAATCCTTTGAAATTGAAGTTAGTGTACAAGGAAGTCATCATGTGTTTTGTTCTTTGCTCAGACATTTTAATCTTGCCATCAACAAATCCTAAGTTATTCTTAGCTCTCAAAGCTATTCTAGGGCTATGTTTAGTTAGACGTAAGGTTTTTAATGAAAGGAAACGATTTATAATATAATGAAATATAAATGGATGTAATATTAGAAAATTGTTGTTTGGAAGAGATGAAAGGGATTACAATGTAATATAGTGAAATGTTGTTTGGAAGATGGATATAATGAAATATAATGTATGTATAATAATAATGAATGACTATTCTACGCATGATAGAATGAAATGTATTATCTTGCTGCTTGTTATCAAGGTTTAGGGAGATAATTGGTATTATAAAAAATTATTAAAGGTATATTAGATAGTACAAATTTATCATTTTTCATTCCATCTTAAACTTTCCAAATCAAAGGTAACTCATTTTTACTGTTTAAGATAAAATATTATGTAACGTAAAACCCTTTCTTTCATTCTATTCTATTTCATTATATTATAAATTCTCCTCCTAAATAATGAAATAAACATTTCATTCCATTCCATTACTAACCGTTCTATCAAACATAGCCTAAACATTCCTACTCCTTGCAGTTTTGTCATTGTTGTTTCATTTTATGTTTCTTCTCTGTATTAACGTACTCGGAAAGTAAATATCAAGAGTTTAGGTAAACTTTTGTTCAATTAGGCCGTCAAACGATCACCTAGATTGAATCCAGCAAGGCTAAGGTGGGGGACATTGGCCAATTTACATTTGAGACGGAGAGAGTTTCTAGCTCACAACCGAGTTGAGAAAACGAGAGGTCATTCCAAGCTGAGAGGGTAGCAGAAATTAGATAATCAGTAATAGAAGAGCCATTGCTAATGCATCAAAATAATACAACATACATTCTCGCTTTCTCAAAATATTATGTGACTAAGTTCCACGGAACTCCATAACAATCCATTTTTCATAAAACAAGAAAACAAAACACCATATTAATTTTAAGGTTTCTTCTTTGTCCATTAATTAATCAATATGACAAATGTTGATCAATATGACAAATGTTAATAACAAACCGATCGTATGGATTCTGAATTCTGCAATTTTTTCCTGGAAAAAAATAGAAATGATGAAATGATAATCCGTTACAACCCCACGCTGGGATGGGAACAGTAGAGATAAAATCAGTCACTTATTTCCTACTTCTGGCTATTTCTGCAGTTGTTGCTGATACAGATGGAAACCAAACTCTGGGGGTTTCCAGATCAAAAAATAGAATTTTGGGGGTTCAAAATCCCTCAAGCACCAACAATGGCCGAAACTTGCCCCAAAGAAGGATGCTGTTGCCCCGGTGCTAAGGAACAAGACCCTTATGGCATACATTCTTCCTGTTTCCCGGAAATAACTGTTCATTTGCTTCTTTTCTTGGCTTCACTATAGAGGATGACTCCAAAAACTGTAAGGGCATAACCAAGCATTCCAGTGACAGATACCGGATTTCTGAAAATCAAGATCGAAACAACAACAGCCACAGCCCCTTTTGCATTCCCTAGAACCTGGAAGATCAAGTACTCTTTTTAATGTCTTGGAAATGAGCAGAAATAAACGGAACAAAAATAGGAAATGGTTTCTAAGCACATCAAGAGACAAATCAGCAAGCCAGGGGTCGAGAACCTCAAAACTTTGAAACTCACTTTCTTCCAATGAGCAAATTACCCAAAGCCCCTTTCCACGTCTATCAGAATAAAGGTATAAATTTCGAAAGCAAATAGTGTTGAAGGATAGTGCAAGCTCACAACCACCTACCCTGGATTAGATGATTTATGGGGCTTCTAAAAGTAAATTTTAGAAGTACCATCACAATCAGCAACATAAGATCGATTATCCTGTATTCCTAGCACGTCTTCAAGTTAAACATCTCCATTCTATGACCTGACCTTCAACTCTACCGACAATAGAATTGCCTCCTTACCAATAAAATCTATAAAATAAGCAGTAAAGTGCAAAATCATTTGATCCACTAATTTTATTGCCTAAAAATTGTCAGGAAACAAGCACTAAGAAGTGCACTGCAGAAAAAAAGCCCAAAAATTCAAAAAATCGTTTACATTCATGTGGTTATACACGGCATATTTGACTAAGATATGGCACTTTGACGCATCAGTTCCCTGTTATTAGTTAGTACATAAACTTGTTTCCATTAACTTCACAACAAGCATATGTAAGTAGTTTAGAACACCACAAGAGCAGAAAACAGTAAATTAAACAAACCCATAAGAAAGTATCTCATACCTGGAGAGTCAGAGCACTGGTGTGTTTTGTCACCAAAAAATTGGTCAAATTTACAAAGTATGCCAGTGATGAGTTGAACAGCAGGTACCAGATGATCTTGATGTCATCTCTGGCGAGAGCCAGAGTGATCCCAACAACATTATCCTCCATAAGAAGGGTAGCAGGAAGTAAAAATACGACAGCAATTGGAGCCATGTATAGAAGAAGGTTCATAGAATTCAGCTTCTCCCTTTAAGAAGGGAAAACAAAGCATCAGTATTCATTTCCACATTCATAATGACTAAAATAACTTACGGGTTTACTTTCAAAACAAGGAATTTGATTCAGAAATCAACTAACAATCAGCCTTACCCCTCGGAGGAAAGTAAAATCCCTTGTAGCACTGATTTGAGTGCCCTTGCAGCTGTGGCAGCAATACACATTATAAACCCAAATAGATGGAAACTCGGTTCACCCTACATCATATGACAAGATAAAACATTAGACGATCAGTAAAGGACATAATTTCAGCTATAAGAATACTGGAGCTACCAACTAACAAAGCACAATCTACGATGTTAACAGTTTTGTTGCAGTATAAAGTAGATTCCTAACTTTTACGTTAGGATTATTTTTCACCCTACACTACATGAAATTGACCCCATTAAAAAAGCCGTCTCTTCTGATCAATCATGTAAAATTACACATAAAAACAACCGTAATGAGTATATACTACAGGCCAATTCCAGGAGATCGCACCACTCAATCTATCCTATAAGAAGACCATTTTATGTAAAATTAAAACAATCCAATGACAGCGAACACACAATTGAACACGGCTGACATCAACAAAACTAAAATGAATGAACCACATAGAAAAATTGTTAAATCCCCAAATCATAGAAATCATAAAACAACATACCCCACTTGCAATAATAACACCTGTAACGACAGGAATCAAGGTAACATAGGTCAACCAGGCCTCTCTCTTGAGAGTCATCAAATAAGCAAAAACCGCAGTGAAAAATGGTGTCGTGGCACCAATGGCCTGGTTAAAGGACACAGGCAAAAACCTCAAGGAAATGTTCCCAAACACAACCGACACGCAGAAGACGAGACTCAAGGCCGTGATCTTGAAGAATTGTTGTCGGGAGCGGATGGACTGCATGGGGACCATCTTCATCCAAGCAATAGCCACGTAGCTGAGCAAACTACAAGCCGTCATGTGGCACATGGTCAAGAAGATCGGGTACTTGAACCCGTAATTGCTCAACAAGTACTTATTCAGCAGCAGCACTCCTATGTTCGACGAGTACCATGCTGTAACTAGCCCGATTGTGAACAGCCGGGACGTGTTCTTCATCGTGGTTTTTTCCTCTCTTCCGGCAAGGATCTGAATTTAATTTTAACGGCGGCGATTGAGATTGAGGGGATTCTTCCCGAAAACGCCTGGGGGATAGGGATTAGGTGCGGTTAGGCGCAGTGAATTGGTGTGGATCTACGAAAAGAGAGAGCGCGTGATTGTTATCAGACTGGTCTCCCATGGATCTGTGACATCATAATTAAATTGTGATACGTGTAGATTTGTAAGGATTCGGCGGAATGCGGGTCTCTATATGAACAGAGACAGAAGAGAAGCAGAGGATTAGAAAATGTAGCGCCGGCTGTGGCGGTGGCGGTGGCGGTGGCGATGGTGGAAAGCGCGTGGTGGTGGCGTTTTAATTTTTGGGTTTCCGTTTTCTGTTCGTCTCTCTCTCTCTCTCTCAATGTCTGTATGGACGAGAGGGTGTGAGTATTTATTTACGGAATTTCAGGCAGGTGCTACATTTTAATTTTAATAATTGTTTTGACTTTTCGCGGTATAAAGCTCCAGGTGTCGTTTTTTTTTGTTTAACATAAAATATTATTGATACAAAAATTATAATTAAAAAAT
>JAOTIZ010000203.1:12884902-12907165 GCA_027123425.1 Erythroxylum panamense | reverse complement strand
TATTTTCAAACCAAACATTGGAATAGAAATTCTTTCTGTATTACATTCCCTAAACCAAACAAAGTAATACTCATTCTATTCTATTCCTCATCTTTTCTATTCCTAAGAATAACTATTCTATTCCCTACCTATTCCATTCCTTGAACCAAACAGGCCATAAAGGTGGAGGGGCTATGCCTCAGGTTTTTAGTAGGCACGGAATCGTTTTAGGCCCAGTTTGGGCCTCCTATAGCCCAAGCCTAGTCTAAATTTTAAAATATGGACTCAAGCGTAACCCACGAGCTTAATCGAAGTTTGAGCAGCACTAAAGTACCCGTCATTCTCGAGGTTGTAGTTCCTACAGTTATTTGCAGAGAAGCGTGATCTCCTCAAAAGCTTGAAGAGTTAAAGGAGTTTGTGTTGCCCTCGAAAGTAGGAGCTGGAGTAGATTTAGCTGTATCACCAAAAAATGCGTGTTGCTGTGGTTCCAGCTTCTATTTTTCCACGAGTAGTTCAATTTTCATATATTATAAAAATGCTTATACAACATGAATAACATTGCTTATGTTGGAAGAGTCAGCTATTTCTTCAGTAGTTATATACTCGTTCATCTTCCAGTGACACAACTCTTTGAGGAATACGCATTACTAGGAGAGCCTATGACCTTCCAATGGCCAAATATAGTAGTTCTACCGGGTCGTCCTCTTGCTTCTCTCTCTTATCTTAGTGTAAAGATATTAAGGAGAGAAGAACCTAACAGTGATAGTGACGAGAGGACATAGACAAGAAGAGAGGAGAGTAACGAACTCAAATAACGTGTTTACGTAATCTCTGTTCTGTAATTAATTCCACGACATTTTAATAAAACCAAGGTCTCGGCTTTAGTATTGCCCAAGCTAAGCCGATGCCCCCCCGTTCCTTTGATTTTGCTTCCCACCTTTACTTCTTCGATTTTATGTCAGATCTTCTCAACTCTTTCCACCCTCCTTTTCGGTTAATTCATGGAATCTCTCCTTCCTCGCGGTTCTTAAAGGCTGAGGTATGCTCTTTCTGGACAAAGCTTTGTAATTTTGCTCTCCATCTATGGGTATCTTCTGTTTTTTCGTTTCTTTAGCGATCGGATGATATCCTTCTCAAATTTGTTAAATTTGCCCATGGTTAAACAAAAGAAATGGTGTTCAAATCATGGGCAAATTTTAGTTCCTTCGTTTGTTTTCTTCTTCTCGTGGTGTTGGAAAACCAATTATTTTAATGCAAGTCTATCACAGAGCTGAAAAGCATGCATTCTGTGGCATATCAACAACATTGAAACTTGGCTTGGGTTAGTGCTGTTTTGACTAATGAGACCTTGGTATTATTTGTCTAAACAATTTCTCCAGGTATATATGTATTTTCATTTCTTTACCAATCGGTGGATATGCTTCTCAAATTTTTTAAAGCCTCGCATGTGTTTTTCATATTTCTGGGGCTGTGTGGTACGAATATCCTGATGCTATTCTGAACTCTCTAGGATCTAATAAACCATGTTGTCATTTTCTGATGCTATATTCTTTAGTTCTTTTCTGTTTTTTTCAACGTAATCATCTCTTATTTGCCTAATTATTTGTTCTATATTCTTTTTATTTTGACTAACATTAATTTGCAAATGACTTATTCGAATGCTCTTGGCAGGTTGGTGATGATGTGAATATAATTGATGCTGCTGGAAAATTTGTGGTGCCAGGTTAGTTACCAATTATGCTACAGTATAAGCTAATGTATGCTATACTTTTCGAATGAGGGCTCTCCTTGAGCCTCCAAGGTTATGATAGGATCTTCTTTGGTTTCTCCTTTTTTTTTATAATTTACTATATATCTGGATAATAAAAGCTATTATGCCTTGCCTCATTCTTTTCTCTTACTCACTTGTATAAGATAGTTGTAGAAATTACTGAGGCATGTGGTTTCTTATTAGGGAACTAGGCATTGAAATTGATGTGAACATTAAAAAATAGGGATTACTGTGTACGGTTTATTGTGGTCTAAAGCCTAAGATGTGAATATAAAAAAATTCGAGTTGACCAAGTAATGTACGGTTTATTGAGTTCATGCCTTTCAATGGAGGTGTCTGGAAGTTTAGGAAGCTTGTTCCCTTTTCATAAATGTGGGATGGAGTATTAAGTTAGAAATCTATTTGGTGATGTTATGTACAAGTTCCTAAATGCTTTCTCCTAACTTTGTGTTATCGATTTAACAAAACAAGACAATTTAAAGAGCTCAAGAGGATGCAGGATCATCCAATAGAGATGGCTAAGAACTTCATGATGGATAGGCATCGTGTACTGTTTCTTTATGACATCAATGACATAGCATTTTTGTGGGGGTTACAATAGATTGTAGATATTGTGTCCTTAGCCATTTGTGTTAATCTATGTCCATGTTTTCATTGGTGGAAGACCACTCGTTGCCTTTGGCTCCCATAGTTTTAAGCAATGCAACTATTGCATATTTGCTATTTGGCTCAAAAATCTGTTTTAAACTTCAGGTCAAAAGGAAGAATGCTTCATATGCTTGAATTTTTGAGATTGTAAAAATGGCAAATAGACCTATAATACATATTGATGGTTGAGGATTGGCATATATTTACATTTTTATGTGCTATTATAATATGAAATCATTTATTTTTACCTTTTTATGTGATATACATAACATTAACATTATAATGAAACCTTTTGTTTTACATATTTAAATTTATCAATAGTAGACTCTTTTGCCTATGGTCATAATGCATTACTATATTAAGATCAAACACAAAAGGAGAGACAGTTGCGCTAATATGTTTTACTTTAATCAACATCATGATCCCTAGCAAGTTAGGAGCATGATCACTTTTCTCAACTTTTACTTGTGAACACGCTCAAATCTACCTTTGACTTTAATTGCTGGTATTTTGTTGAAATGATGACAATGGAGTAATACTAAGTAGGCGATCCTTTATGGTGAACTCATAATTTCTACCGTTGAATTGATTTTATGTTGCTATTTGAGTTTCTTTTATGGGCCACTATCTTTTCTGTCTTTCCTTCATTTACTGCATGGAAGAGAGTGAATGGTGATATGGCAACTGATGTATAGCCATAATTCTATGGCTGGTGTATCCTTTCTAACTTGTTTTGGAGGATTTTTTTCCCCACCTACCTTTTGCCCAAAGGAGTTTTGATATTCTTATTCCACACCTCCTGTTACGTCTCAGTAAATCAGAATTTTTCTACTCATGATAGTTGTATTATGCTCTTCTTAGATTTGCATATCTCATTGCTACTGTATTGACCTTTTGTTTTAATTCTTGTCCTTAATGTAAACATTTACATTTATGAGAATGCTTTTGATCTACTTTCGAAGTTTATAAATTGTATGCAAAAGAATGAAAAGTGGTTTCAGATAGATATTAATGGACCAATCTCATGAATTTGACATAGCTTGACTTACAAATTAACTGAACTTAATGGAGATCGGTTTCTTTAAATTGTTAGGTGGTAGTAGCAATGATGTGCATATTTTAATTCCAAAATTCAATTAAGAAAGTTTGACCATTAACTGTATATTATCAGGTAGTGTTGTCGTAATGATGATGGAGGGACTTGGTGGATGAGAGAGCTAGAACATCAGTTTCTAGATCTTCGTCATCCAACCTCAATAATGAGCTTGCAGGTAAGTTTGAAATGTGTGTGTGATTTTTTTAGCGGTAAGTTCGAAATGTTTTGAGCTAAATCTGAAAACTGTAGGAGTCTTGACACATGCATTTTTAAACTGTGAACAAACAAAATCCGGTTGTTGGTACTATTTTATAAGGTCCTGTCTCACTTAAAGACAAAGTAAAATAATAATTTAAACAAAATCATGTGTTAGAATTATTTTTACCTTGGATTTGAAGAAGTTGATGTTTGTAACCAGACTAACAATGAGAGCAGCATTATTCTGGCAACTGTAAGAATAAAGAAAATATCAGCTTGACTTCTATAGGTACTCTCTGTTTGTGTGTATTCTCTCTAGTTCTCTCCAGAAAACAACAGAAGATCAACATTTAGAGAAACCCACTTCTTAAATTTTGTTTCCTTAAGAACCAGATCATATAAATTTTGAAGTCTATGCCTCAGAACAAAAAACCATATGTTCACCGGAGAGACAGATATATTTTGCCTCTACTATTTTTTGCAGAATATGTCCATCTTCTATTACATCATTGGTATAGCAACAGTTATTACTTGTTTTCTCAACTATTTTATGTGGAATATGTCCACGACATTGTTACAAAGCCTAAGACTATGACCTATTCATACTTGTATGAAATTAAGAGAAGGAAGAATAAAGAAAGTTAGAAATAGATTGCGGTTGTACCTTGAAAGAATGATAAAACAAAAAGAACACGCTTCTTTTCTCTATGAGCTTCTTTTCTCTATGATATTCTACTTGTATGTATTAACTAACCATGTTCATAGCATGTGCATTAGAAGCATATCATTTTCATTGAAGAAATGTGGAACTAGATCTAGTTCATTAACTAACTATCGTCATAGATTTAGTTGTGTTTCTCAATCGATTATTACTTTCATGCCATTGGAATCTTAGTATGTTTGTTTATATATTTAGATGCATTGATTTAGTGCCTCTATATTGTTCTTACCCTGCTATAGAACCATTGTCATATTTGATTGTCAATTTATTGCTTCGATTGGAACAAATACAATACTTCTGAATAGATAATCTTGTAGTGTTTCTTGGTTAATGATGCTTGATTAGACCTAGCAAAAGTGGAATCAATCATAGTTTTAATAGATTATTATATGATTTTATCCGAATATTTTCAAACCCAAACCTGAATAATGGAAAAGGAAACTTGAGATATGCTAATCTGATTCGTTTTCATTTTCATGACATAAGCTACTTCATTACTGGTCACTTGAAAGCCTCTTCTGAGTCTATTTAGCTCTGTTTTTTAATGGATGACAAGTTTGAGTACCCAATTCAGTTTTCAATCCCCACGCTGTAGGAAAAAGAACTGTGAAGATTACTCATAATTGTGGCATGCGTTGGCATTTGTTCGATCGTTTGTTCGATCTTCAGTGTGTTTTAGTTGTCAAAAGGAATAAAGCCTTTGACATTTGGTGGTATCAGATTGTTTCCAAGGTACGATTCACGTCCATATAATGGATTTTCTTGGTGGAGTGGGACAAGTGTTCGTATCCTCTGTATCAATTAGTCTGTTCCACTCCGCGGGGTTTGGTAGGAATAAGGTGTGGTCTCATGAGCTCAGACATTGATGCTGCAAGCCAAGCCTACAGTACTGCCATTGTCTGTTGCTCATGAACGTAGTTATATTCCATATATTTTAATCTAATTTTAGTTCAATTACCAAACCAAAGTACATGTTTTTCTCTAACAATAGACTTTATATTTTATAACCTAATACTTTAATAAGTAGGGTTGAGTCATGTAAATTCATATGTGTTAAGTGACGTCTCTTCCATATCATATTCAAACTTAATTTTCATACAATAATACTTAATTGATTATGATGAAAAAAGGAAGTAACTTTTATTTTAATTCTAAAAAAACATATTGTTCTAGTGCTCGTGAGTGACAGTTCGGATCTTTTGTTTCAATAAATTTGTTCCAATTCTATTCCACTAAAATAAGATGTTCTAATAAAACCTAATTTTGTTGTGTATCAATTGACTCTTTCCTTGCTTCAACGAGGTTGATGCCTTTTCCTTTTCATTTATTTTTTCTGGTTTACCAACATATGAAATCGTCAAACAGAGAAACCAAACATTTTTTAAACAATTTGTTTAACATGAGTTGCTAGATATTTATTTAAGTTTAATGCTCAAGGATTCACTTTTACTTCTTAATTAAATTGTGAATTCTACACATAGTGTTTTTATATTATAAAAGTGAAGTATCTATTTTCAATTTTTAATTTGTTTTTTTGGGTTTTACTTCAGAATTAAAGCTAATAATTTTATGGTGAGTGTATCTTTGTCTTGTCGCCGGTTAAATTTTGAAGATGGTATTGAAGTTGGTAGGAGTGAAGGTGTTATGAGTTTAAACAATAACCAGGATGTGCAAGCTATCTGCTTATTTGTATCCAAAGAATTAATACCAAAAATTGTAATGGAGTTTGAGACAAAAGAAGATGCTTATCAATTTTATTTGGCATATGCTAAAGAAGTCGAGTTTGGGATAAAGAGAAACAGAAATTACAAAGATAAACTTGGAAACTTTATTGAAAGAATGTTTTGTTGTAGTGTTAAAAGTAAACAAGAAAAAGACAAATGAGATATGCATGTAAGAGTAGCACGTCTTGAAATAAGGTTTGGTTGTGAAGTTAAAATGAGAGTCAGTCGTCAAAGAAGCGGAAAACTTTGTGTGGTTTAGTTTATTGACGAAAATAATCACGACCTCTCGAGTCCAAACAAGACATACTTACATAGATCTCATCGAAAGAAAAGTTTATTTGCAGCAATACAAATTGAAATAGCAAATGACGTAGGTGTTAAGTCAAAGTGACTTTACTTCAATATGATTTTGATGTATAACAAAGAGAAAAATAAAAGAAGTTAGAAATACAGATGAAGTAAAGCAGAGAAACAATATAGACGAAGCAATACAGATGAAGCAATGCAGATGCACAATAAGAAGCAGACGCAGACACAAAGCAAAACACAGACGCAGACGCAGATAAAGTAAAAAGCAGACGCAAACTTATAATAAAAGCAGACGAAGACGCTAAGAAAAACAGACGTAGAAGAAGAAAAGAAAGCAGACGCAAGAGTCAGTTCGGGTTAGTTACAGAACTCAACTGATTAATCTTTTCTTTCAAGATTCAAAAAGCAAGAATCAAGAAGCAGTTGGAGACAAAGTCTATAAATACAAGTCGAAGTCGAAGATTGCAAAGTTAGCAAAAACGTTAGTTGAATTACATCTACGCGATCGTAAAAAGCATTCTTGTGAGATCACTGTGCAAATTAGCCAAGAGCTAATCTTTCTGTAACAAGTTTTCAAATACTTTTTGTAAGAAAGTAGTGCAGATAGCCTGCAGAGGCTAAGAGTGAAAGAATACTGATTGTAGAGACCTGAAGAGGCTCGAGAAAGAATACTTGTGAAAGTTCAAGAGATAGTGAAATCTCAGAAAGCCTTCTGAGGATTGGACGTAGCCCACGGTTTGGGGTGAACCAGGATAAATCGCTGTGTCAACTACTCTAACTCCATCTCTCTTTTAGATTCAAGTTCTTATCGTTACTTAGTCGTAAACAAAGTTTCCAAAGTTTTGATTAAATAGAATCTATCGAAAGTTCTGTAAAAGAACTTGTTTTCTAACAATCAGTTTTGAAAAAGTTTTCAAAAAGGGGAATACACAATTCAACCCCCTTCTCGTGCATTCTTATATCGTATTTTAAGCCTTGTATTAACGTGTAATTCACTTCAGTAGGAATCCCACCAAAGGCATCTTATGATGTCATGGTTACATTAGTTGATCAAGAGAATTTAGGTTTCATACCAGATGATTGCAGAAATTACTTAAGATCTAAAGGAATGAGATATGCAAAAAGAGGGGATACAGGAAATGTTCTGGAATATTTGCATAAAATGAAATTTGATGGTCTGAATTTTTTTTATGCTATCCAAGTTGATGAAGATGATTTAATTACCAATACTTTCTGGTCAGATGTAAAGATGAGAGCAAATTATTTAAATTTTGGTGATGTAGTTTGCTTTGACATAACTTACAGGAAGAACAATGAAGGTCGTCTACTTGCATTACTTGTAGATGTCAATCATCACAAGCAGAATACACTCTTTGGTGTTGCATTATTATATGATGAGACATCTCTCACGTTTGAATGATTATTTGATACTTTTGCGAAAGTTATGTGCAATAAAAGACCTAAAACTATTTTTACAGACCAAGACGCAACAATGGTAAAGGCTCTCGTATTACAATGACCTGAAACTCATCATTGCTTATGTATTTGGCATATTTATCAAAATGTGATTATCCATTTAAGTGTTGTTTTATCTCAATTCAAAGATTTTGCTAGAGATTTATATGATTTTGAATAAGAGGAAGATTTTGTAAATGTATGGAATGAGATGTGGCATAAATACGAACTTAAAGACAATGATTGGTTGAGGCGAATGTTTGGGATAAAAGAAAATTGGTCTTTAGTGTATGGAAGATATATGTTTTGTGCAGACATGATGACAACATAAATAACTAAGAGCATGAATGGTTTTGTAAAAAGTACGTTAATTATCAACATAAATTTAAGGAGTTTTTTTTCATCACTTTGAAAGATTCCTTGAAGATCGTAGATATGAAGAATTAAAGGCTGATTTCAAATCAAGTATAAGTATTTCCTCATTATTGTATCCAATTGAAACTTTGAAACATGCAACAAGTGTTTATACTCTTAAGGTGTTCAAATACTTTCAAAATGAGTGGTGTAAGTCTCATAATTGTTGTGTTAAAAGTTTTAGGAAGGTTGGATCAGTCACAAAATATCAAATTATCCCTCATAAGAATAACTATTACCATACAGTTACTTTTGATTGATCAAATGGAAAAGTTGATTGTAGTTGTAGAAAATTCGAGTTTGATGGAATTTTGTGTTCTTATGTTTTGAACGTTTTTACTCTGAAAAATATCATGGAGATCCCAAGTCAGTACATATTAAAAAGATGGACACGTAAAACAAAACTTGGATTCGTGGGAGCTAAAAATTCTGAAATTAGCATAAGCAATTTGGATCTCAAGATATGTCAAAGTATGCGGTATAATGAATTGTGTGGGCTATATGTTCAATTGATTACAAAAGCATATAAGAGTGAAGAGACTTACAAAATTGTTAAAGATTGTATTTTGAAAATGTTGGAAATCGTTGATGCTAAAATACAAGGTAATGGATCAACTGTCTAGCAATTAGTTGTGAGCTCCAACATTAGATTACAAGATGAAGAGATGGTTCAATATTCGAGTGTTATAATAGATCACTTGAACCAAAATGAGATTGAAATTTATGAAAAGAATAGTATTGGAATTAAAGAAATCAAAATCAAGAAGAAAACTGTTTCAGGTAAGAGATTGAGGGTGACTTGGAGAAGGATATAAAAAAGGAAATCAACCTAAAAAGTTCAGATTCAGGCAAATCTTACAATTGCAGCACCAACATTACCATTTAATCTTGAGGTTCTATTTGTATTTTTTTTGAATTCTATGTCCCTTATATGTGTACTTTTTAATTAAAAAATTCAATGTTTTAACAATTAGTCTAGTATTTTTATTATATACTCTTTAACTTTTTTTACGATAGGTTTTCTATGGACATTACCTACTCCCAATTGGTATTTATCTTTTTTCATAATACTATTGCTAACAACATTATGTTTAGTAACTTATTCATAATTTACTAATGATACTATTTTTTTTATAATTCTTATAGGCACAACAATCACATGGTGTGAGCGATGTGATGATAAATAGCTCACGACAAAACAGTAATATTAACTACGATAGTGTAGATATAGGTTGTTTTATTGAGACATGTGATTGTCTAGCTCCATGTGCGGGAGGCATATTTTGCAAATACAAAGTGAAAAGAAAGTTGAGTGTTTAAGTTAATTTGTGTATCTTTATTGACAAGGTGCATATTTTGTTTCCTATTGACAATTGACAATTTCTTTCTTATACTCTTATTATTATGTAAATTGTATATATTTTGTTGATTATGTATTTTCTATAAATGACGAATCTTTATGTTAAAAAATATTTTGTGCTAAAATGCGAAATGATTAATTCTTGAGATTGTCATAAAACTTCTTATAATGGTATGGACAAAAAAACGAATATCGAACTTCAATTTTTATGGGAGAAATATTAGCAAAAGTGAAAATGTAAATCAAGGCATATTGTAAATGAAGCTGTGAGAAACTCATGGTGGAATGGAAAAAGAGAAACCAGGTTATATATAAATGTGTATTCATGGGTTACAATCTTGAAAGTAGCATTCTTGAAAACAAATCAACACTAGTCAATTTTGAGAATAAATCACAGCCTACAAGTATAATTGCCACAAAGGATCTTTGGATTCATAAGCTAAAAAATTCTAATACAAGTATTGGCCTTAACTCCAACTTTCCTTTAATATGCACCAATGAGAGCAAAGAGAAGCAAGAAGTTGAACCAATTACATACGGAAAAATGACGACCTTCATGATGAAGAAAAACAAATAGCATGAATACAGATGGGTCTTAATTGACTATCTGAAGTGAAATTTATCAACTTGGAAGTCATTTATAAGTCAAAGTACAAAAGGCAATTTAGCTCTGGTTAAATGCTCATGGCTGTAAATAAAAAATTTTCCAAACAACTCCCTAAAACACTATCCCTAATAAGTCATGATTTTCATAGAGCTCACTGAACTTTCTAAATTAACCTTTTGGAATAATGAAAATATTGGCTTAGGTAATGACAGAGGTCATGCAAAAATTAATTAATGCCCAAATCAAGCCTGAAACATTTATTATTGCTATACCAATCTAATGCACGTTATGGCATTCTGGGATGTAATTCCTTTAGTGGCCTTACATAAGGGCTTAACAATTACACCAATAAAACCATATAGATTTTTAATGCAAAAATTCTAGCCTCAGAGCCTTCATCATGGAATGTATAAAAAGTGACATCTCCTTAATATTTAATGCAACTTTACATGATTGTTAAGAATTTTCCACCTTCTACAAATTTAAATTTCCAATTAATAGATTAGAGCAACAACATAGAAAATATTCTTTAATATAACATGTGCAGTTCATTGTTGCAGATTATTGGACATGCAATTAGAGACACAAACCATCTTTTAAATTAATTTTTAAGTCAAAACCACCACAATTATTAAAAAGCCACACACTGATAAATGTAAAACAATCATAAAACAATATACCTTCCTAAGTAATGTTGCTAGTTTCAGGTCTCTCATTGTCACTCAACATCGTTGCTTCCAACTTTATGGGAGTTATTGTTGCAGCTGCAGCCTGATTCTCGTTTTTGTTTGGAGCCAATTTTGTAGTACTAGTAGAGCGTAAACCTTAGTGGTTACTGAACTCCCCTTGGCCACTTTATCCTAAGATAAGAATCAATGCACATAAAGACGTTATTCACGGGAATCTATTTAATTGAAAAGTGTTCTAAGCATAGACTCACTATGAATGTATAAAATTTTTTTTTGGGAGCATCCTCTTCAATGCATAGACTCACTATATTTGCAATATGTATATACAGTTCTTTGCATCATGATTTTTGAATTTGCATATGGGAAGAAGATAATAGTTATCCATGTAGGAATTGAAGTTTGAGAATAGAAGCATAGTAATACTTCTTCATTATGCATTTTCGTGTTTCACTGAAATGTATTGGTTGACATCAAATTGAGGTGCAAACATTGACAAAAAAAGGCCACACTATCTGCGTCAAACAATCGATGATTGATGATATTATTATTCTATAAATATAACTTTTTTCAAGATGCCAAATGGACATCATGCATATGAATTTCATGTCTTATTATGTGAACATGAAATTCCTTTTGGTTTATTAACTTGTCTATAAAGAGAGAGACTAATACATTACTCCCAAAACCTTTCCTTGTAGTTTGTATGCACAATTAGGTGCATTGCCTCAAACCTAATATAACAATGAGCACATTGTTGGAAATAAAAAGGAAAATTTTAGTAATTTAAGATACATCCTCACCTTCCACTTGGGATTAACCTTAGTTTCAAGAGAAACCTCATCCATATAAGAAGAAAGCTCACTAAACATGATTTCACATACTTCCAGATGCGAGTCACCAAGAGCCATGGTCGCACCACGCTACGTCAGAAGTCAATAATAAATTCAAGCATTTGATATATCTGTTATAGGAATCAATATTAACATATTATAGATAGCAATAAAGAGGAATATGGAACATGTCTATAATTTCAAAAAAATTGTCAAAGGATCATTTAATTTTAAAACTTAAGTCATATTGAGTATAACTCAGAAATGGATGATATACAAACTCCAACACTCATTGAGAAGCATGCTAGGATATAAATGTGGATTAAGTACTTCACCATCACACCTTGTGCTGAATCTTAAAGTTTAAGTCACTAAAATATGAAGAGTGGTGTGGTTTGGACTTGAGATATCATCATAAAAGTTTTGATATCTTGGGAAAGGACAATTCAACCAAACATTTTAAACTAGAAGATGAGGGTCAAGACTAGATAATATACTAACTCTAAGATGGACCAAGACCTGGAAGTTCTCTATTTACTTTTCAAGATCCTGTTAAAGCTTATTTACACTTCAAGTTTAAGAATGAAACATAATATCTCATCATATCAACCTTCTCCCTCCCATCCTAATCCTCTGATTCAAACACATAACAAGTAAAAGGGCTTGCAGAACATTTCCTCACTTCCTTGATTAATTTGTCACTTCTAATGAAAAGGTAGGAAATTAAAGCGTAGATGTTTGTCACCACTAAACTTACTATATTAGCCTCAATTCTAGATTTTTGCAAAGGGTACTTCAATTTCATAACCTTCATTAAAGTGTAGATGGTTTCTCTGATTCCTTCAGCATTTTCTCCATCTTGTCGGCCTGCAACAATAATTGAATGTGAAAACATTCTATTATACGATTGCATAAGAGACTAATAAAATCACAAGGCATGCCCAAACAAGAAATAGGAAGCAACACTAATAGTTGAAAGATTTGACTAATAGAATCTAAAAGAAGAAGTGGAGTGACCAAAATTCAAACGAAAATAGATTTTGGAGACAACATGCAACAATCTTTAAAGTTAAGAATTCTTTTAAAGATTGTATTACCTTCTTAAGTGCGAATTATTTGTCTTTCCATATGCTACTACTTTTTTCTTTGTGAAACTAAACAGTGAATCCTAAAAGGGATAGTCATCACTAAACTTGATATATATATTCTGGTTAACAATCAAAGCTCAAATGGAAAACAAGTATAAATCAAGATAGAATCAGCCACACTTAATCTGAAATTTTAAAGATCCTATCTAACATAGAAAATGCAACACCACTTCCATGAAAAATTACTCAATATAGAAACTTCCATCCATTGAGTTGCAATAAATGACTTAATAATTATAAAGTAACTCTCTAGTCTCCACCTGTGTTTTTTTCCTTTCTTTTCAAACTATAGTCATCTATACTTTTGCTACTTTCTACAGTTATAAGTGCCTCAGTTTACTCTTTTTTTTTAATTAAAGAGGGGGGGGGGATTTTATTAATAAGATGGCGTACAAAAGTATGCGAAATGCATTACAAAAGCCATGTAAAGAGAAGATGTGAGGCTCATGGTTTATACCGGATGTATGGGACAAAGAGTTGTTCCATACGCAAGATTTTCCGTAGTGGAATAGGTAAAGATGTGTCCGTCGCGAATTGTGTGGAAGTACCACCCGATGCTAACTTTGCTAAATAATCAGCAAAGCTATTAACCTCCCGATAAACATGAATAATGGACGACGTCGAGACAGAGAGTAAACGACGAATATCTGCAAGTTCTGTTTCATATCTCCATGGCCAAGAGTCTGAATTTTGGTGCAGTAGCTGCACAATGCTCAGATTGTCTGTTTGGACCTGTATTTTTCGGAAGCCACTGGCATTACAATACCGAAGGCCACAAACTATGGCCTCTATTTCCCTGGCAAAACTAACATTCAAGTTATAGTATCGACACTCAGCAAACAAGAAAGCACCAGTGGCATTGCGTACCACAAATCCCAAACCTGAAGGTCCGGGGCATCCGATCGAGGAGCCATCTGTGTTAAGAACAAAGTCACAATCATCCGGGGGTCTCCAACACAACGTCACAATCACCGGTTTACGAGGCAATTGGAAGTTACAGTTAAAGGATCTGGATAGATCAACCATTTCCTGTCGAGTCTTTGGAAATAAATTATGAACTCTTACCATGGAGGAAACATGCTGTGTGATCGAAAGAAACAAAGATGAGGCCGTGGTGGATTTATTCTCATACACAAACAGGTTGCGCATTTTCCATATTTCCCAAAGGATGAAGTAAGGTATGACCGAAATGATCACTTTCCTAGCAGTGTCTCCCCGTCCAAGAATGGACCACTCCCGGATAAATAACCAAAGGTCAGGTGGGAAAGATAAATGGATATGTAACAGTGTTGAAAAATGGCTCCAGATCAGTCTAACCATGGAACACTCATAAAATGTATGCTGCACACTGTCGGCTGCCATGGAACAAAAGTTACATTTCGAAGGATTGAGAACGAAACCTAACTTGTTTAATGTTTCCGAAAAAGGTAGAATGGAGTTATAGAGGCGCCACACAAAGATTGATATCCGCTTTGGCAGAAACTTGGTCCAGGCTTGGCGAAGAGAGACACTGATAGGGTGACGAGAGCGTACCAATTCATATGCTGAGGAAAGGCTGAATTTGCCAGTAACCGTCGGCTTCCAAAGTCGCCGATCGGGACCATAAGAAAACTGCTGCAAATGGGAATTTATAAATGCGGCGTGGTCAGGTTGCAAGAGAGGTACTATACAGCCCAACAACTCCTCGCGCTGGGTATAGAAATCCCGGACAGTGAGGTGTGGGAGAGGGAGGTGCTGAACCTGATCCAGTGGAGAAAAAGCGCCAAGTCCTGACCAGTTATCTGTCCAGAATGATACCAAACCAGTGTGGATAGAAATATACTCATGGTCCTGTGCAATCCGATCAACTTTAGCAACTCGCCGCCAATGCGTCTTACGTCGTGCAGTTGGTGATAGAGATGTAACAAATTTAGCCCAGAGACCCACTTGGTTCTTGACTTTCCACCACAACTTAATCGAGTAGGCAGCAACAATATCCTCCAATTTCTGGAATCCCAACCCATTCTCATCCACCGGGAAAGAGAGTCGATCCCATGAACGCCAATGGCGTTTGGTATCTTCAAAATAGCTTCCCCAGAAAAACTGTTGAAAGACCTTCTCTATTTTGCGTAGGGTGGACTTCGGAGGTTCAATAGCAGTGAAAACGTGTTGTGGGATGGAAGATAATACATGTTTGATCAAAATCATCCGAGCTGCAGGGGATAACCATTTATTCTTCCAGCTACAAACACGGTTTTCAATTGCCTCAACTAGGTGAGTGAACATACGCTCTGTCTTCCTGCCTTGAAATAGTCGACAACCCAAATATGGCAATGGGAAAGAGCCATGGGCCATGTTCAGGAGCTGCAGAACATCTCGTTTATGATTGGGAGTCACACCTGCCGATAAGAGAAAACAACTTTTTTGTTTGTTTACCTTTTGTCCCGTGGCTGTTTCATAGTCATCAAGCAAGAGATTTAGTTGAGCTAGTGAGCGTTTATCGCTCCGGATAAAGATAATTAAATCGTCTGCAAAGCTTAGATGAGATGTTGCTGCCGAGCTAGAAGGTACACCATAAGGCTTTATCCGGCCTTGTAGCACAAAAGATTGCATGGAGCGAGTCAAAGCCTCTGAGACTAAAAGAAACAAGTAAGGGGACAATGGGTCTCCTTGTTTAATGCCTCGGGACGATTGGAAGAAACCCACCGGACTGCCATTCACCAAAATTGAAAACCAGCTGGATTGAAGGGTCCCAATAATCAGCTTGATAATCCCACTATTGAAACCAAAGGCCGCCATTATACGGGAGAGGAAAGACCATGAAACACGGTCAAAAGCTTTCATCATATCCAGTTTGAGTATAATATTGCCACCTCGAGCACTGTAATCAATAAATTGGCACAAATCCTGAGCCAACAGTATGTTGTCCACAATGTCCCGCCCAGATAAAAAGGCCGATTGCTCAGGGGATATCAACTTTGGTAAGACAAGTTTCAACCGTTCTGTGATTATCTTCGTGAATATTTTGTTCAGGAAGGTACAAAGACTGATTGGTCGAAAGTCGGAGAAAGAATTGACATGAAGCGTTTTCGGCAAAAGAGTAATCAGTGTACTACTTACTGCACGGGGAACCGGAACTCCTGACATAAATTCAGTACAGGCATCAAATAGATCATGGCAGATGATGTCCCAACAATTATGATAAAATGCTCCACAATATCCATCAACTCCAGGCGCACTAGTAGATGATAAACCCTTGACTGCTTGCTGAACCTCCTCCATTGTAACCGGTTGTAGCATCAATTTACTCTAAAATAAAACAAAAAGCACTTAAACGTAATTTGATGCATACTCATCTCTGCACCAAAACATTAAGCTATTTGGAAATTTGTATCTGTCAATATTTCAAACAAAAGATGGAAAAATATGTGGTACAAAAGTGATTATCTTTTTTTGCAAAATCTAACCAAAAATTCATTACCCGGGATAAACCATTGCTCTTTCCTCTCGGCGACTCGATGCTTTAACAATAAACTATCATATAAATGTTTAAGTGGAGGTAGCAGAGACTCAGTTGAATATAAAGTTTCATAGATTGGCACACGTAATGATGATATTAGTTTGTTTAGGTTTGTAACAAGATACATACTTCTCTGGAACTTGAGGGCAATTGAAGACAAAATGTTGTATGAAAACTTTAGATTAAGTAGAGGCTAAGAGGGAATCTAGCTAGAGAATTACTAACGCAAATCCTCTGTATCAGTTCACCTAATAAATACCCTTTCATATAGTTCACCTAATAAAATTGACCCAAAATTGTGCATAATTAAGTAGACAAGGAACTTGAATTTCATTACCTTCTATACCATAATGGAAGATCTCGAGACCAACCTAGTAAAGATAATCATTTACATGGCAAAGATCATACACATTGAGATACAACTCACTCCATTACTCTCCTCAGTACTCTGCTCTTTATCTGAGATTAAGCTCAACAGAAACATCCATATTGCCTTACCAACAACCAAAACTCTCAACAAATTCCTAAAGCTGTCATCTTCTGCAAGCAACAACACGTTTTCAATAATAAACCAGAAGAAAAAAATACCCAACCCCTATAAAAGAAAATTCCCAAAATTTAACAAAAAAATAGAGTAACTACCAGAGAAAAGAAAGGAATTTGACTTTCCCAATGATCCAAGAACAACAAATTTTGGAAGGGATCCAAGAAGGGAACCGTAGGAAGACTAAGAAACAAATGAAAAGAGTTCAGGAGGGAAGAAAAATCAAAAAAAGATAACAAATCAGCTTAGCTTGGGCGAGAGTAAAGCCGACACCTTAGGTTTTAATAAAATGTCATCGGATTGTAGCGGCACAGAATTGGAATAGATTACCTGGATCAAGTGATCTGATTTCGAGAGTAACAAGGGAAGTTTGATTGAGGGTCAAAATTATATTTGAAACAACATCATTTTGTTATTAACAAATAATCAAATGAAATATTTTAATTAAAAATAACATAAAAATTAATATAGTTAGATTTTAAATTATATAGGAGCAAAATTTTAAAAAAGACCAATTTTAACTCAAACTTAGTTAATTAAAACAAAGTCATAGATTTTGAGTTAGACCAAACCTGAGCTAATGTGTCATTCATAATTTTCACAATAAAGTAATTACGAACTGTAGATTCTAAATGTGAACATGTTGTGAAGAGCAGTTGGCGAGAGAGCGGGTGTTATAGGGTATAATTGAGGAGAAGTAGAGTCGCGTGTGCAAATCTATAATAATGGTAATTTCTAATATTTTCATCAATATTTAGAATTGTTATGTTGAATTATCAAAATTATAAAAGAGATCTTTTCCAAATTGACAACTTCTTTAAATTGATGCGAACTCACTTAAAAAATAAAAAGGGAATTCACACAAAATTAAAATATTATAAAAATGATATGTATTTATTATTCCAATTTTAACTTTTTTGAGATTAAATTATCGAGTTTGTTATTGGATTCTAGTAATTTTTCTTTTTTATTTCATATTAATTATTTTCTATTCTTTATTCAAAAATTACAAGTTATTTTTTTATTTTTAACTTTCTTAGGACTATATTATCAAATTTGTTATCTAGTTATAAAGATTAATTCATCTTGACTTCAGATCACTTACCATTTATTATTTGTTCTAAAATTATTATTTTTCTTCTTTATTCTGGATTTATATTTCTTTGGAAAATTTTATTAATTTTGTTATTATATTCAAAAGATTTTTTTATCAGCTCATTTCATTTATTATCTAAGTTTATTTTTAAAATGGTGTTCTTATATATATTTTCCACATCAAACACATATTTATAATCGTAAATTAGTGTTTCCATATAATATAGCCAACCTTTTTATATATACTTTTATTCTAATCAAAATATTTGTACATTTGTTTGTATTCATTTTGTATATTGAGTATTCATTTTGTATACCCAAAGCAAATTATTGATGTTGGAATTTAGAATTTCAAATTAGTTATACTTTTAAAGGTAGATCCAATGATTAATTTTTTTAAAGGTAGATCCAATGATTAAAAATTTACACCAAATATTTCGATTCGATCAGAAAAAAGCTTGAATGACCAACTTTCTGGTTTCATCTATTTTAATAAACCTTATTAAATAAACCATATTTAAAATTAAATTGTAAATTAGAGTCTCCTTCTTTAATCATATTTCAACTTCATCAATAGGCAAGGATAGTTTCTTTCTTCAAACCTATGCCAACTTCTTCGATTGGCAAGGATAGTCTCATTCTTCAATCGTATTTCAACTTCTTTAATTTTCTTCAATCTTTATCATTGTCTCCTATTTCAATTATCTTTCTCCAACGTATTTAATTATATTTCAATTTTTTGTGTGTGTATGATATATAGACTAGTGTTGGGTTACTCATTTCTCGGATTATAGTTAATACTTATGTAAAATGAGTGTAGAGCAAAGAGGAAAACTTGGAACCTTTTGAAGTGTGCCATTGTTAGGTCTCTTATTAGTACCTCTATTATGCTTGGCATTATAAGGTATGTTTTAATTTTCCTTATACTTTTGATATGCTGGGTATCTTTATTAAGTGTCAATGCTGAATTTTTAGTCATAAACGTACAATTCGATATTTTTTAATGAAAATTGATATCAATAGTCAAAAGATATCAAAATTATTAACTACTAAAAAGAGGAAAAATAAATCTTTTGTTTCATTATCATAAATTGGTAATAGCTAGTAAGATTTAGTTATTGGGGTAGTGTTAGGCTTCCCAATTTGATGTCTCTTTAGGGTTTTATGTGAGAGTAAAAGGTGAAAAACTTCTTGTTCCTCCTTTTTATAGGCAAGAAAAACTAGCTCAATTCGTTTGTGATAAATTGTTTAGCTTTTGGTTTTTATATTTGATGTTAGGTATTACAAAATACATTCTTCACATTTTTTTTGTAGGAAGTTATAACATTGAACTATTTGGTTACGTGACATGAGATACTAATATTGAAAGCCTATATTAGAGAAAAATCATAGCTTTCTAAGTTTTGTTATTTTATTTTATGAATCTTATTATTCTGAGTAATAGTTAGATGAAGAAAGTTTTCTTACAAGAGATATAATTTTGAAAACTAAAATAGAAAGAGAATATTTTCAATTACAAAATAAGAAAGTGATGATAATTTTCATAAAACATGAGATTTCCTAGTCTTAAAATACTTGTTTAACATGTTAATACTTTACATATGCTAATTTTGATTTTATGGACTATTTTTAAGGAAAACTTTATTCTATAATCTAGTTTTGGATAATTAAGATAACAATTTTGGTTTTGATTCATTATTTACATTGTAAATTCATCTTATGGATCAAGTTAGAATGATGACTAAAGAAGAAAGTCCACAGTCTTTAAAATTCAATTCCTTCCTTTTTTTCTTATATTTTCTTTCTTGATGCTACAAAAGCTTTACCTTATCCAAAGAATTATGAAGGCAAAGGCTTAAAATCCAAGCATATATCGTATGCTAATTTTGTTTATTAGTTATATTACCATTTACAGATTTTTTGTTTGTCTCAATCATTTTACTATCATTTAAGTTTTGGTGATCTTTAATTTCAGTTTATCTTTCTTCTAGCTTTAGCAATTTAAGAATTTTAAAAAATTATAGATAATTATCGTTTATTCTACTCTATTTTTCCCTTTTTCATGTGGTATTAGTTTGGTCTTGAGTATTGTCAATTGAAGGATTAAATTTTAAAAAATTATAATTTCTTTAGGAAAACTTCTCTGGTAAATGGATAAGAGTAAGATGATACAAAAAATGCCACTAGTTTCTTTTTGAAAGATGCTGAATATTGGAAACAACCATTAAATACCCCATCCCATTAAGACATGCCTAAGCATTATTTGGAAAGATAATAGCTAAGGTATTTTTAATGATGATAAAGATGTTGATCATACTGAGGCTAAATCCATGGATCACTTATTCTTTGAGTTTTCCAATTTTAGGCGTATTTGGCCAACAATTCAAGCACAGTGCCCCTTAGGAATATATAATCCTTAGTGGCATTGCCTGAGTAAGCCATGCAAGAACTTCATCCATCAGCTTATTAATACTAGAATGTTCATTGTACATAATCTGGGAAGAAAGAAACTAAGAATCTTTAAAAGCCAATAAACTTCCAATATTCAATCGATAAACCATCTTAGAGGATGGTTGAGAGAACAAGACATTATATATACCTTATATCTTCCACTAGCTTTCTGAAGCTCCTACGCTTACATTTATTGCAAACTTAGTTGCATTTATAGTTGTCCGAGAGTCCCTCTCATTGCATAAATGGAAACTAGGCTTAGGCCATTTTGAGGCTCTTATTCATGTATATTTAAAGAGGTTTATTAATTCAATTTATTACTTCTTTAAAATATTAGCATTGAAGTTAGGAGTTAAAGAACATAAGGGAAATTAAGTTAGAGCATTGACCTATAACTTTTTATAATCTTATACCTTAGTAGTTGGAAAAATCATAAAAACTATTAAGTACTAAACTTTTGAAACTTTAGGATTCCATATAAGCAACTATATCTATATAAAACTTAGTTTATTATTGTCATTATTATTCCTTAACTTAATTTTTTACTTTTCATCTCTTGTAATTGAATTTAAAAAGTTTTCTTAAATATTAAACTTTTAAATCGGTTGACCTATTTTCAAGTTCACCAATATAGTACTCTCTTGCCAAATCTTCCCTAGATATTACTTTACTTGAATATATCTTACAGTTTCTTAATCAAAATACATCTTAAAGCATAAAGGTGATGTGATAGTGCACTTAATAGTAACTTCTCCATTGAGGTAATTATAGATGTTTATTTAAACCGAAAGAACCTTAAAGCGAAAGCTATTGGTTGAAACTATTTAGATAGGGGCTAAGTAAATGGACTTAGTATAGTGTTCTTTGTTTAAGTCTGATGTACTTCACCTTGATGATTAAGTTATTTCTTTTGGTAAAAATACTTGTTATATGTTTAATGCTTAATAGATTTTAATATGTTTTTTATTGCTTTTTACTAGTTTTCTTATTGAATTACAGTAGCTTATTGTTAAGTCAAAATGACTTTACTTAAGAATGATTTTGATGTATAACAAAAAGACACAAAATAAAAGTAGTTAGAAAAGCAGACGCAGCAAAACAGACGAAGAAAAGCAAAGCAAAACAGATGAAGAAAAGCAAAGCAAAGCAGACGCAGACGCAAAGCAAAGCAGTCGCAAAGCAAAGCAAAGTAGACGCAGACGTAAAGCAAAGCAGACGCAAACGCAGAAGCTAAACAGACGCACACACACAGACGCAAAGTAATCACAGACACAGACGAATTCAAACGCAGAAGTCAATTATAAAAGAACAAAGAAGACGCGAAGAGTGAAATAGACGCAAAAGAAGAAGCAGACGCAAAAGTCAGTTTGGGTTAGTTACAGAACTCAACTGATTAACCGTTTCTTTCAAGATCAAAGAAGCAAGATTCAAGATGCAAGATTCAAGAAGCAGTTGAAGACAAAGTCTATAAATACAAGACGAAGTCGTAGATTGCAAGGTTACAGAAAGTAAAAAAGCAAAAAGCTGAAACATTAGTGAATTACATTTACGCGATCATAAAAGCATTTTTGAGAGATTACTCTGAAAATTAGCTGAGAGCTAATATTGCTGTAACAAGTTCTTTTTCATATACTTTTGAGAAAGAAGTGCAGATAGCCTGCAGAGGCTAAGTGTGAAAGAATACTGGTTGTAGAGACCTGAAGAGGCTCGGGAAAGAATACTTGT
>JAOTIZ010000203.1:12857916-12871764 GCA_027123425.1 Erythroxylum panamense | reverse complement strand
TGTTTCGATACCGAGATTGAAAGTTAGGATCTTTCGAATTTAAGTTATTTTGCTTTGTTTTTGAAAATGCTCGTTAGGGTAAGTTTGTGTGTACTGTGCTTTGAGGCTAATTTTGTACTGATGTGATTTGAATTACAGTAAGTGGTCTATATGAAAGTTATAGAGAAATTGCATAGCTTTACAATGATGTATAATATGTTGTTTTTGATTGTGGAAATTGGAAGATGTGAAATTTGGAAGTTTGGATGTTGTTTTAGGATGACAAATTTCTGGCAAAAATTTGATTGAAAACTTGACCTAGTTAGAGGTTGAAATTACCTTTAAGTGCTTCATTAAAGTTTTACATTATGTTTTGATCTTTCCATTGATGTAAAGTATGGAAATTTTGGACTATGGAATGTGAAGTTATAATTTTTAGAAGTTTCTGTTACTGTTTGAGATGATCATTAGTGAACAGAAATTATGAAGTAGTTTTTGACTCCTTTAGAGGCCAAATTGATTTTTTTGTCCTTCATGGAAGTTGTAGGTTACATTTTGATCTTTTTATTGATATAAAGTATGACATTTTTGGACCTTTGAGTTGAAAGATAGAAATTTTAGAAGTTGTGTTATAGTTTAGGGTGACATTAAATGGGGACACAAATTTTGAGTGGGATTTTGACCCCTTTAGAAAAGGATTTGGTTTCTATGTTCTGCATAGAAGTTGTATAGATTCCTTTTAGCTTTCTTTTGATACCAAGTTTGTAAATTTTGGACTCTTGAGTCAAAAGTTATGTATTTTGGAAGTTAGGAGTTTTTGAGAAAAGAAAAGGGGAAAGTTGCAGTTCGCGATCACGACTAGCTCGCGATCGCGAACTGGTTGCAGGGTGACACCCTCGTGAGGGCGAGCGGGCGCCAAGCGCGCACCCCATTGCGATGCTGCCGTTTTGATGCTTTCCTCCCCCAATCCGACCCTCTTCATTCTTTTGATGCCATTTTACACTTGTGAAAGGTTTCGCCCGTCTGCCCGTTAGTGGCATTGGAGCTCCGTTAAGGACTCCCATAAATTTCTGGCTACACAGGACCGCTACACGAGAATGTGTAGTACGTTCTGTTCACGGCTACACAGGACCACTATGCGAGAATGTGTAGTACGTTCTGTTTTCTGGACCAACCTAAACCAATTTCTGATGTGTTATGTGCTTATGTTATGTTATAAGTTTGATGCATACATGATTTGAAATTGTTCGTGAATTTTTGAAAAATTGAGATTTTGGAGAAATAAGCATTTGATGTTTCAACCGTGAAATTTTATGAAATGACAATGAGTTTTGAAAATGGTTTTTTCTTATTTTTCTGTTATAAACATTTTATCCACGAGCTGTAAAACTCACCCCCTTTCATCCCCATCTCCAGGTATCGAGAAGGAGATCGGATGAAAGCAAGTCAAGACCTCTGTTCGTTTGTATATATATTGTAGGGTTAAGTTAAATGTTTGTAAGAATAAGATTTTAGACTTTGTTAAGGATTTTGGAATTATTGTATTCCTGTGTATTTCGGATTTTGAGATTGATTTTGTATTGTGGCTTGAAAATGCCACTATTGTTTGGTAATGCATTTCTTTTGGAGTATGTAAACGAATTATGGATTTGTATATGGAATAGAAAAGTGAGTTATGGTTTTGTATATACATTGCATATGAATGTGATTGAATAGGTTTGGATTCCGGACAAGAGGTCCGATGATTTTGATTATTGATTCGAATTATTGAAGTACTATGGGTATGTATGTGTTTGTTTGTGTTGGGATTCAAGATAGGAGGTCCAATGATTGAAATGATTGAGCTGAATATTTGAAGTGTTAATTGTTTAAGAATTGATGGTATTTAATTTTGTACGTGTAAAATTTTATGGAAAAGAAAAAGAAGAAATTTAAAATGATGGGATATGTTTGTATAAGAAGAATCCTATGAATTGAATTTTGAATGTGGATGAATTCCAAATGGGATATTCATGGTTTTGAATGAAAAAAAAATTATGCCGATCTAGAATTGCGTAGACCAAGTGTGTCTTGCGTTTCCAACGCTAGTTTTTCTAAGGTATGCATTTTCGGATGTCAGAATTTGACCTTCAGTTTGATTGAACCGTTTTGTTTTCTATGTTTCTGATTGCGCTTTTGGCTTGCCGCACTTTGTTTTTCGAATTATGATTCCGCGATTTCGTGCCATTTCGATTTTCTATGGCTCCTTAAGATTTCGATTCCTTTGGTTTCCGTCCACTTTTTGATTTCTGCCCACTTTCGTTTTTGTGATCCGCTTTGTCCGCCTTTCGATTATGCTTTTGATTTGTTTCCGCTGTATGATTTGAGCAAGAGTATAAGTGTTATGGTTTAGTTTACGCGGTTGGGTTTCGGTCCCAACAATACATGAGAAATCTTCATTTCTAAAATTCATATTGGAGGATAACTTGAAATTAACATAAAAATGGGTAGATATAATTTTACAAATTGAAACATCGTAAAACCATCTTTAGGCAATTTTTATGAAGGAAACAAATATTTCCATTATTTTTTTCTCTAACGAATTTGCAATCTATATAATTTTATTTACTAGTCCGAAGTCTTTCATTTTGAATTCCCTAGCCAATTATATATTTGATTATTTAAACCAATCTTTATTAAGGCTTGCAACTAACATATTTTCTATATATAATAACAAGATAATGAAATCAATATCACCAAACTTCTTAAAATATGCATAAGGGGTTGTATTATGTTTGTTGTATCTAAGGCTCATGATGAAGGAATCAAATATTTTATTTCAACATCTAGATGCTTATTTAATATCAAAAAATAATTTTTGAACTTGTAAATCAAGTTCATTTTTTTTTCTTCAAAACCTTCAGGTTGAAGCATATAAATTTCTTCTTTAAGATGTCCATTAAAAAAATTCACATCTAAGTGTTTTAGATGTAAGTCAGACATAAGACATATTGCTAGGATAACTCAGGCTTATAAAAATTAAACTATAGGAAAATATTTTATCAAAGACAATTCTTTCTTTTTTAGCATATCCTTTCACCAACATTCTTGCATAGTGTTGCTCCACTTGATCATCACTATTTTGCTTAATCTTGAAGATCCTTTTATTACTAATTACCTTCTTTCTTGTGTTAACGCTAGAAGTTTCTAAGTATAATTTTATTAAAAACTTTAACTTCTTCCTGCATTATTGTTACTTCAACTTCTTCCTGCATTATTGTTATCCATTGAGAGTGATTTGAATTATTAGTGCCTCTTAAAAAGTTAATGACTCCTTATCCTCTATTAAAAGACAAAATGTTATATTGCCCTTAATTATATAACCTGAATGCTAATTTGGAGGTCTTTTATGTGATTTGACTGATGAACTTCTAAAGCTTAAGATTTAACTTATTTTGAATATCTTGTTTTGATGTTCATTCAAAAGAAGTTTCTTGTTTATATTCTTTCCACTTGCATCGTAGTCTGTAAACTTTTTTGCAAAAAATTGTTGTCTTCTTCTTCCTTTTGTAATTTTTTTTAACCAAGTTGACATCCCTATTGAAATACCTTGTGGGTATCAAGATCCTACAGATGATACTCCTTCACTACATTGGCAATCTTAATAATAAATATTTTCGAGATTTTAGGTGCAAATTTATGGTTTCTTTAGCATTTTTCATAATATAAATAAGACTTCTAAATATATAGAGGTTTGAATAATCCATCAACTTCTAAGTCTACATCTCTATCAATGTCTTTAACTCAATTACAACTAATGAAATTTAATTCACCATAGAACATATGATATTGACTTCTTCTATACAAAAGGCCTGATTTAAGCTTAAATAGAGTTTTGTTCTTCCACTCTGTCACTTTGTTTTGTTAAAGAGTGTATAAAATAATGAAATGCCTTTTAATGTCTTCTTGTTTATAAAATGCATTAAACTCATTATAGTATATTATACTCCATTATCCATCCTTAAGCACTTACTCTTTTTACCATAATTATGTTCAATATGCAATGTGAAGACTTTAAAGACTAAAAATACATCTATTTTTCTGTTGATAGGGTGTACCTAATAACTCCTCGAATAATCATCAATAAAAAAGATAAAGTACTTTTTTCCTCACAAAGATAGGATTAGGGCTTACTACACATCATACTTAACAAATTTAAGAATAAAGTTGCTTCTTAAATTTGATGTGTTAAATTTTACTAGTATCACAATGATCACAACAAGATGGTGATATATTTTTAAGCCCAAGGAGTAGCGTTGTTTCAACAAGGATCTTCATTCCTTGTTTAGATATATGTCCAAGTTTTTGATGTCATAATATTCAAGGTCTTTTACTTAAAATGCTCGAAGTGATGAATTTTTTAGTTCTAACAATTGCCCTCCCTTTAACTTGTGAAGTTTGCACCTATTATTTCTACCTTCAAAATTTCAAGTGCATCTTAAATAATCTTCAAAATCTTGTTGAAAATTTCTATTTTGTACCTAGGATTATTTATAAATCTTAGATGTAACAACTTATTTAAGTCCTCTATACATTTTATCTCCTAAAGAGTTTGAAATATGCCATTATACATCTTCAGTTTAATGGTTCTGATGCTAACAATGTTTAAAGGATAATCATCATAACTGCACATAAGTCTTCCTAAGATAGGTTCATAATGATGGAACCATTCTCTTTTAGAGATCATATGAAAAGTAGCTCTTGATTAAAAAATTCATATATTAAATAACAACTTCTTACTTTTAATTGTTATTAATGCGTTATAATATAGAGCATTTGCATAATCTTAAATAACTGCAAGATTTTATTAAGGATTAGAATTTTCCTTATTTAAATTGTAATAACCTTTTTCAATTGACCATTCTTTTCATAGTTGTATCATTTTAAATTATTCTTACTTTCTTATTTTGATTTACTATGATTTTGGCTCCCACCTGGTCTATGTTTCATTATCTCTCTCTTATCACCATTAAATATTTAAGTTATTATGAGCTAGCCCCCTTATCTTATTTATTTTTGCACTAACTTTCTTCCTCTAAAACCACGATTGCAATATAATCAAAGACTAGATAACTTGTAAGAAGATTATTAGTTATGCTAAGAATGAGTTGATCATAAAATTAGAAATTTGACACATTTATGTGACTCTATTTTATAATCTAACAATACGAATTAAGAGAATTAAGTTGTCCAACTATTAATGTGCTTAGTCACTTAAATGGTTTTGACACTTGAAGAATCCTCTTAAGAAAAATTTATTGTGAAGTGACTTGACCTTGTACAACTTTATAAGATCATGCCATATCTTTCTCTTCTTTTTCTCTTCTATAAGACTGGAAAAACTTTAATAGTTAAAGCTAGATGAAAATTTAAAACAGTTTTTAAATCCATTTCATTTCATTTGTCATTAACCATGAAGTTTATCACCCTTCTACTAATAGCTACAAAGTTGTTTTCCTTTATTAGAACATCTTTTATCTTCAATTTCTAAAATGAGAAATTATTCCCAATGAAAATTTTAAACTTAGATACCATTGCTTTTATCTCATAATACTTTAAGCTAAGAGAAGTAGCTCTTATAATTTTACGTAAATAATAATTGTATAAATAAATAGTGCTCAGTACCTTTAAAGAGTGAAACATAAGTAACTTATTTTTTAACACGAAGTATAAGTATATATACATCCTAAAATGACTTTAATACCACTTGTTGGAATTATTACATAGATGGCAAAAGATTGTAGCTTAATTAAAATTAAAATAAATATAATACACAAAATATTATTTTTTAGAAATTAAAAAATGCATTCAAGAAAGAATTAAATTTTATAAGCATATCAATACAAAGAGGAATTTTAATGCAATCTCAAAGTAAAATACACTTGGCATAACACTAAGATAATCTTCGAAGCATAGGTCGTAGGAACATAAATTCTTAAAGCAAGTTTAGCTTAGCTCCTTTTTTGGTTAGACAAATTACTAATGTATATAGGATGAAGCTATCTCATGACTACATATGGCTTAAAGATGAATCACCAACTGTTTCGTTCTTATCAAAAAGACTAATTTGTTAGTTGTCTGGTCCTTAGGAATTTCCTTTACTTAGAAAAGGTTGGTATTCCTTTCCTTCCAAATGGACATTGTACTTCCATATGCAATGATGCATATGGTTTTATCTCCAACTGTTATTCTCCTTCCTTCTTCCAGTTTCTCAAGAACGTCAAAATAACTAAATCTTGTAACAAAGAACTTACACAGCTCTTAGATTATGTTCCATATATATGTAGAGAAGTCATAACTGAAGAAGAGATGCTATAAGGATTCTTAGTCTTTCTTACATAAGCAACATATTTGTAAGGAGTTGAGAAACCTTATCTTATCCAAGGTCCATAATTTTTGTTTCTATACAAGGCATAGAAGAAAAGTTACTTTAGGACAAATATTTTTGCATCAGATGATCCTATATCAAGCCATCTTATGCATATAGTATAACAAGGAGTCCCTATAAAAGGCATTTGTAAATCTTTTAGAAAGATGTTTTGTCCAAACATAAGAATCTTCCATACCTTGGCTACTTGTATTTTGGAAAGAATTTATTAAAGAAAAAGGAGTTAGAGGCCTATTCATCCATATTTATTAGTTGCTTGACCTTAGAAGATTTAGGGACAAGGTGCTTAATTTAGGAGTACATTGGTTATACAAAGGGAACCTAACTTACTCTAATTATTGAACCATAAAGAAGCATGTTCTCTATTTCTAATTCTGCAAGCAATATTTATATTGAACAAATCCTTGATATTGAATAATTGGTCGTAAACCAATAGAATGAGTGGTTTTAGTACTGACTTCTTATAAGTTTTTGTCTTTGAGAAAATTGGTATGTATCCATTGAACCTAAAGGCCTCTTTGTTACTTAAGATTTTCCAAATTATGTTTTCCATAAGGGTTTTGTTTAATAAGGACATTAGAATGATACCTTAGCCTCTAACTTTCCTGGGTTTACATAATTCGAACTATTTATCCTTAGAAACTACTTCTTTTTTACTTTATTAAACCTAAGGAAGTACATCTACATCTTCTTTAAGGTCTTTATCAGTCCTTTTGAGAGGAAAATATGCAAGAAACAAAAGTTGTGAGGGGAATTAAGGATGGAATTAATTAGTTGAATCCTTAATGTAAAAGATAGAGATATATTGCACTAGATTTTAATTATCCTCTGAATATTCTCTAAGAATGGAGCACAATCCCTAAAGCTTAGTTTATTGGTAGTGATTCCTAAATATGACAATGGAGGATCTTTGAGATATAAATTGGATGTTGATGATAATCAAGGAGTGACAGCTTTTGCACAAGTAAAAACTATTATGTTACTCTTATTATTGTTAATAAATAATCTTAACAGTAGTTTGAAAGAGTTCAAGGAAAACATAAGTAGGCATATTGATTTTTCCTTAGCCTTAGACAAAAGGAGAAGATCATCCATAAATGTAAGATTGAAAAGCCTCAACTTCTTAAATTTAAATGGAATTTAAAGATGTAATCTTTTATAATAGAGAAGATGATCAATCTAATTAGTAATTTCATATATAGAATAAAAAGGTCATGTAACAAAGGATCCAAAAGCCTTAAGTAAGTGTAACATTTAATTATCTTGGATTGAATCAAATGTTTTTTTAAAAATATACTTCGATTATATAATTATATTTTTAATTTTTCCTATTATATCATCTTCTAGTTATGAAAGCTCCTTTGGAAACATTTATGAGGGATTTGAGAACTATCTTTATTCTTAATGCATTTAGCTTGGAAATAGGTTCTTAATGCATTTAGCTTGATAATAAGTATTGTAACAAGAAATATGTCTAAAATCCTTAGGGGAACTTGGATTATGTAGTTTAAGGATAAGGTAAATAAATGTTTTGTTTATTTCCCTCAACATTTTATCATTCACAAAAAATTCCAAAACTTCATTAACAACAAGATCTTTGATAAAAGGCTGGGCTTTTTAGAAAAATAGGGCATTAACTCCATCTAGTTCAGGGGACTTACCTAGATTAAGATTTAAAAAATACTCTTTTCATATCTACAGGAGTGAATGGTTATATGAGAGAGTTTGCTTCATTCTCGGAAAACTAGTTTGTTATAAAAGATTTAATCAAATTGAGGAATTCCCCGAAGTTGGAGTGCTTAATGTGTTCATGAAGTACTTATAAGCTTTTTACTTTAACTCATCTTAAGATTAAGTTACACTTCCATCATGTTTGATTAGAGAAGTTTTGTTAGCATTGGTTCTTACAGAGATGGATTTACAAAAGATAGATTTGTTTTTATCCCCTTCCTTTAGCCATAAGACTTTTGATTTTTGCTTAAGGAGGGATATATAAATCTCCAAGGCTTTCAAGATTTATAGAAGTGCTCTTTTCTCCTCCATTTGTTTAGGAGATCACCAAAACTACGATAAAGCTCTTTTGAATAAGCTTTAGTTTAAGATCGATAGGAGTAAGGAGAGTCGGGTATTACTATTGCTTGTTTGATTTAACTTCTTAAGTTCTTATTTCACTATATGTAGCTTCCTTATACAAGTAAAAGCATTATTACCTTAGAATTTTGAGAAAAATAGGAGCTAAAATACAAATACAAATACTAATTATAAGTTATAAATATTAATTTATAACTTATATAAGATTGGTATCCTCGTAAGCACTACTCTTGGATATTTGAATTTGATTCTTGATACATAAAACAATTAGATGGATGGTTATTTATAAGTCAAATAAACTAAATATATATACACATCTCAATTTGTTATAATCAACATACATTCTAATATTTACTTCTGCACCATAAATTATTTACCATCATCCAGATATCTTATGAATAATATCTAAATTTTCTATTAATTCTTATTAGTATCTTATAGGGTTAATTACCAAAAAAAAGCCCAAACTTTCATCAAATTTTCAATTATGGCCTGAACTTTAAAAAGTAGTAATAAAATGCCCAAACTTTCAATTTTTTCATTTATAGCCCAAAATTCAAAAAGTGGCAATAAAATGCTCAAACTTTTAATTTTCTTCGATTCTAGCCTAACGTTATCTGTTATTCTCTTCATGCCCTCAACCCTTTGTTTCTTGTTTGTTTTTTTGATACCCCAAACTATTCTTATATTATAGCATGCTGCACCAATAAGCTCTTCGTTTTTAGTTCGTTTTCTTGATGCCCTTAGTGTGAGGATGTTGGGGCTGCGTAATTTGAAAATCGAAGAGTGAGGGCGTCAAGAGAACAAACTGAAAACGAAGAAAAAAGCTGAAATCAACATGTAAGGTCGTCGAGGTTATATAATCTAATTTAGGTCATTTTTAAACAACAATGTCATTTTTTATGTAATTAAATGACGTGGTTTCATTAATCTTCATTTGTTGTATTAATTTTAAGGTTTGTGAAACACATGGTAAGTCACGTCAGCAAACTTAACGGAAATACTAACGTCGAGTTAGAATTGAAAAAAATTGAAAGTTTTAATATTTTATTGCTACTTTTTGAAATTCAGGCTATAATTGAAAAAATTAAAAGTTTGGGCATTTTATTGCTAATTTTTAAAGTTTGGGTTTTTTTTGGTAATTAACCCTATCTTAATTTTTCTAACAAATATCACCTAAGTAATTTGGATTAGCCATCACTTTTTATTTTCAAATTCCTTTATAGTACATTTAAATAACTATTAGGAGTTATTTTATCTATTAATTTCCTGTTAACAACTTCCATTTTTTATTCTTATAGAAAAGTTTTCAAAAGTAGATTGCCTAGTATGTTAGTCTATAATTAACATTACTGCCTCAAATTCAATTTAAAATTCAAAGAAGCAATCATATTTCATTTAACACTAAATTTGTAACTCAAAAGGATAAATCAGAATTAAACTTTAAAGTTAATTCATTTTTGAATCAAATACCTATAAAAATAAAATAACAATTAAATTAGTCTAATAGCTTAAAAAATGTAAAGAATAGTCCAATCCAATAAGTTTAAGTTATTATAAGTCTAAGATAACATAACAAGAATCACATCTGACCTCTTCATTTGTGTACGATAGAAAATTATCTTGTCTCTTGTAAATGGAATCATTATTAATATTATAAACATAAATCTCATATTTAAATTATAAAATAAGAACATTATTATAAATTTTATATAATGAAAATAAGATTAGAAAGTTTCTTATGATGTAAACGTCTTGTTTGAGCCTTCGATTTAATACTAGAAACTCATATACTTGATCTTGTATGTTTGACTTAAAAGTCCTAGTATGAATGTCATGATTTAGTAACTTAAGCTAAAAATCTCATTTTTATTTAACGAAACTTAAGTCTTAATATTGGATAAGTTTTTTTTCCCTTTTTGTAAATGACATCAACTCTTCTAATAAAGTATTGAGAGACCCGTTGCCATTAATGTCAAATAATATTATAGATAGTCATATAATTTTTCTTATTTGAATTATAATAATTTAATTTATAAAATTAATAAAGTTTTTGTAATATATAATAATTTTTAATTAAAGGGTGCGTATAAGAATAAGTACATGCTTAATATTGCAGCAAGCCAATTCCAAACTTTAACGTGCAATAAAACAAGCTTTGCAAGAAAGAATATAAGTTTGAGAGCTCAAAAGCTTTCTTAGGTTACGAAGTTTTAGATTTACATCATCTTAACGTTTTAACCTTATAAAAGTCAGGATTAGAGTGATTAGAGAAACTAAAGCAAGATTTTCTATAATCAAAGAATGAAAAAAAAAATCTGGAAGTGCTTTAATTTGATAAATCAATATTATATCCATTCCCAATTAAATTAAGCTGATAGTCTTTTAAAGGCATAAATACCCTAAGAAGATTAAAAAAAAACTAAAAATTGAATTCCAATAAGGAAAACAAAATCCTTATCATAATCTATCAAGAAAAAGCTAAATAAAATTTTTATTAGAAGTCAATCTATTATGAGCTTGGCGCTATTCTCACTTTATATCTAGAACTGGTTGCTTTTGAAACTTCTTTCATAAATAAATAGAGTCATTATAAAGCCAACACAGTATTGTATTCTGGAACACGATTCAACATAGTCCCATGTTGCCTAATTCTCTAATTTTTAACCGGTATATAAGGCCAATGTTAGACACCATTATGATACAGTGCTAGTCAGATTCTATAACCTCTTTCCAAATTTTGCTCCTTCACTTGAATTCAGTCTTTCGAAGTAGCAAAACTTCATTCCTTGTATAATGATCCACCATTAATTCGTAGAAAGTTTCTTTGTCCTTTTTAGCTCCACTCCTTTCAATGGTCATTGTTCACCAATGAATCTTTAGTAACTTCAGCAATTGGTTTGAACTATTTATAATTCGTGCAAGTCCCTCTTCATATATCTCTTGCTTATAAGCTTATATGAATTGAGTCATGCTAGATTCTTATTATTTCTCCTCTTAAAAGGATTTGTTCTTAAATCAACACCTTCGTCTACAGCATAAAAAGGAGATAATTCAGCAATATTACAAGTGGTATAAATACCATACTTAATTGGCAAGTTGACCTTGTAAGCATTTGACCCACGAAGTGAAAAAGTCATAATTTGGACGGGTGCCTAGTTGAAAACTTCTTTTTTCTCAAATGTACCCAAATCCAATCTCTAAGTCCAAATATCACTTTTTTTTCACCTTATTAGCTTATTTATATGTATTAATGGATCCTCTTCTATAGTAGTCAACTTTACCTTCTCGTGTAGATATTTCATCAATTTGTCTTTCTTTTTTCTATCCAAATTATCCCTTTCACTTAAAGAAGCATAAAATTTAAAGGAGATAATTAGTTAAATCTACAAAAATTTTCAAAAGTAGAATAATATTGTATTATAATAAAAGGCAAAGATTTTTACCAAGTTCTAATATTTCTAACAACATTAGTATGTAATAAAGCACCAAGAATCCTATTATCCACCTCAATCTACCCATCGATTTGTCGATGGTAATTTGTAAAAGACAGTAACTTAGTTCCCAACTTTCCCTCTATAGCCAAAATTGGCTCAAAAACTTGCTCAAAAACTTTATATCCTTATCTGATTCATGGTTTTAGAAACTCCATGTAATCTAACAATCTTGTTAAAAAATAATTTAGCATTTAAGATGTGTCATTGGTTTTATGACATGTAATAAAATGTTTCATTTCAAAAATCTATCCATTACTATAAAAAACTAAATTCTTACACTTTCTAGACCTAGATAAACACATCCTACTTTGATAGTAACTATATTTTTTAGATTAAAGAAAACACATGCATCATACAACTTATTAAGGATATATATATATATATACACACACATTCTCTAATATCCATCCCTTCTTTAACACTAACAAAATAGGCATTGACATAAGGGCTCAAGCTCTCTTTTATATAACCCTTCTCCAAGTGTACTTCCACTTTCTTATGTATCCTTTTTGTCGATTTCAAATTTTTTGCTAGCTAGTTTAGGATTTAGGCTCCAGGAATAAAATTAATTTGGTACTCTATCTTTTTCATAGGTAGTAATACACTTAGAATATCCTTTGAAAAAGATCATCAAATTTCTATAAAAAAGAAGCAACAACATTAGGCAAAGTATTATTGTTATAAACATTAAGAGAAAGAAAATAGTTTTTATAAATAAGAAAAAGTATTTAGCATTTAACAAAATTCATGTCTCATAACTTCCACTCTTGCTACCAAACTTACTCATTCTTCTTTGTATATATCTCTTTTTTTTGCTTTACCCAAAGTGTTTGAGTTATTCTTATATGTTTATTATTTTTTCTTTGTCGTTATTCTCTCTTATTTACTCTCACAAATCTTAAGTTGATCTGCATAAATTTAATTTGTTAATAAAGTACAAGTGATTGGTTTACCATTCATGGTAAATGAATAATGATTCTTATACCCATTATATATGATTCTTTCAAATTATCAAATACAACACAAAAGAATGTTACCAACTTGTATAAACACCACATTACAACACCTCACCCTTGTACTTCATTAAGAAAGAAATTAATATTTGATTAATTACCCTAACCTTCCCACTCTCATTCAACCATTATAAATTATAAGGTTTAGGGTTTTTATAATTAGAAGTCCCAAATTCCCCCACTAACACTACATTAGCCATATTTGTGCAAATTTCTCTTTCTATGATCATAATATAAACTTGATCCTTAATTGAACACATTATATGGAATAGATTATCTTTTTGTTCATTCACGTCATACTTTTTCACATTCATACTCAAGTCCTTCCTAATGATCAACATCCTTCCTTCTTCAAGCCTCTTAATATTCACATCATCACTAGCATCTACTAAATTGGGCATATCCTCATCTACCTCATCTTTGCTCTCAGACTATTTCCCATCATTCCTTCACATCATCATATTCTTATTGAGATATTGTGAAGCTATATGCTCTCTTCCTAAGTACTTGAAATACTTTACATCTTAATTCATAGTTATTGAAAATGAATTAGTTTTAAATTTCCCTCCACTTAGTGTTGGGCCCCGAAATTTTTTTTCGTTTATTTAATTGATTATTTATTGATTTATTTGCTATTTTGCTTTAATTGTTTAATTATGTGTGTATATATATATGCATTTGTTGAGTCTTGGATTTAGCAAGTATGATTGGGATTAGAAGTTAGAAATTAAATGAAGGCTTGGACTTAATATTGGAAAGTATGGGTTTTAGAATTTAAGTGGTTAAGTGTAGTGGGCTTGAGAGGAGGAGGAGAGCCCAAAGCCTTGTAAGTTATAAGGAG
>JAOTIZ010000203.1:12847546-12857816 GCA_027123425.1 Erythroxylum panamense | reverse complement strand
TCTGAATATACTTTACTAATTTTAAAATATCTTGAGCTATAGGGCTCGGATCGAGGCGATTCTTGTTTTAAATTAAACTAGAGACCTAAATCTACAAGTTTTATGAAGGTGCCGAGCTGTAATTTTACCTCTAAGATTTTCAAACTCTGACATGAAGTCGGTAGAGTGTCAGTTTTGACTGTTTTCCTTAGATAGTATTTTGGTCATAACTCCTTCATTTCAAATCCGAATTGAGTGTTTCCAGTGGCGTTAGAATCGTTAGATTATGAGGAACAAATGTCCTTAAGAAGCCGATTCAAAATTCCTATTGTATGTCCCCCTAAATGAGGTCGGTATGTTGTCGGTTTTGGGTCCTCTATGCTTAGGTGTGCTTGTGTGCTTCCGAATGTTGGGCCTCGGTGACGGGGTCCAACACTTAGTGCTTACACTTTTTGATTGGTTGCTTCACATTTACGCTTTATATCTTTATCATATTTTTTATTCCTTGATGAAGAACTTACACTATAAATATCAAAACTATGAATAAGTCCTTTTTAGGTTGTCTTTTAACCTTTTATGGTCTACGAACTACATCCTCGAATTTCACATAATTATATAGCTATATAATATTGGTAATTTTTGGATTTAGTCTACAAATAAAGTGAGCTATTATTGTTTCCTTATCTTCTTCTACATTTATGCCAACTATGGCAACCTCTATCTCCTTGTGACACACCTCCATACTTTTGGAACCTTGAGTTAATCTTTATAGCCTTTAATAGAGATCCTTATATTAGGAACTTGGTTCAAATTGCTTCCTCATCACCAATTTCATTTCTTATCAAGTTCTGATAGGCGATTCTCGACTCCTCCTAATGAGAATTTGTTTATCCCACCAATTTATGGAATAATCACTAAAATTTATGGCTATCAATTAAAAAAATAACTCTACACACTTTTTTTAAACTCTAAATGGGCATCTACATCTATATTTCCTATAAAAGGTGGCATATTCATTTTAAAATTATCCATATTGTTATCCACTCTTTCCTCGTAACCATTATCATATCATAAACCAAATTTGTCCCCGTATTCTACATGCTTTTATACCTCTTTCTCCTTTACCTCCCTTTAGGTTTAACTCACCTAAGTAGTTGACAGGACTCTCATCATTATCATAAGCCTCAAATTCATCTATTCTAGTAGGTAAAATGTGAGTTATATTGTAAATTAACTATGGCTACTTAAAGTTTCCCTAATTTCTCACTTTATTAAATTGTCTAATAAGATGCGCAAAATAACCTTGTATTGCATTCAAGGTAAACACCTAATTTTTCAACACTCTATCTTCCTCTCTTCCTTCCTTGTCTTTGGAATATTCTTATTTTAGTTTTGAGATATAATGAACTTACCAGAAAATGTTAGTAGCAAAAAGTACACGTCACGTTTTTCTCTCAAATTTTACTCTACCTTACAACATAAACTCTTGATTAAAGGTTATTTGCAAACTAGTTAATCTATCATGGAAGTTAGTTTTAGTCTTCCCCTTTATCAAATAACTTCTAAAGAAGCAAACTGTACAAAATCAAAGCAAAGAAAACACAACTAAAGAACAAGAAAATAAGAAATTTAAAATTGGAAAATTGAGCTCTATAGATTCGAATTAGACCAAATAGAGAAGAACAAGAAGAAATCAATAAGAAAGAATTAAGATAGTAAGAAAAAGGCAAGAACAACAAGAAATAAGGTGTATTAATACATAGAGCACAAGATTTTTAGTATAGAAGAAATTAAAAAAAAACCCTTATTTGTAAAGGATAATACAATTTGTCAACCCTTGTGTATGCTTTTAATAACATTTTTATGAGCTTGTCTGGAAAAAACGTTATTAGAATTGGATTTTTTTATTAACTTATTAAATTAAGAAATAAAAATAAAAATAAAACTATTTTAATAAATCTTTTTCGAAAATATTAAAAATGTAAATAAATAAAATCAAGAACAAATATAAATATAAAAGATAACTTTGATGCCAAATTTGAATATGGCTCTCACCAATATGACTAATGAGGTTTTGAAACCAATATGAACAAGGGCTAAGGATTGTTCTATCAAGAATAATTTGATCGAAGACTCATACGTAAAAAATAAAAAGAATATAAATTGCTACACTTATAAGAAAATATAGGATAATAGTGATAAAATTCTAAGGTAAATCACTACGAACAAATTATATAAGATCAAAAGTCATTAAAGAATCTAAAATAAGAGTTTATCTAATCAAAGAATGATGAAAACATCACCAAGTGTTTTTTTAATTAATCAATATTATATTCACCCTTAATTACATTAATAAGATACCTTTTGTAGAAATAAAAAATCTCAATAACATAAAAACCATAGAAGTAGAGTCCAATAAGGAAATAACATCCTTATCATAAACTAAATATGAAATAACTAAATATTTTTGTAAAAGTCAATCTATTATAAACATGACGTCAGCCTTAATTTATATTCAATATTAGTTTGCTTTCAAAACTTCTTTTATAAATAAACATGACCAATATAGGATCAAGATGGTAACATATTCTAGAATATGGATTTAACATGGTCCTATATTAGTGTCATGTCACCTATTTATCTAACTTTTAACTAAGTCAATACCATATTCAGACACCAACATGACATTGTTGTTGATTAAATTTCATAACCTCTTTCTAAAGCTTATAGGTTTGAATTTAGTCTTTAAAAGGAGCAAAGCTTTACTCTTTGCATGATGATCCACCATTAAGTCACCGAGAGCATTTTTGGTCTTATTTTTTGTACTCTTTATCAATGGTCTCTAATATTCTCTGATATATCTCTAACAGCTTTTGGCACTTAATATGAAATATTTACAAAACATCCAAGCCCCTTTTCATGTCTTTCTTACTTAGAATATTGGTTAAATTTATTAGATATTTGATTCCCATCAGATAACATCTTTAAAATATCATTTAATTGTCTTTCACTTGCATGACGACATTAAACTAGTCAATTCTCTAAAAGAGAGAAAAAAACATTATAACCTAATATTCCAAGATATTCTATTTAGAATCTTCTATTATGATAACCTTTTTACCATTTATTACTTAAGTAATGTATTTTTAATATATATTTCATTAATTATATCACTGATATTATTTAAAAACATATAAACTATAAATAAATAGTTGAAATTACTATAAGCCCTTTGTGACCTAAACACATCTTAAGTTATTTAACACAGTATGACAATTTTTATCAACATGACACTTCTATTCAACTAATGATTCAAAAATGACCATGATACCCCCTATAACTTTTATCTCTCAATCTCCAGAAACTCGAAATCCATAATTAAACAAAATCAACAAAATCAAAATTAGGAATCTTTAATCACATTTCCATTTAATCTATGCAAAGAAGATTAGAGCTTGGGAAGAAAGGTATGTTTGCATTCGATATTTTCATTACTTTTTTTTTATTATCTCCATCAATGAATGAACTATCTTCTTCTATTATATCCATCAACGAATGAACTATCTAACACCTTTATTATGGTTGATATTTTAATAGTTTTAACATTGCATGTGGAGCCTATTATATTTAATTTAAGTGTATTCAGCTTAATTTAAATTATTTTGTCCACATTCCTCTCGAAATCCCATATTTTTATGTTTTGATTCCCATGATTTTTTAGTGTCTTATTTTTCTTTTTAAAACTTGAATCAACATGCAATTTTATGTTCAAATGGTTGATTATGAACTTATTATCATTTAAATGACGTGTAGCTTAATATTTTCCATGTTATATGGCATAGATGATTATAGGCATAAACTTTTTATGGCGGTTATTATACTTTAACTCCAAAAATCAACTACCTTGGAGGCAATGTAAAAGTGGAGAAACTTTAGATTGAGTACCTGTCAATGTTAAAGTCATTGAGAGTTCCTAAAACATATAACTACCCCAATCTGATAACAATTAGCTATATGTTTTTTTTTACTTAGCTTTGATAATTTGGAGGGCATTAATATGACACATGACCCATAAGATGGAAGCTTTAGCAATTAATGCAATTTAAGTATATTGATCATAGGTATGAACTAGAGGGTATTATAGTAAATGAGTTAGGTAAAAGACAACATAAATAAGTGGGAGAAAATGGTAGTTCACAATCAAATGATGAATTTGAACCTAAATATATTCTTGTAGACACTAGTTGCACTAACGATGGGTTGGGGCCTAGTGAACTATACTCTAATAATGAAAAATACTTGAAACTATGGAGAATTATAAGAAATATATTAAAAAGGTTAGGCTTAGTCATGATTGATGGTGATAAGAAGGATAAAAGAGTAGTTCATAGTGATTCTAAATAGAACGTTAGTGTAGTTATAGTGGCAGAAGAAACTAAGGAGCCTCATTGTGAGTATGATGACTCAAATGAGGTGTTATGTAAACTCGTATCTAGTTATGTTGATGATATTGGTAGTTTTATAAAAGTTATAATGAAGAAAGTGAATAGATATAACCTAAATATAGACTATAAAACTATTACATTTAAGTAAAGGATGAATTTTGAGAGTCCTAAGCAATTCAAGGCTAATGTAATACAATTTTCTATCTTGAATTCATTCAACATTAAAGGGAAAAGGTCCACTCAAAAAACAAATGAAGGTGATTTATGTTCTAGATGATAGTTGGAGAATTTTGGAAGTTATAAAGTATAAAAGAAGACATTCAAATGAAGGTTTATATTTCTAACAATATATAAAACAAGGACATAATGAATAGGTGACTAAACTCCACATAGCTTCCAAAAGAATATTTGGAGAGGTTTAAAAGAAACACATCTTAAATTGAGAAGGATATGATTGTTCATGTAGTTAAATAAGTATCACAAAATTGGTGTGTAATAGGAATTGAGACTAGTTTAGAAAGCCTACAAGGTAAGCTTATATTTAAAAGGTGTTATAAGTTTTGAGAAATTGAAACTTAGGTTTTTATAACGATGCAAGAAGCTAATTGGATAAGATGCATACTTTTTAAATGTATTTTTGGATGGTACTTTATTATGAGCATTGGGTAGAGATGAAAATAATCAAATGTACTTAATTACATAGACAGTGGTGGAAAGTGAAAATTATGATTCTTGAAATGGTTTTTAAGTATGATTATGGAGGATAAGCGTAACTAATGGTAATGGGTGGAGTTTTATTAATGACCAACATCTTAGTTTAATAGAGGCTTTGAAATCAATAGTTCAATATGTAGAGCATAGAAAATGTGTAAGATATATTTGTGTCAACTGGAGTTGTAAGGGGTATACTTACAAATCATTATTTTGGAATGCAGTAAATTGCAAGTATGATTATAAAGCATGTATATAGGTAATAAAAGGTTCTTTCCTTTGATGCATATAAAGACTTTGTGTGCAAAGATCTAAAGACACCACCTAAATTTTAGATTGTTTATAACAAATAATAAAGATTTCAATAAGTATATGTTAGAAGCTAAGACAAAGTATATCATCAACATATTTAAGGATATAAAAGTGATGTTGATGACTGGGAATGGACAAAAAAAGACATGATGTCGAATAATGACGAAGTTATGTACCCTAGGATCATAAATAATTTAGAAGCATTAGAGTATAAATGAAGGTTATACGCACCAAAATTCAGTCAATGCCTAATATTAGAAGTTTTTACTTTAATGATATCTTTGTAGTTTTTAGAGAAAATTGAGTGGAATACCATATAAACATGCAATCAGTTGCATATATTTCTAAAGGCTTAGTCCAGAAGAATTTACCAGTAAATGATACAAGAAGGAAACATATCTTAATTGCTATCAACATTGTTTTGAACAATTGAATGGTCCAAAATAATAGCATACTATAGAATATGAGCTTATTCGTACCTAAAATGAGAAAAAGACTATAAAGGCCTAGAAAGGATATAAAGAGAATTAAGGACAAATCAGGAAGAACTACAACCAATATGAGCAAGGAGAGAGTTTAGACGAAGTGTCATAGTATAAACAATTTAGATATAACAAAAGGGTCTACGTAAAGCAAACAAACCACTAATAATTGAACTACAAGTAACTTTAAGTTTGTATTTATTCGTTGAATATTACTTAATGAGATTTCTTATTACCATAATTATGTAATAAATGTGTATCAACTTTTTATTATATAGAAAGAGAGGTAGACAAGAAAAGGAATCAAATTTTGAAAATCCAAATTCTAAATCGAACAATCCTTCGAATATTGAAAAGTCAAATATTACAAAGCAATTAACCAATTATTGAATAGTAATGATATGTGAGGGCTAAAATTGAACCTAATTTCATAATAGGAGAGAGACGGAGAAGGAGAGAAAGAGAGAAAAAAATAAGAAGAGGAATATCTAGAAGACAAAGCACACAAGTGGCAAAACCACTAAATATTATTAAAAGGCTTGAATTAAGGAGAGTAAGAAGACGAACAAGAATCATATATAGAGAACTTTCAGGGAATAAATAATATAGGGTAAATTTTAGAAAATAAAGTTTATACATTTTTTTATTTATAATGTGCAAATTTTTCTTATGTTGTTAATCCTTGACCTTTAAAAGATTAGGACTCAAGTATTTAAGAGGAACATATGATTAAGCTATCAAACAACACAAGTTCTGCTAGATTCAAGTTCACATACAAATCAAAAAGATCAAAACAATATGTCATGATCTTAATCAAACTAATAATATCAAATCATTAATGAACATAACTTTGTATCCAATCAAAGTGGGAGTGTCACTCATAATGATGCATTACTTAGTAAAAAGTTTAAATGACTGGCAATGAAATTAGTGAGATTATCTATATGAAAGAAGCAATAGATAAAAGTATTTAATCTATAGTGTTTACCATCTAATCATAAACATTGAATGTTTTTTTTCCAATAAGGGGTATAATTATAGTTAATCATGTTGTTACATTTTAAACTTATTTTGATGGTTCATTCCCATATACATATTTTAATCACAAGTTTAGTTCAATATTTCTATATTATATTATTCATAAATAAACAATAATTTAAGACTTATAACGATATGCAATATATAATAATTTAAAGAATATTTATATGATAATTTTCAAAAATAAATTTGGACCTTTTCATTTAGTTAAACTTTAGTGTTAATGCAAATTTAAACTTATAACACTACAAGAAAAGGAAGAATTAGTGACGAAAAATTATTGACGAAAAATATACCATTGCAAATTACCGACGGAAAATCTATTTCGTAGGTAAAATTGGCAGGAAAATTTTTATTTAGCGACGGTACTAATGTTCGTCGCTAAATATGGAGGGAAGCAAGAATTAGTGACGGAAAATTAATGATAGAAAATATATCGTTGCAAATTATTGACTGAAAATCCATTTCTGTTGGTAAAATTGCTAAGAAAATTTTATTAATTAGCGATGGTATTGGTATCCGTTGCTAAATATGGAGGGAAATCATCCCGGCAAATTTTGCGATGGACTTTAGCGATGGAATAAGATTACCGTTGGTAAAAGATTTAATGACGGTATAAGATATTCGCGGTAAAAAAGCGGGAATTATTGACGGAATAAAATTTTTTGAGTTTACCTATAAAAATTTCCATCGATAAATTCTTTTTAAATTTAAACTCACCCGACATCTCCATCCCACCTATATCTTCTTCTTCCTTCTTCCTACGTCTCCTCTTTGGTTTTCTCGGAGCCCATTTCTCTGTTGTGTAACTCCTTTTTTGCTCGACGACATTGTCTTCTCCAACCATTGTTATCGTGTCCTTCAATGGAGGTATTTTTGCAACTACTGTCATGTGTTTTTTGTTTATTGGATTAAAGTTAATTTGGGTATTTATTACTTTCGTTTATTTGTATATTTTGTGATTGGACAACAACTTTAAGGTATAAATGTTAGTAATAGAAGGGACAAGACATGATTTTAGTTGTGATGTTGAGATAAATTTCTGATACATGTAAGGTGTTTAATGAAATGTCTATTCTTTGAAAAAATGATTTTAGTTCTTTATTTTTAATTCTTTTTTAGTATGAATTTCATTATTTCATTTTTTTACTTGAAATAATGAATTTCTCTCCATGGCTTCCAGAGAAACTAAACACTTTACAGGTAAATTTTAAAAAAAGATGGAAAAAAATTTCCGTTAGTAAAATATATTGGATTTACCGACGGGAAAAAAAATTCCGTAGGTAATTACCGACAAAATAACCAAATCTGTCGGTAATTTTTTGACAGAAAAATCTTCTACTTCGACTGATCGAACAAAATAACCATTAGTAAATTTACCGACTGTATAAAATCAGTAAATTTATCGACGGTTATTTTATACCGTCAGTAAGTTTACCAACGGTATACAAAATTTTTGTCAGTAAATTTACCAATAGTCGTTTCTTCGGTGACTATTTCTGTCAGTAAATTCTGTCGCTAAATATGCTTACCTACGGAATGTGTACAAATTCTATCGGTAATTTCCGTCACTAAACTCCATTTTTCTTGTAGTGTTATAAAACAACAAAAAAAACTTTTTTTCTTTAAAGAGACATTTTAGATATGTTCTTAAGATGGAAAAATGCTTCCATTTTTTGTCACTAAATACATGAGACAAGTGCATCTACATTATAATAATTAAGCATGTAAATAATCCCAACATTACCAAACTATTTGTATTCATCTCTTTCACCTTGTGAGCATATACAAATACAACATTTTCAATATTTAACTCATTCAACTAAACTATTGGTATTCATCTCTTTCACCTTATGAGCTTATACAAATACAACATTTTCAATATTTAACTCATTCAACTACTATTTTCTATATCACGTTACCTTTGTCAACAATCTTAAATTTTAAACTTGATATTTCCTGAGTAATCACAACATTCACCTCTTCTTAGCCTTTTAGCACTACTTTCAAATTCTTAATTTCTTTATCAAGCTTTGAAAGTCACAACTTGATCCTTCATATTTACTTTTGTATGCACGCATTCAAACTAACAATAATCATTTGTCTTCCATATTTGGATGTTGTAAAACTTTCTTCCTAGGTTTCTTGCTTTGTTAGAAACATAAACTAGAACCGTTAAACTTTGATAAGAATCTTTTGCTCTTCAAGACCATTGTTAGTTAACCGAATACTAGATAAGGAAGATAGCTTACTTATCTTAGTGGCTGCTGCTTATCATCTTTCGAGCGTGGAAAGTGAACATAGTTAAGAAATTGTGAAAATGTGGCTCCTGATCTTAGTTTTTGATAGTGAATCACTTCACAACTCAAAAAATAGTGATAATAGCTCGATTAGTAAAAAAGCTACTGATTGGTTATGTAACTAGCTTAATTATTTGACATTTGTATGTTTGATTACATTTTTACCCCTTTCTACAACTGATTAAAGGTGTCTATAAACTGAGTAACAGTGCCACATTGATAAAAGTTATCAAAAAGTTTTAAGCAGTTTAAGATGTGCTGAGTTAAATAAAACTCAAGACACTTTTAGGAATCAGTTTAATTTTAATTATATTTTTGGTAATTTTTAAATTTTATTATTTGTAAGTTAAGAGCTCAATCAAGTATGCTTTTTATTAGATATTAAATTTTAAAAAGAAACAAATCATAGTAAAATTGTGTATGTCCTTAACTTGTTTGTTATATTCATGTGTTAAACTAGATATAATTCATGACTTTTTTATCAATTGTATTTTTCCCTTGTTTGGTAAATGGTTGATTAACTATTTTTTGGCAGATTGAGAGGCATTTGGTTATTTGACCATGTCAAATCGTTGATAATCATGTTTGGCCTAATTGGGTTGGCAGATTGAACTAAATCCGTTGTTTTGGAAAATGCTCCTATGAGGAGCATTTTGCTCTAACGGTTGAGAAATTAAGAGACAAAAAGATGATTGTACTCAAAATTTATTACAAATTACTCAAGTTGACATCTTTTATTATTGCTTTGGCTAAGAGAGGAGAGAGATAGAGAGATAGAGATAGATAAGCATAAAATGTGAATTTAATTTACTCGAAGTCAAACAAATACTCTGATTTATTCAAAAAATAAACCAAGTTGGAATTTGTTTCTTTGATAAAATTTTGTGCTTTATATCGGTATCGTTTTTTTAATTATTTCATTTTAATTAAATAAAATAAGAATCATTGGATTTGATATTGTACAATTAAAAAAATTCCACCAAAATTTTCATACTAACCAAAA
>JAOTIZ010000203.1:12796980-12814766 GCA_027123425.1 Erythroxylum panamense | reverse complement strand
GAAAGATTGCTGCTACTGTTGGATTGATTTATGATTATGCAGTAGCTTTGGAAGGATTTTCCACTTCCTTAGAGACTGTTTCGATTTTCGCATTCTTCATGAAAGATGTGGATTACCCTTTACTCTTTTCATTGATGTATCATATGCGATTTTCGGAGTTAGGAATAAAAAGTTATGAAGTTTGGAAAAAGACAGTTATTGTTCATTCGGACAATTTCACTGTTCCATTGGATTTTATATGAGCAGTAACTTTGAGTGCCTTTTTACCTCTCTAAATGACTAAATTGACTTTGACACCCTTCATGAAAACTGTAGAGCATCTTATTATCTTTTCAATGAGGTATAATGTGAAATTTTAGGGAATTGGAGTAAAAAGTTATGGGGGTTAGACCTAGATCAGTTACTGTTCATTTGGCAAATTTGGGCAGAACCTTTGGAAGGGTTTTTCACCCCTTTAGAGTCTGTTTTGGTTTTTGCATCCTTCATAGAAAATGTAGATCATCTTTCTATCTTTCTAATGATGTATAATATGCAATTTTTGGAGTTAGGAGCAAAAAGTTATAAGGTTAGAAAGAAAGCAGTTACTGTTCATTTGGCAAGTTTACTGTTCCATTGGTTTTTATATAGGCAGTAACTTTGAGAGTGTTTTTACCTCTTTTAATGACTGAATTGACTTTTGCACCCTTCATGAAAGTTGTAAATCATCTTTTTATCTTTCCATTGAGGTAAAATGGGACATTGTTAGGCGATTGTGTTAAGAGATATGAGTTTTCAAACTTCTGGCATTGTGTAGGACATTTGCAAGTTGGGCAGTAACCTTGAATTAGTTTTTGACTCCTTTAGAGGCAGATCTGGTTCTTAAGCTCTTCATAGAAGTTGTAGAGTTTTCTTTTAGCTTTCCATCGATACCAAGTTTGTTCAATTTGGAGTTCTGAGTAAGGAGTTATGAATTGGGGAAGTTGGATTGTCAGAAGAAAAAGAACCAGAGTTTTCCTTTTGGATGATAAAATGTGCATTGTGATTTGGATTTTTTGTTTGAATTATGGCTTTAAGAAATTGTTATGATTTATGCATTCTCTGTGTTATGATGAATTAAGATTCTAATATGTGACATTATGTGATTTTTGTGTGATTATGAGATGATATGATATGAAAAAAAATTTGAAAGTCAAGATTTTCGAAAAATGCCTTCGGGCAATCCGAATTTTTTTTCGATTTCGAATTATGTGTTATGTAGGTTTGGTCAGGTCCCATAAGTGGGACGAGGGTGCACTTGTCTATTTTAAAGCCTTCTCCCAGCTACCCGCTAGAGGCACTGGAGTTTCGATCTCGAACTCTCATAAGTCACGGCTACACCGGACCGCTATGCGGGAAGGTGTAGTACGTTCCGTCACAACTGCACAGGACCGCTATGCGGGAATGTGCAGTACATTCTGTTTTGGACCGAACCAAACCATTTGATGTGTTATGTGTTCTTGTATTGTTTCTACGTATGATGCATTTTCATGATTTGAATTTTGTTATGAGATGTGAAAACTTTGAGAAATTTGAGAAGTGCGAATGTGAGTTTTCAATCAGAAATTTGTAAAATTGATTATGATAGAGTTGGAAAGTTTGAAAATGAGTTTTTTATAAAATTTTTCGAATGTGAAATATTTATAAATGGCAATTTCTTGAAAAAGACTTTTGCTTATCTTTCGATTTATAAACATATTGTCCACGAGCTGTCAAGCTCACCCCCCCTTTCATCCCCATCTCCAAGTATTCGAGCAAGAGATCGAATGAAAGACGGTCAAGACATCAGTTCGACTTTTTCATGTGTTTGTATTTAGAGTAATTTGGAATTTTTGTATAGGATTGATATATGGCTTGGAAAGCCATTAAGGTTTTGTAAACATTTAATACATGATGGTATTCAGTTATGAAATTGTACATGGATTTTAGCATATCAGTTTGTATATTGAAAAGTGAAAATTTGTGAATTGGAATTGTGTATAGATATGGATTTTGAATGACGACTTTGTATGTATATTGAATTAAGATATGAGTTCCGAGATTTGTGTATTGAAATATTGTATGGATATGGATGATTGTGTATGATGATGGGATATGAATTGTGATTGTGTATGAATCTGACTGGGATTGCGGTTAGATTGAATTGCATTAGGATATGAATGATTGTGTTTGTTTATGCTTGCGTTTTGAATTCCGGACGGGATGTCCGAGGAGTTATGCGGTTTGATTGAGCTGGTATTCATAGAAGTGAGTTTTAAAACCCTTTGCAGGTTTGGGTTTACGAAAATATAGCCGTTATGCTGCCCAATTTTTGGGAGCCCTATTAGTGTATGGTTTGTTTTTGTATAAGACGTGTTATGAATTTTATGGTAAAAGGATGAATAAGGACAAGTTTTGTTATAGAAGAGATTAAAATATGAAGGATTAAGAATAATTAAAAGAAATCAAGTAATTTTGAGTTTTGATTGAGGAAAATTAAGTTTCGAATTGTATACGATGAATAAGGATGAAATAAAGTGAATAAGAAAGAAATTTTTTTTACCGGATTTCGAATAGGTTTAGTTTAGGTTTCCAACGCGACGTTCTCTTCAATAATTGTGTTCGAATGTCGGATTCAGTTTTTGTTCCGCCTTTGTTTGTTTGTTTCGATTTTGAATTCGCTTTCTGATTTCGTTTCCATATTTTTGTGATCCGATTCTGTGCTTCGATTCCGCTTCGTTATTTATTTTGCTTTCGATGCATTTACCTTTTGATTTTGTTTCGTTTCGATTTCCGATATGCTTTGTTTTCGCTTTCGTTTTCGAATTGTATTCGATCTGCTTAGGTTCGTGTTCGTTTCGTTTCTTGCGCTTTGGTTTTCGATTTCGTTTGTTGAATTCAGTTTCGATCCGTTTTTCACATTTTTGTTTTTCGATTCCATTTCCGTTTTCCGGTTCGGATCCGGTCATGAGATCATGTCCCAACAGATTTACACTTACCACTGCTATAGCAATAGATCTAGTTATTTTATTTTGACTAGTATTATGATACATTGTCAATTTTGGCGCTGTTGTTGGGGAGTGCGGTGTTTTAGTTTTTTTGTAATTTTAATTAGTGTTTTATAAATATTTGTTTGTAATTGATTTCCTTTTAGTTATTTCATGATCCTTTCATTTTTTGTTTTATGTTTGCAATTTTTTTAAAAAAAAATTCGTGTACGGAAGTAATTTCTTTCATAACTCATATTCTCAATCTTATAACAATATTAGGACTGATCAACCTAACTTTTGTTATAGATGGGATAATAATCATAATTAATTCCATGATAATTTGTAGGACACATAACAATTCCCGTATAGACTAGAAGTTTCTTGTCAAAATTCAGGTACATCTCTAAAAGAATTGATAAATGTTGTGATTGCTAACAATCTCCAATTTCAACAAAGCCTACAATAGCAGTTGCAACTGTTCTAGCAGGAAATGAGGCATATAATGTCTATAAACTAAAACATGGTAAGCCAAATGGGTGAAATGGCAATGAGGATCGACTACCTAGAATCACAAATTGAAGAGGAGCAACCATATCAACCCGAGGTATAACCAATAGACGTTAGTGCGGAAACCTTACAGAGTGATGAGGAGATTGAGAATTTTTAGAGCAATACTCAAGAAATTACTTGTGTTGAAGAAGTTGAAATGTACATCCTGATTTTACTTTGAATTTCTATTCCAGACCACATTTTTATCACATGAACATGGAAATGATTAGGCATTCTTTGTTTTTTGAACTACATTAGCCAAATAGCTTACCTTATTGACATGGTTTTTCCCTTGTTAACCCCCTTTGAGTTTTATTCCTTTTTTTCTATCAACCATATTACATGCTTTATACTTAACCAAATGTCCTACCCCAGCCATAAAGCTAGTGGAACATTGTGATTGGTGAGTTTGTGGATGTACAAAAGTGTAAGTGTGGGGGTGTACATATGTGTCGGTTGGTTAATGTTGGGATGTTTTGTTATGTCTTATCATTGAAATTGCCATGTTAATGTAGTTTCTTTTGATGTAAAAAAAGAAAGGAAAAGAACAAAAGAAAAGAGAAAAGAGAAAAGCATAAGAAAATAAAAGAAAAGAAAATGAAAAAGAAAGAAAGAAAAAGAAAAAGAATTTTTGTTTAAATAAAATTATTAAGGAGGAAGTGCATATGAGTTTGCAAAGTTATTCATGATTAATGCATCTTCTTAGAGTTGTAATGAATGTGTTATTTGACATGAATTTAAATGTGGGCTGAAGTAAAAGGTGAGCTGAAGCAACGTGAGTGCAATATGTGACATAAAGAGGGGCTAGAAAAATAAAGAAGTGTGTTAAGACACTGGACAACATGAATGAAAACATTAAAGAGGGATAACTATAAAATGAGTGAACCATGAGTGTGAGGGCTGGAACTTAACACCTGTCCATTACATTTTTACTATAGCATTTTAAAACATAAAGGTGGAGGTGTGTGACAGCTACATGTGAGTGAGTGGTGTGTGATATGTGGTTGAAAGAAGAGAAAAATGTGAGTTGAAAAATGTGAGGCTTAATTAAAAAGAATTGTACGACAGCTGGAATGTAAGACAAGCGACGTTAGCCACTGCCTATTATCACTTTCTAACCTAGTTTTTATAAGAAGCAAAGATGAGGTTCAGCTAAAAGGAAGATGGGGTTGCACTTGGATAATAAAAGGTGAGTGACAGCAATAAGTGGAGGGTAGGAAGTGAGTACCTGAGATCAAGGGAGACAATAACTTCTTCATCATTCCTCTTCGGTTTCCAAGATGGAGACGGCCTCGGACAAGAACCATTCTTCTTTACGATAAACATGTTGAGAAGGTTGGAGGTTTTTTAAGTTGCATGAACAGTAAGGTGGACATATGTTTATTCTTCACATCCATAGCATAGTGAGGAGAACAATAGGGGTGATAGAAGTGGAGTGAAGGCAGTAGCGGGAAACCAAGGGCTTGCAAGGCAGAATCAAAAGCTTTCGACAGAAAAGAGGAGGAGGTGCTAGAGGGGTCTTCGGTAAGGTTATCAATGGGGGCTGAAATATTTTTCTGGGAGAGACTTATGGAAGGGTAACGTCTTGATGCCAGTTTGGATTAAGTGTATTTTCCTGTTTTTGTTGTTTCTTTCTCTTATTAGAAATTAATCGTGTTATCTTATATTAATTGATTTGGGTTTTTTGTATGGATAATCAGATTTTTATTATTGTTTGGTTATTTATGTCTGAACCTATTGGTTATTGTGAAAAGATTACTTTAATGCATTCATTGAGTCATTTATTTGCAAACACATTGCTAGAATTTCGATATAATCCGTAGTTGTTATGTTCAAATTCATGTGTAGCCACTAATGATTCGTAATCATTAGGGATAACATGACTTAGGTTAAATGATGCATCGTATGTGGTTGTTACCTTGATTAATCATTTTTTCTAATTCGTAATACTACTACCTAATTAAATAGAGATTGAATCCTAGGTTACTCGGTAGTTATCGTATCTTAACTAAACAAAACCTAAAGGAAAACTTGGGTTAATTATTAACTCACGATTAATAGTTGCTAAAAGAGGTTTGAGAACAACAAATCAATGAAATATGCTTAATTAGGGTGTAGGCCAAGATTGAACCAAAAAATCGGGTCCTTATAGAAGTTTCCACTTTTATCATTTTTTTGCATGTTTTCTTTAATTTGTTTTTATTAGTCTAGCTTCATTTTATTTTTTTATTTCAAAATCCAAAACCCCTGTTAAACCTAAACACTAGTTAATTTCATTTTATAAACTTTTCACACACTCTCTGTGAGATCGACCTAAAGTCACCATTGCTATAGTAGTAGGTCCAGTTATTTTATTTTGACTAGCGTTACAACGTGCTATCACCATATCATTTTCAACCTAAATTTAACTTTGTTGATACATACAAGATTATCTTAAATTTTAATATTGGTGAAGCTTGGAAATGTTTCATTTTACTATGAAGTTATTACTATGTTGTTTAAAGAAAAATGACCAGTGCATGTAACAGAGTATAAAGTAAAACACATATTGAACAAGTAGCAAAATATGTACAAAGCATATAGTAAAACATAATAGGGCATGTAATTAAATTTGTATGCTGCATCCATTTTGCTCTCGTCGCATTTATCTTAGAATGAATTAATGTTGGCTTTAACTTTAAGTTAGATGTATCACTTAATAATGGTTGCTTGGTTTTTTAGAATGTAATAATCATTGCATTGTAATTTTTAACTTGCATTTATGTAGGTTTTAATGGCTCAATATGGAAGTATATGGCTTTATCATAGTGGAAATTTCATGTTGGAGCCTGAATTCAGATATATTGGTGGGGATATTACTAGATTTGATAATGTTGATGTTGACTACGATAGTAATAGAAAAAAATGAGATGTGATTGGAGTTAAGGTATGATCAAATTAGTAAGGCATATTATAGAGAACCTGGTTTAAACTTTAAGGAGTTACTAAAAGTTACAGACTCAAATGAAAGTTTTATTAGGTTAGCAAATCTTACACAAATACATAGGATTGTTGATACATATGAAACTCATCATATAGGCACAACTATCCATACTTTTGATGATGATGAATAGGGTGTTAATATATATGAGAATATAGAGGGATAAGGTGTACAATTGGATGACACCTTGGAGGAATAAAATGCAAAAATCGATGAAGCTATGGAGAAATAAATTGCACAAATGAATGAGAATTTGGAGGAAAAAGGTGCACAATTGGATGAGAATTTGGAAGAACATGGTGCATAAATGGATGAGAATTTGAAGGAATAAAGTTCACAATTTCAATCAAACTTCTATGTGGACATTTCAAATGACCTTCATCCATTTGAAATAAAATCATCAGATTATGGTAGTCCTATTAGCTCTGATGAATATCCTAGTAGAGAGGAGGCAGGTGAAGCTTAAAGTAGACTCTACTCAACTATTAGGGATAATTCTATAGAGGTTGCACATAAGTGGAGGCTAGGAATGGAGTACGGCATTACAAAAGAATTTAAAGATACCGTTGTCGATTATGTAATACATACAAGATACAATGTTAAGTTAAAAAAGTGTGACAGTAATCTAATTAAGTATACATGTATGGATGGATGCCTATAGGTTTTATATGCTAGATATAATAAGAATGAGAGATGTTTTAGGGTTAAAAATTATAAACCTAATCACACTTGTTTCATAACAAAAAAACCAAAATTGGTTTCTGCCAAATTCTTGATGAGACAATTCAAGCATAGAATTTTAGAGAAGCCTAATATTACAACCAAAAAAATGGTGGAAGGATGTAAAGAGAAGCTTAATATTTTTGTTAATTTAAGCATATGTAGAAAAGTAAAAGAGAGAATGAGGAAAGAGAGAGCAATAAATTCTATTGCTAAATATAAGAAGTTCCAAGGTTATGTACAAGAGTTAAAGATAATCAATCCTAGATCAACAATTTAGTTACAATTATCGACAAATCATGAGAGTTTATTACTACAAGTATGTTATGTTATACAGTATATTCATACTTCATTACATTAAGTTATGTAGTGCTGGATCCTGCTTCTGGAGCTCAGCATTCGGAGACATTTGAGGGAAACAGTGGTTGCCCTCAATTATACTAAACCTGTTTTGGGACATCTGAAATAACTCTCACTATGGATATCAGATTAGGGTGTTCTTTAGATTGTTCGAAAGAGGACTTCAAGATCTACCACTTTCATGAAGACCATGAAGACAAATTCTATTGTCTGAAGGGTCAAAAATATGGACCAGACAATGGTATCAAACGAATAGTGTAAAGAAGTAGAAGTCTCGGTGACATAAGCAGAAGGCAGATAAAAAAAACAGACGAAACAAAAAGGCAGACGAAACGACAAGGCAGACAGAATAAAAAGACAGACAAAACAAGAAGTAGAAGAAGCGAAAAGGCAGACGAAACAAAAAATAAACGAAATAAAAGCCAGATGAAGCGAAAAGACAGACGAAACAAAAATCAACTTAAGACGAAGCAAAGTCAACTTAAGACGACGCAACTCTTAAGATGAAGCAGAGTCAACTTAAGACGATGCAACTCTTAAGACAAAGTAGATTCAACTTAAAAAGAAGCAAAGTCAACTTAAGACGAAGCAACTCTTAAGACGAAGCAGAGTCAACTTAAGACGAAGCAAAGTTAACTTAAGATGATGCAACTCTTAAGACGAAGTAGAGTCAACTTAAGACGATGCAACTCTTAAGACGATATGACTTCATCACAGATGATATGACATCATCATAGACGATACGTCTCTATAGACGATATGATGACATCACAAACGATGTGACGTCAACATAGACGATACATCTTTATAGACGGTGCATCTTTACAGATGATGTATCTATGCTTCTGAGCATCTCCCCTTATACAGACCATAACTTTCGACTCTGATGTCCTAATTTTCCATACTATATATCGTTAGAAAGCTAGAAAGATAAACTACAACTTTCTAGAAGACAAATTTAACTAATTTTGCCTCAATTAGTCTTATTTTCCCCTAGAAATAAGCACACAATTTCTACACCTATGAAAGACTTAGATCTGAAATGTACAACCACCAAAGAAACATGCACATACACCCGGGGACTTTTCAGTTCTAAACTCATTTGCCAAGGCAACAGAAGCTCATACATTACTTTAATTACATCATAACATTTTGAACAAGGGCTTAACCCAAAATACAACATATACATGATGCTCGATGTTTACATGCTTATGAAGCTATCCCAAAGATGATCAAACTAACTTAATTACAACAACTACTATCTTGAAATTTGCCCAAATGCCTTATAAGGATCCTTAATATTCTCGATTTGCACCTAAGGAGGGAATAGTAGGGTGAGCTACACAGCTTAGTGGTTAATATATTTATAGCCATTGGCAATGGCCACATATTCAAGCATATGTACATGTATATCTAGCAATTCTAGCATTCTCACTTTATTGAAGCAATTTAAGCATTTGATCAATTTAACTCAAACTTATAACGCGCAGCATAAACTTTAGCCATTAAACATAACACTTAATTATGCACCATACATGAACATCTAAAAATGCAATGCACAATAAACGGCTCGAGTGTTCCGTGAAACAAAACAAAGAAACTAAAGTTTACTCTATGAACAAAACGAATCCACTTTTCGAATTTCGTATGCCACAAGTGGGTAGCCGGGAGAAGGCTTTATGTCAACGTACACATGACTACGAAACGGTTCCTCTCTCACCTAAACACAATCAAATCTCATGCTCAAATCTCATTATATGCTCATACTTTCATGCTTTTCTTCTTTTCATCTAATTCCAAATGTTATAACCTTTTTCAAGGTATAACATAATCACAATGCATCATGCATTTTCAAATATTCACAATTATTTCAATTTCAAGCACATCAATTTCAAGCAAAACTACATACACACACATAGGCAAGAATTTGCCCAATTACACAATAACTATAAATACATTACTCACCTAATTGGCTTGTGAAAATCCAAGTCAAGATTGCCTTTCCCCTTGCTCTTGGGTAGAATTCCTTTGATTTTTTAAAACAACCAAGGTTCTATTCAAAACCAACATTCCAATAAAATTTATAAACTTCAGAAAAATCTTAGAATCGCAATAAACACAAATGAAACTCAAATCTAACCTGCCCACAGTCCATCTAGGTTAGAAAACTTAAGATCTAGTTTAGCAACCCTAAAATCATTTAGGTTTTCCTAATCCATCTTCTTCCCACACGAACCTCTTTGCTCTCTAACTCCTTCATCCTCAATACAACTCATTCCTTTAATAAAGCAAGAAGAAAAGATGGTTAACCTACCTTAACAAACTTGATTTCTCTTCTTTTCTTTCTCACCGAAACCTCTCTTCTTCTCTCCTATTTTCATTTTTCACTCTCCTCCCTCTTCAATTCATGTTTTTCTCCTCTTATAAGCAAGACAACGTATTCTTTTTTTTTTCTATTTGTACCCTTAATAAGCCCAAAAAGTCCATCTTACCCTTCCTTATAAGCTTATGTTCTTTTATGCTTAAATGATCTCCCAAAAATGCCCTTGAATATCCTTATTACATTAACACTTTAATTCCACTTACCCATTCAATAAACAAAATTCCAAAAATTTATTCTATCTAAAACTTAAAACTATTTCAAATCATGCTTAACTTAAAGAAAAAAAATTCAGGGTCCAACACTAAGTTATGATGATAATGTGATATAATCTTTTATTTAATGCAGTTTTATTGATTGATTTATTATGATTCAATTATGTGTTATATTCCTGAACTAATATATCCAAAATGTTAGTTCAATATTTATTTGATATTATTGAGATTGAGAAATCCTTTCATGTGAATAGATCTATCATAATTGGAAGGAGTTGTCCTAAAGATAGGTTGACATAAATCCTTTGGATTAGGATCAAACATAATATTGAAATACATGAATCAATAATGCAATCTTAGAGGTTTTAATTAAAAAGAGATTTCAGTTAATCAACTGAGGTTTATTTGTTAATAGTCTTTAGAAAGATATTAATATAAGATAGAAATTTTCACAATTCAATAATCTATAGTTTAATTACATAGTAAAGGGGAGTATTTAAGAATTCTTAGGAGGATTCATCAACTAGGTACTACTTATTTTATATTGACTTTTCGTAGTATTTTCTTTATCTCAGTTCATTACTGTTTCAAATTTAGTTTACTTTATTTTCTTTAATTTTTAAGTAAATTCAAAATCTGATTTTGCAGTTAGATAATAAAAAAGGTTAATACTAATACTTATAGTCCTCGTGGGATCAGCCCATATTTGACAATATTAACTACTGCTACATCGTGCACTTGTGGTTAAATTTATAATTCTTTATAAGTAAAATAATTCAACCACAGGGTATGGCACCAAGTAGTCCACCTTCACAAAGGATGTCCAACTCATGCTTACATTAAGAAAGAAACAAGCCTTCTAGACTTTGAGCTATCTTAATCCTAAGAAAATATTTTTAGGCCCCAAATATTTCAAATGAAATCAAGCACTCAAATAAGCTTTAAAGTGAGCAATGACCTCAGAATTGTTTCCCGCAATTATTAAATGTACATAAGAACATGTAAAACAATAACTTGATGTTCAAAAGAGAATAGGAAGCAATCAACATAAGATTAAACAAAACTAAAAGATTTTAGGGTAGAGGCAAGCTTAGCAAACTAATTATAAGAAGCCTGACGAAGTCTATAAAGAGATTTGCGCAACTAACTAACCTTTCTAGAACTAGAGAAAGCAAGAGGAAGAGTTATATATACTTACTCATTAAGATCACCTTGCAGAAAAACAATGTGAACATCCATTTGATGGAGCTCCCAATCATAAATAATAGCGATAGTAAGAAAAGCAAGAAAAAATTGTCATTTTAGCAACTGGAGCAAATGTATCATGGAAATCAATACATTCATCCTAATCATTACTAAGAATAATAAGACGAGCTTTATAACACTTAATAGTATTGTTAGAGTTGTACTTGATCTTATACACCCATTTACACCCAATATCTTTCTTTTTGTGTGGCAAGTCCTCAACGATCTATATATCATTACTTTTAAGGGCTCAATTTTCTTATGCATGGCCTCATGTAAATTAAGGTCGCGAATTGCCTTAAAAAAAATGCTGGTTTGTGTCCTGCAGTGATTGCGACCAAAAGACAAGCATAAATAATAGAAAATTATTATTAGTCATATAATTAACTATGGGATAAGACGTACTTGAGAACAAAGATTGATCAAATGACATAAAGGATGGGTCTAAACAGCAAGTCGTAAGACAAACATAATCCCACAAATGTAAAGATGATTGTTGCTCTTGTTGACTACGCCTTACGTCATCATCATTAGAAGCCACAGAACCAACCCCATCATCTTTCCCGTGAAAAGGAGCAGTAATAAAATGTACACCTAAGCCTAACTCAATATTATCACTCCTCCTTATGTTGAAAGTCGTAGATGTTGTCAAAGACACATTACCCTTACTATGCTAAACCGCATCCCACCCCCTCACCTTAGAAACACTCAGTGGATGAGTCAATGTAAGAGAAGTTAGGGTAAGCTAGGTGGAGTTACAGGTAGTAGTGTTTAAAGGCAAAAAAAATAACCATCATCATAAGCAGTAGGATGTTGTTGAATATTATAAGTGGGAGATGAAGGCATAGAAATATTTTGAAGATAGGAAAATGATTTTCATAGAAAATAACATCTTGCAAGTTAAAGAAATCTCCAATTTTAAGGTCATATAGTCATCGTCCTTTCTTGTCTTGAGGGTACCTAACAAAGATACACTTGTAACAATGAGCATTAAATTTATTCTAGTCATAGGGAACTTTAGATACAAAATAAAGAGACTTAAAAATTTTAAAATAACTATTAAAGGGTAAATGACCAAAAATAAGCGTGTTTTGATTTTATGAAGTGAGGATGGTTTACGACTAATCAGATAATTGGTTGTAAGAATACACCCCTTCAAAAATTTAAGATGCAATTGGATTAGAAAATGAAATGCTCAGACTATATTAAGAATATGACTATGTTTTCGCTCCACCTGTCTATATTGTTGAGGTGTACTAGCATAAAAAGTTTCAAATAAAATGCCATGTTCTATAAAATATTTCTCCAAAGAGGGAAATTTGGTCTCAGTATCACTACGGACACGTTTCATCTTCTTATGAAATTGAATCTAAGTTATTATATAGAAAATTTTAACAATTTTTTCCAACCTCTGATTTATTAACCATCAAGTGCACCCATAATCCTCTACAAAAATCATCCACCATGGTCAAAAATAAAATAAAAAGCACCATATAAAGATAGAGTGTTATAGGGATCCCATACATCACAATGAAGTAACTCAAATAAATCAATAGCTTTACTATAACTGATAAGAAATGATTCTAGAGTTTGTTTTGCTCTAAAAAAAATATCAAAATCTTTATTCCTACTACAATCAATACTGCTAACATTAGGAAAAAGAGAAAGTAGTTGACAAAAAGGATGTCTGAGACATTAATGCCATACATGATAAGAAATAATTTCAGTTATATGACAGAGCCTACTGGTTGGCACTATATAGCGAAACCAATAGACCTTACTCCTATCTTCACTTACACTCAGGGACGGAGCTACAATGGCGGCAAGTGGGGGCACTTGCCCCCACTGCCTCCAAAAATTTTCACATGAAAAAATTATTATTTTAAATTTTGATCTTATAAAAAAAATAATATTTTGCCCCCATTAAAATTTTGTCCTCACTAAAAAAAATTTCTAGATCTGTCCCTGCTTGCACTAATCATTATTTATAGTCCTGTATCATGCATATTTTATTAGTTAATGTGACTACACATTCAAATTCTTAATCAACTAGAAGAAATATATCAAATTGCAGTTTAAACTAGGAACATATAAAACATGATGAATTTTCATATTATCACCAAAAACTTATGTCCCTTCTTAAATAACATTAGTATGTGTCCCATCCAATAACGTAATAGGAGATGGAAAGATTTCATAGAGATTCTATGACTAGTCATATGATGAGAAGTGTTGGTATCTAATATATGTTAAGGAAAAGACAATAACTTACCTGAGAGCTTTTTAGGTGAGGAGGTTTTAATATTAAAAGATTTTACCATGCTAAAAAGCATACCCCATTGATCATCGATTAAAGCAAGAAAAAAAAAGCATTGCAGTCATGAGAGGTTAATGTAATGGGTGGACTATTATAATAAGCAGAGGAAGAAGCCGCAGTTAATTGAGCAGCACTGGCAATGCCAATAGCGCTATTACCACAGCTAGTTGTGGAAGCAGTAACACCTCCTCTCCCTTTCAGACTTCCTTTGTTATTCTCAATTCCATTACTCTATCAATTCGAGAAGCCTATAAGCTTGTGATAGGGACTAACCTTATGCCCAGGCCATCCACAATTAGAGCCAAAAGGCTTCTCAATATGACTACTTATTGCACCTTGACTAGAAAAGGCAACCTGGACAGTAAAACCAACCACTTCACTTTGAGTATCACGCCCTTTTGTTATGGTTTTGTGATGTTCTTCTTGAACCAAGAGTGTATAGACTTAGTTCAATAAAGAGAGGGGGACATAAGCAATAATATTGGAGCTAAGAGCTCCATATAAATCATCATCTAAGCCCATAAAAAACTAATGGGCCCAGTCATTTTGTTGCTTAAATTACAAACCCAGTTACAAGTGCACTTACCACACATGCACCCTCTCACCTTCATGTAAGTAGAAAGCTCATCCCAAATCTTCTTTAAATACCTATTATATACAACAATATTCTAACCATTTTGTTTATAAATATGCCATACAAGATCTTTGTTGTTGAATGTAAGGTCTAACGCTAATGGAAAATTGTTGGTACAAGTTTTCCCAAAGCTCTTTCATTCTCTCCAAATATAGATCAGAGATCGAAGGGAGGGCTCGATAAACTGGAGCACTTATATTGCAACAATGGAGTTAACACTCCACCTATCCTTGGTTTTATTTACATCATCATCTGGTTTTGTCACTACACCATTCATGAAGCTTACTTTATGTTTTGCACAAAAAGCATTATGCATACTCTTCTCCCATTCTTAGTAATTTTTTCCTTTCAAGACCATTTGAAAAATATTCAAGCCAGGATAATCAGAAGGGTGTAGATAATATGGTTAAGTAGGGTCAAACGCTAATAAATTTTTGCCCTTGTCTACTCCATTACTATCGTCTTTGGCTATGGTGTCCATACTACATTGAAAAAAGAAAATAAAAAGCTAATGTTTTTCTTTTCCCTACTCTTATACCATAAAGAATTATGTGGGAAAGAATTTATGTATCTTTCTTATTCTTGTAAAGAGAGAGGGTCCTGAGCAATGATATTAGAATTGAAGAGTTCCATATAAATCATCACCTAAGCCCATCAAAAATTGATGGATCTAGTCATCTTCTCGCTCTTAGCTCAAATTAGCAACCCTGTTACAAGTGCACTTTCGACACGTGCATCCTCTCACTTTCATATAAGTAGAAAGCTCATCCCAAATCTTCTTTAAACACCCACAATATACAGCAATATTCTAACCATTTTGTTTATCAATGTGCCATATCTAACCTTCGTTGTTGAATGTAAGGTCCAAAGTCAATAGAAAAGTGTTGGTACAAGTTGTCCCAAAGCTGTTTCACCCTCTCATAATATGTGACCATCAAGCGAAGGGAGGGCTCGACGAATTGGAACACCCATGCTGTGAGAATGGAGTTAACACTCCACTTATCCTTGATCTCATTTGCATCATCATTTGGTTTCATCACTACACCATTCAATAAGCTTAGTTTGTGTTTTCACCGTACTCTTCTCCCACTCTTAATAATTGTTGCCTTTTAAGACCATTTGAAAAATATTCATGCTAGAATGATCAAAAGGGTGTAGATAATATGGTGAAATAGGATCAAAGGGTGACAAATTTTTGCCCTTGTCCCCTCTATTACTATCTTCTTTGGCCATGGTGTTTATACTACACTGAAAAAAAAGAAAATAAAAAGCTAATGTTTTTCTTTTCCCTACTCTTATACCATAAATAATTATGTGGGAAAGAATTTGTGTATCCTTCTCATTCTTGTAAAAGAGGTTTATATATAGTATATACATCCATAAAATATAAGACCTAAATAGGTACTTGTAATATACCAAGAATATTACAGATATTGACATCTATATTTATATTTAAATATCCCAATACATGGTAAATTATGTATGCTGAAGAATTACATTGGACATAAGTAGATGAAGATCCCTCGAAATAAAACTCTATTAGTTGCTCCTTAATAGTCAAGTTCAGGCCACAAGGTCGGTAGAGACAATTAAGAAAAGATTTATAACAGTAAACATCTTAATTACAAATAAACTAAATTGGTGTAATTTGGTTAAGATGCAACATTAATCACTGATTTATACATGTTTTTGAGTAGATTAACCATGATTGAATCACCAGTATAGGGAAAAAAGTAATATTTCAAAATTTTCTGATCTCATTAATTGAATAGCTTGAGAACATGAAGCATAGATAAACAAGTTGAATTACAAAATGTTTTCTCGAGCTGTTAATAGCAAAAGGTTTATGTATTTAGCCTATAACGATATTCACATATTAAAAAATAGCTCAATTATTTCAGTTAAAAAGGTAGAAATACTTATACCTTTTCTTATTTATAGAAAAAGATGTTAGGATTTCTTTTTATTATAATTATAATTATAATTATAAGTAAAGTCTAATTATAATTGAAATTATAATTTAATTTTAATAAAACAAAATATCTCATATTTGATTTCTGAAGTTTTTAGGCTTCATAATTCAATCCAACTTAATTCAAATTATAATTAAAGTATAACTTTAGTTATAATTACATTTTAATTTTAATAAAATAAAATATCTCATATTTGATTCTTGAAGGTTTTCTGATTTTTTCTTATAACCAATTAGGTTCCAAATATGTTGTTAATGATTATAAATTATAATTATAATTCATAATTATGATTAGATAAATTAAAACTCTTTTAAATTTATCTTTAATTATTCAATTAAATAATTTATAATTATAAATTAATATTGACATTTAACAACATGTTATGGACACTAAAAAATGTCAAAGTGGATTGACTCAACCTTCAATGCATGATTATGATGTGTAATTTAATTTTTTCGTCACCCAACATTTCAATTAAATATAAAGTATGAAATTAATGTCTACTATTTCAAATTCAATCATATTTATGCTTACTAATTAGCAATTGATTTATAATTGATATTTAAAAACAGTCTTTTCATGTGTCAATTTACTATGGTCAGAAAATTCTTTAAATCAATGCTAATCAAGAATAGTGGAATATTATCCCTAATTACTTTAGAATGATGAATCTTTTGTTGACTTATTCAACTATCTTTATTTGGTTCATACTATATCTAAGTATTATCAACTAAGTTATCATAAATAAAATATGTTATATGTAGCATGAGAACAAAATAATTTTCACATGAGTTACTTTGTTACTAACAATTCCAAAGATCAATTATACAACATTCATAATAAGAAATACATAAATATATAAGTAATATTTTATTTGAGATCCCTATAATCTGGCAACTTCAATGGGCTTGATTTTTAATAAGCGTTCGCAAGTTTATTTAAGCATTTCTATATTTTAATATATAAAATCAATTATTTTTTCATAAGAAGAAAATGTAACGTATGCTAGTTTTATCGTTACAGTAATGTCATGTTTCGATGAAACTGCAATTATGAATAATTTACGAATAATACATAACTACAAATTGAATCTCACAATTATATTCTCATTATAATTTCAATTGTAGAGTGATTAATATTAAAACATAAAAATATTAATAAAATATATAAAATTTTAATTAATTATGTCTTAAAGTCTATATAACTAATTGATTTGTTACATGGCATACACCAGCAATTACGACAGTCCTATTTATATCAGTAGAGCTTTTTTTAGAAGAGCTTTTCTAAAAAGTCAGTTGACTATTTGACTGTCAATTAAAAAATAACTTTTTAAAAAGAGCTTCATATAGTAGACTACTTGACAACATAAAAATAAAAAGCACTTTTATTAATTTTAACTATATTTTATTTTGTAATAAAATTATTT
>JAOTIZ010000203.1:12758023-12787895 GCA_027123425.1 Erythroxylum panamense | reverse complement strand
TCGGTAAATACAGTACAGCCTATCAGTCAGTCCCAGTATTACCAGAATGCCCTCGCTAACAGTAACGGGATGTTACAACTTGGATCTTCCGCTTCGAACTCTTCGCTCACATGACTCGACCATTCGATAAAAAATGTGAAATGACATTTTATAAAACCGAATTTTATCATTTTGAAAACAAAAATTCCAGCACTAGATTTTCATAAAATATGAAACTTGTTCCATTAAAACAACAAAACCAACACTTTGTTTTTTATCAAAACTGAAACTTGATTCATTGAAATAAAAATCTAGCACTTGTTTTTACATAAAAACCGAAACTTTTACCTCTTCATTTCTTCAACCCATGGCTACTTCATCTTCATCATTACATCAATTTGTACATTACAAAATCAAAGTAAACAAAAAAAAATGAAGCCAAGGAGGAAACATGGTGATGATAGGCCACCCTCTTTGTTACAAACCAAATGAAGAAATCTTATATGGTAAATATAAATTCTATGGACAACCAAAAGAGCAAAACATATACCATATATATTTATATCAAATAAGAATATGAAGCATACAAAAAATAATTTCCAACCCATGCATCACGTATAGGAATTGAAATCATGCATAATAAAAATGGCTCTGATACCAATTGTTGGATCGGAAAAGAAAACATGTAAGATTTGATTAAATGGTAGATTTCAAAACATTTTTAGAAATCATAACACAGTGTAAGCAAGATAACCAAATCAACATGTCAATCCATACATGATAATATTTAATATAAGAACAAGATGGTAGAAATATTACCGACTCCTTCATTACAACTTTAACTCCTCGCTATGCTCACCTATCCTCGACAATGTATCTGTTGGAGTTATGTAAATATAGTTCCCTGGAAAGCAATTATATTTACAAGTAACTTAATTTTCTTCCAGTTACAGTTTTGTAATCAAAATATTTATTATTAATGAAACAAAAGAGTTTGGCTTTATATGTATGAGCATTATATATCTAGTCAAAAGGTACCGAGATTCTTTTGTAAGTAATATACATATACATAGAAATGTATGGGAAACATGTATATTATTAGAATCTAAATTAATTGATTTACATCTTGATTATGGTTTAGACTATAGTGTTGCAATTTATCTCCATGTAAGTAAAGGAGTTTAATTCAATGAAATTGTGAGTTTCATATCATGATTGTAGTCGACTATTGATAATGGCACTATTAAATGAATCTGGAATTAAGTATGTGTTACAGAATAAAGTAGGACATTACTTTAATCTTAAAACATACATTTGAGCATTTGCTTATTATGGATCATAATCTTGATGAGTGGTGAACTCATATATGTTTCATTATAATTCTTGACATGATCAGAATGAATTTTTACAAAGTATCAATCCAGTGTCTACCTGTTGGAATTATTAATTGCAACATGTATCAGGAAACATTCACTTAAATAAATAGTTTATAGTGATATCATCATTTCTAGATGTTTTATAGAGATTGGTGATTAAACTGACGCCAGGAGTTTGATGGACTACCTACCTATCAAGTCTTAACACCAAAATGATATCTTATGTGTTAATCACCATATAGAGTAAAACGAGAGATCTAGAAGTAAAAACCAATATAAGGGCAAAACAGTAATTTTACCTTTTATAGTGCGGATGACTATAATAAGGTTTATAATAGGATTTGCAATTGGACATCTTATTTGAAAAATGTGTTATCATAATATTTAATAATTCAAGAGTTCAACTAATTGTCTTTAGTAGAATGACATTTAATTAATGGGCTAGAATTAATTCTAGTGAGATTAAATTAATTCTAGGCTTATTAGAGCATGAATTATCTAAGTCCAATAAGATTCCCCACTTAGCTTCAAGGAAGGTTATCAAGCTAAGTAAGAAATATAAATAGAGGTTTTAAAGCTCATGATCGAATGTTGGGCTTGCATTAATTAATGGTTAATTAGAAGCTCAAATGAACATTTAGAAATGAGTTAGAATTTGGTTCAATTTAATTAATTATATTAATTATATTAAAAAATTCTTAAAGAAATGAAGTGTATTTTCATTTTTTAATGGCTGAATGTGCAGTTGTACATTTAACATTGAATTGCTAAATAAAGATGGTATTTATCATGCTTTATCATCATTAAATTGAGTTATGATCTTACCATTAAATGGTTTAATGATTATCTTTTAATGATGGCATGTAATGTAACCTTTTTAGCATTCATTTGATTAAACATAAAAGATGTGTATTGGATGGATCATCTTCCATCTTTCATCACTAAAAAACTGAAATTGACATGTCATATTAGGTAATGGATCTTTTCATATAGCCATCTTAAAACAAATGAGAAATGCCCCATTTAATGGCTTCTTTATGTTTGACTAAAGAAAGGTATGATGCATTAGATGCTCTCCCTTTCTTTCTTTCATGCATAACCGAAATTGAGGTGTGTAAGAAAGGGTTCTTGCAATTGTTTTGACCAACTCCCTCATCTCACCTATGCATGGCTGAAACCTAGAATGAGAAGTGTCTCATTATTTCCTTATTTCTTCTAAGAAAATTCTCTTCCAAACATTTCTTCTCCTTTCCCACCAAAGGATCTTGTTAACCAAGTTGTCCAAGAAGAATAAGTGGTAGATCAAATTGGTTGAGGATATAAAAATAAGGAGAGGATAGATTGACAAAGGAAAGGATTCAAAAGCAAGGCTAAAGCTAGGGTTGAATACAAGAACAAAGAGAGGATAGCACAACGAGGAGTTAAAACTATAGTAAAGGAGTCGGTAATAATTTCTATCTTGTTTATGTTTATTATTATCCTTATACCATATCATGTATGGATTGGTATGATGATTTAGATATATTGCTTCCACTGCAACTTAGATTTCTAAAAAGTTTTGAAATTTACTGTTTCTCCAAATATGACATACTTTCTTTTTCCAATCCAACAGTAGACTATTTGACAACATAAAAAATATTTTTATTAATTTTAATTATATTTTATTTTGTAATAAAATTATTTATTCATATAAATAATATTTAAAGTATATTTAACAATATGCAAAGCACAATATATTATGTTTACAATTGATAACCATCTTGTAGGAAATTTTAGATAATCATCTTGTAAGAAATGATTTAAAAAGATATCTCATTTTCTTGTAGGAAATAAAACTAATATGAAAAATAAATATTAAAACATATAAAAAGCTAAATAATATTATAATCCCAGAATAAATATTCAAGTTGAGTTAATAGTTAAATATATAATAAATTATGCATTTTATTGTAATACAAGAAGATTTACATTATGTTCCCTATCATCATTCATCTCGTTATTTTGTGGTTCGTCTAAATGATTTTCTTCAACGTCTTTATTTTCATTGATTTCTTCATTTGTAGGAAGTAATTCATCATCTTCATTATAGGGATAAAACTTTTCATCCTTTTGATCATTTAATCTTATAAAATTATGAGTGATCATTGAAGCAATTACAATTTTAACTTGCTTTGGAAAAAGGAAAATTGAGCATTTGACTTAAAATTTTTCACCTATTTTTTCAAACACCAAATGTTCTTTTGATTGTGCATCTTAAAGAAGAATGTGCATGATTGAATATTTCTTTCTTTCCTCTTGGAAGACTAGCACGTCAAAAATCAGGAAGATGATACATCTCACTTTTGTATGATACTAAATAACCTTGCATGTAAGGATATCCTGCATCTACCAAATAATATTTTCCTACATTCCAAATTAAAAAAATAAATAAGTAAAGAAGCATTTAATTATTAAGAATGAATAAAAAAGTATTAAGTTATCCGTCACAAACCTCTAGGTGGATGAGGGAAGTGTAAGCTATCATTGCGCAAAGCCTCCATAAAAATTCGAGCATCATGTGTTGTGCCTTCCCAACCAGCCCAAGCAAAAGTGAAGCACATATCAAAATCACATACAACCATTACATTTTGCATAGGAATGCCTTTTCTCCCAATATATTTTATTTGATTGGACCTTGGAACGACAACTAGTATATGTGTTCCATCAATTGCTCCAATGCAGTCTTTAAAATAAGACCAATACCTTCTATCATCTTTAATTTTGCTTGAAATTTCTCTAAAAGTTGGATCTTTTGATTTGATGAAATCAATTGAAATTAACAACGTCTAATACTATTTGAAACCATCCAGAAATTGTTTCACCAAAATGCTGAAATCTTTCTTGAACCATTCTATTGCAAAGTCTATGACCTAAAGTGATCAAAAACATAACCACTACCTCTTCTATTGTAACTTCTGTACCTTTCTTTAATCCTTATGACTCAATCAACAATTTACATAATTTGATAAAAACATCCTTCTCCATTCTAAATTGTTGATGACATTTATCTTTATGGCCATTAAGCAACTCCATTACAAACATTCATCTAGTGTGAGGGCATGTTCTACATGGTTTTTTCATATAATACTTAATATAATGGTCTACGATCATTGCAACTCCAATTTGAATCCTATGCAAAATTTCTCCTTCAATCTCTTCATTATATTCATGATCATTGTCAGAATCATTATCAGAAGATGACATCTGCATCAAAATATATAAAAAGATAAATAATAGGCTTACTGTAAAACAAGATAACATAACAATAATCATAACACAATAATAATAAAGTGCAATTTAATTCATTACAACAAAATTAACCAAACAAAAATCCAACATAACACATTAGAAGTAGCAAAATCCAAAGGCATGTCTAGTTTATTACAAAAATCACAATCATTTCATTTTCTTAAGCCATTCAATTTGAAGATCAGCATCCTTAAGCTCAATAAACATCTCTCTATTTTCCTTCTTCAAAAATAATTTTGTAGCTAACATAAACAATTCACCTCCCCTTTCTATTTTCATTTATACTTCGCAAGATGTTCAATGCCTCAGTAATGCTATAACTAAAGCTCATTGAAGTTCTACTCTCTACTGCATCTCATATACGGTCCAAATGTTTACATAACCTTTCTGTTGCCCCTGTTCTAGTATCATGTTTCTTTCTTTTTTTCCCCTTTCCTTTTGTAGAAGTTCCTAGAGTTGAAGTTGATGAACTAATCTCATTATTAATATTTCCAATTTCTGGATTGACAGTAAAGTCTTTAAAAAGGTTATCATCAAGATCGGTATCAACTAGGCTTTCTCTACACGTCAAATAAGCATCATTTGGTACAAAACCTGAAGAAGGTGCCCAAGCTCCTTCTCCTATAATTGCAACATATTTAAATAAAATATTCAGCTGTTCAATATGTTTCAAACGTTTAGTTCGAAATTTAGCAACCTCAGGATTTTCCTACAATAATATTGTTTAAGTTATTAAACTATCAAGTAACATTAGAACATTATAAATCAAAAGCTTAAATACTTACCTTCAATTTCTTTTCCCACCATTCATCACTTGCATCAATTGTTTGATTAGTAGGATCCCATCCTAATCCAGTTTCCTTACCTACTAAATATGTCTAAAGTTGTCAATCTTTTTTTAATTTATCCCATTTATTCTTAAATTATTTATATTCATAGTTCTTCTTAGTTTCATGATCAAACTTTGAAACTATATTTTTCCATCTAATCTTGTTAAAGCAACCATTTGGTCGATTTTCAGCTAATTTCTCTTCCACAAAAATTTCAAGATTTCTATCATTCCACTCCGTTTTAACCATTTTTTTCAATTTATCCCCAACTTGAATATCTTGACTTGGTATTGACATTTTCTATGAACAACAAAATCCCCACTGCATATAACAATGAATTTAACAAGCATAAGAAAATATAAAAGCATAACCAAAATGACATAGACAAAAGCATAATAAGCATTAAATATTTTGTGAACTCAGCATTAAAAGCATAACAACGACTATGGAAATTTATGCACGTACAGAAGTAAAGAAAGAGACACACTTCATAAGGAGTTGGTATCTCAAATACAAATTACTCATCATGTATTACTTTCAGCCTATATTTAAAAATAGTTTTACATGCCTACTTTGAATCATTAAGTGCACTTAAAAGAACTAGATAACTACTTTAAGGGACTAGTATCTTCACTCACGGGTTTGATGGAATCACAGTATTAGAAAATTCAAGAGGGCAACATAAGAGACAAAAAGAAGACTGCAAATCTAGTTTGCATGTGAAGAGAAGGTCAGATGAGAAATGGACAATTCATGAAATTGTTAAGTGCATAATCATGAATTTGATAAGGTGCATAATCATGACAATACGACAATGTCAAATTATATATGCAATGGGCTACCTACAAAAGCTCTTCATGTACTGGATAATATGAACCAATATGGTAAGACCTGATAGGGTCATAATGCTGTCAGTAGCCTCAGTATTTCACAAATGGGTCATTTTTCCTTGGAAAATGTAGCTTCAGCATGTTCACAATGTTGTGACAGTATTTGTAATGCCCTTATAGACATGTATATGAAGTTAGGCAAACAAGCAATGACTTCTAAAATTTTTGGTCTAATGCCAAACAAGACCGTAGTTACATGGAATTCATTGATAGCTGGTTTTGTTAGAAACGAGGATGTGAATCCAGCTTGAAATTCACTGATAGCTGGGCGAGCGCTAAACGCAGACTTTATCGTAGATCGACGAAGGTTTGTGTTGTTACCTAATAATCCCTAATATACACCATCCCTTCCTCCAACACTCAACTGACGCATACACACCATTAGCGAATACAATACAAAACACCATCAACCGACGCACTCACACAAAGTCATCATGAATGGAGGGGACAAAAAAGTGAAAAGGAGGAAAAATAATAAGAAATAGCATTTGAGAAATCCCAGAAAAAGCATACCAGAAAAAAAAACATACATGTGAGTTGATCCGTCCGATATCTTGAGAAGATGAGTTTTTACTGTGTGTTTGAGAAAATGAGTTTTTGTATAAATAGAACAAAACCAAAGAAATAGAATAGTCACTTTTAACTTTCGATATATACGTAAGTGACGCAGAAACGTCTACTCGGAAAAGTTAAAATAAGGGACATTTTTAAAAAGTTTCAAATTTGTATTTTTTAAAAAGTTATATTTTAGCTTTTAAAAAAGCTATTTCTACTTAAAAAGTGCATTTGAAGTTTATAGCTAAACACTCATTTTTTCTTTAAAATAATTTTTGCGGTAAAAAAAAGTACTTTTTTAACCTTCAAAAGCTGAACCAAACAGGCACTTAGTTCACTATATTGTATCAGTCGGAAGCTAGAAAGCTAAATATTCTAAGAAAATTATGTAATTGATTATTTATATTCATGTTAATCCATTTCAGCTAGAAAGAAAAAACACTTAACAGAAGCTGGTGAATTGCTGAAATCAATTTTTTTCCTAATAAAAGAAGGGAACCCAATAGCAATCCGTGAATTCCATAACATTAAAAGTCAGGCAGACACTACCTAAACAACTCCAATCAAGAATTTATTTGTTCTCATCAACAAAACTTACTTCTCCGTGGCAAATATCTGACAAAATCTGGCCTTGAGATTCAGCCCATTTCCAACTTTTGACAAATGAGTAAACGCGGCTTAGTTTGATTAAATGTTGGACTGTTTGAGTGGGCCATCGCTAAATCGAAGCCCACTCACAGAGGAATCTGTAGTCGCGGGATCTAGGTCAACAAGAAGTAACCCTACCAACTTTGTATATAAATAAACTGAAACCCTTGTGCTTTCCAAGCAAGCGTCGCTAGAAAAACACTCTTTAAGAGACATCCATAGCACAGAGGTTAAAGAGACGGCGCTGCAGAGCTGTCCGCCTTGACCAAGCCGTTAGCTTAGTTTTGGCCCTCGGTTGGTTTTGTTTTGTTGTAATCTTATTGACAAGTAGTTTTAGTTGAAATCAGAAAATGGTAGGAAAACTATCCAAGGCCGACAAGAAGCTTGCGTACGACGCAAAGCTGTGCAAGTTGCTGGACGAGTACAGCCAGATCCTGATCGCTGCTGCTGATAATGTGGGATCCAATCAGCTGCAGAACATCAGGAGGGGTCTGAGAGGTGACTCGGTGGTGCTCATGGGGAAGAACACCATGATGAAGAGGACAATCAGGGTTCATGCTGAAAAAACTGGCAACACCGCCTTCCTTAACCTCATCCCTCTTCTTCAGGGTAATGTGGGACTCATTTTCACAAAAGGTGACCTCAAGGAAGTCAGCGAAGAAGTTGCCAAGTACAAGGTCCACATGATACTAATTCATTTTCTTTATCTGTAGTTTGCTCTAATTTTGATTTGGATTTTGATGTTTAGATTATGCAGGCGATCTGATAACATGGTCAACTAACATGAATGTCAACCTAATGTAGTCTTCAGTTCATTTCCCCCAAAAATAAACTGTTATCTCATTGGGTAATGAATTTTCTTGGAGTGGTTCAAGAAACTGGTTGCTCTGATATAATCTGGAAAATCGTAGTTGTTTTTATGATTAAAGGTTGTAGATTAGGAAGGTTTCTAAAGCAGCTTGTAATTTGGAACATTGGTATTTATAGAACGACATACTATAAGGGTTATGATTTACCATTGGGAAAGTGTTTGTTATGAAAACTGTTGTCTTTCTCTGCTCCCTTTGTGCTGGGGAATGTAAGCATATATTGCGTTGCAGGTTGGAGCTCCTGCTCGTGTTGGCTTGGTTGCCCCAATTGATGTGGTTGTTCCTCCTGGCAACACTGGATTGGATCCGTCTCAAACATCCTTCTTTCAGGTCGTTTGCAATTCCAGTTTTGCATTTTCCCCGCCCTTCTCTTTTCTGCTTCTGCTTGCCAAATTATAAACAAATCTCTTTTGACATGTTTCAGGTTCTCAATATTCCGACAAAAATTAACAAGGGTACCGTCGAAATTATCACCCCTGTTGAACTGATTAAGAAGGGTGACAAGGTGGGGTCTTCTGAGGCTGCCTTGTTAGCGAAGTTGGGCATAAGGCCTTTCTCGTATGGTTTGGTTGTCTTGTCTGTTTATGACAATGGGTCTGTATTCACTCCAGATGTTCTTAACCTGACTGAGGATGACCTTGTCGAGAAGTTTGCTGCTGGTGTCTCGATGGTCACCTCGTTGTCATTGGCCGTCTCATATCCAACTCTGGCTGCTGCACCACACATGTTTATCAATGCTTACAAAAACGTCCTGGCTTTTGCTGTTGCCACTGAGTATACCTTCCCTCAGGCAGAAAAAGTCAAGGAATTCCTCAAGGTTTCTTTTTCTTTTTCTTTTGATAATTGAATCATCATCATGCTTTTCACAGTAATATCTTTGGTGATCATCCTCAATCTTTTATCAATGTGATTACAGGACCCTAGCAAGTTCGCCGCCGCCGCTGCCCCAGTTGCTGCGGCTGACACTGGTTCTGCCCAAGCTGCTGCCAAAGAAGAGGAAAAGAAGGAAGAACCAGCTGAGGAATCTGATGATGATATGGGTTTCGGTCTGTTTGATTAACACTTGGATCTATATTGTCAGGAATAGACCCTTTTATTTCTTTAGACATGTTCTTTGCTTGAATTTTTTATTGGCTTTTGTTTGATCAGCTGGATATTTTGAATTTGAATATTGTTATTCACCTTGTTTTTAATTTAGTTGCAGCCTTCATCTTTAATGTTTTCATTTAGTATCTTATTCAACCTTTATCCAAAATGAACATACTTGCATTATTCCAAAATGCTAACCAAAATATCTGCTTATACAACCTAATTTATCATTCAATTAAAAAGTTTGTTTTGGTGGTTTTGCATTTTTACAACTTATGAAAATGGTTTTCGTTTTCTTATTTTATAATTTAAATAAAATCTGTTTTAATGATTGTAATATATATTTAAAAATTAATATTAATTATAATTAAACATTTAATCATCTAATACTAAATATTTAATAAAAATAATAATCTAAAGTTATATAGAAATATAAACAAAATTAAAAATTTTGTACTTTCTTTCTTCAATTTTGTGGATAAAAATAATATTTATAAACAAAAGGAAAGAAATTCAATTAAAAAGGGGGGATGATGATTTAATTATGTGTAAATTGACTTATTTATGTAATACTTCTAGATTGTCATCCTAATGTGATGAAGCACATCCGATTGTGGGATGGTTTGATCAGGCAAACATAAGCCAGATTTGGACTTACGACACGTTACATATTGTGCTAACGGCTACTATTTTAACGGCAGGAAAGGTCACCCCGCGTACATAAACGATGCGATATTAGAAGCTGCAACACCAAGAGATGCGATTGCCAATTCTAGTATCAATAAGCTTAGATTTCGCCTGATATATTCACATCTAGTTTATATCTACTCCTCAGCAGGTTTTCATTTTAGTTTGGGCATTTACTTCGTTTGCTAATGTTCCACAGAATGAAGACATCACATTAGTATATGGAATAAGGATAATGGAAAAATATAATGACAAACGAATCCAAAAAATTGACATAAAAGAACGGGGGCAACCCAGGTGGTTTTAACAAATGAAAGATACCATAGCATATTCTAGTAAACGTTACTATTCATATGGCTACTAAATGTTGTCTGTATGGTGAAGACGAACTAGAAGACAAGAGTGTTCAAAATCAAAAGTTGCTGCGTTTGAAAGAATGACGGGTGCTGGTAACCAGATTGCTTTCAATCACAATCCCATGAACTGGCCCTTCCTTGCTTCCAAGCTTTGTGCGGGAACTTGCTGTAGCAGAATCAAGTGACCTAGCATTGGCAGGTATAGGCATTTCTGCAGAGTGGCCAGAAATGCAGAGATTACCACCATCATCTTGTTCCCAGTATACTTCAACCATAATGCCTCTAGGATTCTCTGCACTTTCTGTTCCTGGGATGCCCACAAACTGAGCTCCTACTGGTATCTATAAATGAGCAGAAGTAGAACAGTCAAAATCTGTGACTTCGTCATCAGGGTTGCGCAGAAATGACGTCCGTTAATGCTTACCTGCACGGAGGTCCCAGATGATAGAGTCAGTGTTTTTAATCGGCCCTCTTCTGCTGCACTTTCCAACTCCGCACGTTTTGCTATGTTCAAGAAAACTTCCTCAAGAGTTGTAAGCCCAAGCTGGATATCTGAAATACCAAATTCGCTTTTTCTCTCCTCGAGTTTCGCGAAGAACTCCTGTTAAAATAGTTTAAAGGCTAAGAACTCCTGTAAAAGCCTTTATGCTTCTAATATGATAAGGTCTGTTCAAGTAATGCTTAGTGCTTACCAGTAAAAGCCCCTCTTTGTCACGAGGAATGACATAAGTCAGGAAGGATTTGGTCTCCTCGGCAGGTGATACATTCAAAAACTGCCACAAATAGGCCAAAGTAAGAAAACCAACCAAAGTTCTTAAGCCAACAACTTGGTCAATCATGTTATTTACTCAACATACATCCTTAAAGAACTGCGTCACTGGCAGATGATCACTCGCAGGTTCTCCAGCGGCTTCAGAGAAGCTGATGTTAGCAACGAAACCGGTACCAAATCTTGACTTCAATCTGATTGATGTTCCTATGCATCGAAGCCTACCCTTGGCCACGATTCCAATGCGATCACTTAGGACATCAGCTTCTTCCATTGAATGTGTTGTTAAAACAATGGCGCGACCCTTCTTTGCATTCTGTATTATGTCCCATACTTGCCTTCTCGATATTGGATCCATACCAGTTGTCTATATGTTGAAGAGCCAGATAATAAAAATATGCTTGTGAAGTCAAATCAAAAGAAGTACTCAAATTCCCGTACCGGTTCATCTAGAATCACCAACTTTGGATCACCCATGAGAGCTATAGCAACACTGAGGCGACGCTTCATTCCTCCACTGTAGCTCCTGGTTCTAACTTTAGCTTTAGCAGTGAGTCCTACCTTTTCTAATAACTCCTTGGCTTCCTGGAATTGTAATAGTTATTGTTAAACGACACTCCTGAACAAGAAATGTAGGACTCACTGCTTACATGAACAACTGGAACGTACCGAACTTATTGAATCTTTGGCCAGACCTTTAATATTGGCAAAGAGGTGGAGATGCTCTTCGCCAGTCAATGCGTCCCAAAGAATATCAAACTATGAAATAAAGCAAAAGCCATACACAATTCAGGAGGGAAATATAAGGCCTACACTATACGTCGTGCTTGACAATTGCTATACATGCATAAACATAACTCGCACTAGCATACAAATAGAAACACCAGGGTAGAAATGTGTGTAATTGTTAGAGTTCACCTGAGGACAAACTCCGATAATCTTTCGAATGTTTGACATGCCGGTTGAGCTTCTAATGGAATGTCCATAAATCAAAGCTGATAATAAGGCAGGTGAGATGAGTTCCGCAGTAATTGGATTGAAGGAAAAAAAAAAAGGAAAAAGGAAATTAGCTCGTACCTTCTCCACTAGTCACAGGTAAATTGCCAGTCAAACAGTTGATTGTCGTAGTTTTGCCAGCACCATTGGGTCCGAGCAGACAAATCAGCTGATCCTTTGAGAAGTTTACCCATAAACCCTACGAGAAACATGCGGTCAGCAGTGTGTGTCTTTGCCCATATAATATTCATAGTTGAGGAAGAAAATTTGTTCCTTCCATTTAAAACAACCCACCGGACGTCCCAGTTTAGTTTCATTTAAAACTAATTCAATTGGGTTCGTTCCATAAGTTGACAATTTTCTGCTCACCTTAAGAGCTTGATAAGGTTTAGTCGTCTTGCCTTTGCAACAACAGCAGCAGCTACACATACTGCGGGTGCCAGGATATGTCTTAACAAGGCCTCGTATCTGAACTGCAACATTCGGATCAACCGTGCCTGCTCTCGCATCTTTTTTGACAATGTTTTCCTCTTCAAGTACATCATCATCTAGAGAATTGTACTCCTCCTTTGGGGCTGAATCTATGTCCTCTAAAAGAAGGGAGCAAAGGGCTGTCAGGAAATTGAATATGGTTGTGAGCTATCGATTAAAGTAGTAACCCTTGTCACCTTTGACCTTGTTTACAGATGTCCCAGTCCAGTACCCGGGCATTAAGAAGTAAAAATAAGGTTTTCCAACCCCTGATGCGTTTGGAAGTATGTTATCCAAGTAGATTGCCAAAGCAAGCCAGAGAAAGAAAGTGCTGGTCAGCCACATGTAGACATCATTCTGCAGTTGATTGACAGTTGGTCAGTTAGTTTCATAAATGAACCCAAATTAAGAATAATGAAAAGCTTTCAGACTTTACGCACAATTGTAATAACACATCCTGGAAGACTCGGTAAACAGTTAGCCCGAGTACTCCAACTAATTCCAATAGATTCAGGATCACTACTTGCATAGGACAATTGGTTCACGGCAACCGCAAGAAGATTAGGTGGGAATAATGACCATAGTGTTCGTGTGGTAACAGAAACTGTTTTGGTATACGGGAATCCCGACACTGTAACAAGCTGAAATACCAACAATAAGATTGGTTAACCCACAGACACTTCTAGCTTGAATTCTGATGATTAAATTTATAACGGAATCTTGCCTGTGTCAAGAAGCTAAAAAGAAACATGGAGAACCCCACTGTATTGGCTGAAGACGACTTGCTAAGAAAGGCTGACAACATGTATGCAAAACCAATCTGGCGTCAAAAGAAGAAAACTTAAAGGGTTAACTATGGATAGGTATAAGTTATTAGTCATTTCTTGAGTAAGTAGTAAATTGTTCTCACCATATTCAGCTGGAAAAGGAAGAAAGCGAGAAACACAACTTCAAAACTGTTCTTCTTGAAAAAATCAAACTGAAACATGATCCCGAAAAGAACCAGAAGAAGTGATGAAATAAGCACAATCATTCCCTCCCATGTGATCCAGGAGAACCAATATGCAGAGTCATAAAGGCCCATCATGCTCATTGCCTGTGGAAGGGAAAGTAGCTTAATTAACATCGCGAAATCATGAATATAAAGGATGCTAAGCAAGAGCCACTAGTTAAAATCCATAAGCCAATGGAGGTAAAACCTGGCGAAGTTTGAGCTCTTTCTCTGCAACCAATGAACCCATTTGTAATACAAATCCAAACATGGCAAAGGCCAGGAAAAAGGGTGGTCCAATGACGGACAACAGAACGACGGCATCCTTTGGAGGATGAGGGAATTCCTTAAATCCAACAGTCCAGCCAAAATTTGCATCTGAGTATCCCAGAACATAACATATGAATCAATTATTAGATCAGATAAAATAGAAACTAAATATCTTTCAGGCACTTGAACCATTTGCGAGAACGTCCACACCTCCGAGAATAGAGCGAGCAATCTCACGCTCCGCCGCAATTTGAAGTGGGACTTGAAATTTGAATGTAGGGTCTTCAACATCTCCACGCCGAGAAACTGTAGTGGAATTAGTTTGTACGCCGTAACTGATTGCAGTGGAATTTATTTCTCTAAAATGCAGTGCTCCTGAGCAACGCATGGGATTTTGAAGAAGCCATGCATCTACGTCCTCTCGTGCCCTGAATGACGTCACCTGCATAAACAAAAGTGAACAAAACTTGACTTGATCAGTTGCTGAAGTGCAGCGGAAAGCCAAATGGCTCCATCTGGAACAAGTCTGATGCGTTGGACCATGTAAAAAGTACAATTTGACATCCTTGATAGCATACCTTATTTGCGGGAATAGGCCTACCAGGGTTATTATCCATAATGGAACGCACGAGAGTGTGAAAGCGAGAGGTGTCGTTGCCACTCCAAATGAAATCAAAGCAAGGAGTCCTCGCGAAGAACTTCTGCTCGCAAGGAGGTATAGGGGGTGACAGCAGAGGTTTGGGGTCGGTGACTTTATCGTTGGCAGTGGTGTTAGAGTTTCCAGACATGGTGGCCTTGTTGATGCAGAAGAGTAGTAAGATGAAGAAGAAGGAAGAGAAAATCTGCAGGAAACTTGCGCGCTTGTTCCTCCACGAAAGAAGCAAATTCTTGAGGAACAGTGCCTTGAACTGTTGCAACATCGTCTCTACGGACAGAAAGTGTGGAAAGGTGGGTTGGCCTTGGCGGGGGTTATGGTATGATATGGTTGTTGACAGGAATTAACACGCTGAATTTGTTTTTCTTTTTTAAACAATTCAACGTTTTTTCAGGAGATCTTTGACCCATCTGGCCACCGTCAGCTAGCAAATGATTCATGCAGGATCCTCCCACGCTTGGAGTAGGAGCCCAACATCCGGAATGGGATTCCATTTCCATCTCCAAAACCGTGTTTTGTCGTTTGTACATGATGAAGATATTAATTAGGATTTTTTACGCGTCTCCACTCCAGTTGCTTTCTGCAGAAAAAAGCAATTTTCTTTAAATGCAAAAATTCTTCAATTCTTTAATACCACCAGAAATCCCAATCCCTGGATCCTCAACGGATTCCCTTTGAACAGGAGATGTATGCGCCTGTATCAACGCATGTCCTTTTGTCTATAAATAATTTAATTATGCCCAGATTTTTCTCTTAAAAGGGCTGTTTAATTTGGTACATTAAATTTTGCGTTATGAAGAGTAAATTACGCATTCCAAATTAGACAGTGTCGTGTAATCAGTAATGAAAACAATCAAATCAAGTATATAAATATTTGGCAGAGATCAATTTCATATTGCATCCGATTTATCTGTTGTGATACTCAAAATGTGAAAATTAGATTGCATCCTGTATTATATTTATAGTTAAATCTGAACATGATCGACTACTATATATTATATTTTGAACCTACTTTCACCAAATACAACTTTAATTCCAGTATCTTGGAGATACGTCCCAATAAACCTTCCAAATTCTTCATATACCTGTGACTATAAAAAATTATATTCCACATTGGATCTGATTGTGCCCATTAAAAGTAATATTATCCTACCCAAACAATACAAGACTGTCCATTACATTAATTGTATGGCATTCGCATGGAGACTTGTCAAAATTTTGAGAATGGCATTTGTGAATTTCGGATGGAAATGCAAGGGCATATGTGGGTATCTAGAAACAGACCACGCCCTACCCGGAGTTGCCATTTAGAAGGCATCAAAGTGATGCACAGGGGCAGAAAAGTCATTTCGTATCTTACTCATTGTTCTCTTCCCTTGCATGACATTTAACATGCGTTCATGTCACAACACTCTGTATTTCATATCTATCCAGAAGGAGAGGATTGATATATGTGTATATATATATAGATTGTCGGGAGGGAGAGTGTTGTTTAGATTACAATGCCGCAAACGGACCTACCGGGTATTCCCATGGCGAATACGCCACGTAATCGTGCATCTTTCGGGACTCAGGCCAATGCTTTACTTCGAAAGAACTTAACTTTCCAGGTCGCTCTATGCTTTATATATTTCTATATCAATGTTCGTGTTTGTATGTAATCTTGGTTCTGATTATCTATAAGCCTGTGACGGTGATTGTAGTGATTGATTTCACCTGATTTCCGATGTTAATTTAGCATGTTTGTGTTAAATTCCTGAGAATATTTGATCTTTTGGCTTTATATGGTCTATCTTCTTTTGGAACGGAAACTATTTGGGCTAAGTTAGAATTTCCTAAGCTTTGTTTTCCGATATGAGACTTTTTTTTTTCCTTGTTAATTGAGAGTTCTAGTTGATTCAGCTTCTTGTAGTTGAATCTAGATTTTAGGTAACAAGATTCATAATTGATGAAATGACATGAAAATCTAGTATATTATGTCCAGATCTCATTGTGAATGTGATTAAGTTAACCCACTTTTGTTTTCGTTTTCTTTCATTTCTCCATTCATTGTGGAGATCTTGGAGATGTAACGGTTTAGAGAAACGGGTGATTTTGAATTGCATGCCAATGCGTTTACTTGCACACTTGTTCGAATGTCATGTATCCTTTGTTTTTCTTTTACAGAAACGCAAGGTTATGACAAATTGTCGGCTCATTAGCTTTCCATTTGTACTCTGCATGCTGCTTTCCCTCATTCAAGCTTTAATTAACAAAGGGCAGAGCACCCCTGGAGACAAAGACAGCAACTGTCTCTCAAATCCAAATAAAGTTGGGTGTCCAGCGCCTAGGCTCCCTGAGTGGCCTCCTCTCTTGCAAATTCCGTTGACCGAGTATCGTGCTGTGAAGACTAGTGTTCTTCCCTTCACAGATTTGCCAGATGAGTCATGCAGAAGTGTTGAAGGTTCCTGCCCTGTAACCGTACTTATGACTGGAAGCAATCAATCCCTTGGAGAAAGTATGCATACCTTTTGTCCTCCTGCCTTCAACTGTTGCATCATTTTTTTTTACTGTTTTAAAATTTGATAAATGAAGTTGATACGAAAGAATTACCTCTATCATTATGTGCAATTCATTCTTTTTTGATAGTCTTGGCTGGGAATATGTTCTCAAATTCTCTCAACTTGAGGCCTTCCAATTATACAGATATGGTAGACAACTATGTGCTGGTCAGTTGTTTCTACCTTTTCCAATTTTCTTGAATATGCTATAGTCATTGGCTACCTTGCTTATCTCTTGTCAACAATTAATTTCCTGTCTTTTGTAACCTTAAATGGTTCAGGGTGTAGATGGCGACGCTGACCTAAATAACATAAGTCCGGTATTGGATGGCAACATGTATTATATTCAACCGAAGTGCTTAAACGACTCCAGCGCTCTCATCCAGTTCCCAGCATTAGACAATATGCAAAGTATGTAATGATATATATTGTCCAACTAACAAGTGGTGGAAATTTAGTTGTTGCAAACAAATGTTTGAATGCAGATAACCTATATGTTAGGCAATTCTGGATCTGAAATATGAGAACTGTTACTCGAAACCTTATTTTTCTTACTTTCGAAGACAATTTGTATGTAATATTCTGTAACCTCTGATTTTTCTGTTTTGGTCTTTAAACGTAGCGCTAACATGTGCTCAAGCCTTAAACTTGTGGCGAAATAGTTCTTCTGAGGTGAACAAAGAACTGTACCAAGGTTATAGCCAAGGAAATTCAGAAGGGAAGATTAATGAGATACTAGCAGGTGGACCTACCTTAATTGACTGCTATTTTTATCTCTGGACTGTAATGGCTTTCTTTAGGAATATAACATCTGCAATGTCCTGCAGCCTATGATTTCTTAAACTCTGATCACAAAACGTTCAATCTGAGCATCTGGTACAACGCAACCTCTAAAGACGACAATATGGGCATTAGTTTTCTCTCTATTCCGGCCACGGTGAATCTGGTATGAACTGGAAATATAGATGTTCCGTATTTATTCATATTGATATAGTACTTGCCGGGTTTGAGGCTTTAGTCTGAGAATTTTCCTTATTGAAAGTGTTGTAAAATCATAAAGTCCTTGAAATTTTTTTACTTTTCATGACTACTACTCCTTTTTGCCTTCTTTCTTCTTCCCTTCTTTTTTGTTTCTCTCTTGGAATTGCTGGCTGCTTTTTATTGTTTCTCCACTATTTCTCAAAATTTTTGAAATAATTCTTCTCCGGAAAGTTGTCCATCCTTTTTAAAAGGAGCATATGTTTATGACATAATATTTCCCTTCTTTCTTGTTTCATGACAAATTGCTTTCAGTTCTGCATTGCCTGAATTTTACAATTCTACATCCGCAGGCGTCAAATGCTTACCTGAAGTTTGTAAAAGGGCCTGGTGCACAGATACTACTGGAACTTATCAAAGGAATGTATCAGCCTGTTGCCAATAGTAACATAGATATTGCATCTCTTCTTGGGACAATCTTCTTTACATGGGTTGTTCTACAACTATTCCCCGTAAGCATCTGAACACTTGGTTCATTTTAATCTGTCATAAGGTTTGAACCCTATGATAACAACTTCCTGAACATGTAATATTTCAATGGGCCATTCTATTGTTTACTATTTTTATGTTTTAGGTGGTGATGACATCTCTGGTTTACGAGAAACAACAAAACCTGAGGATTATGATGAAAATGCACGGACTTGGTGATGGGCCTTATTGGTTGATTACATACATGTATTTTCTATTCATATCCACGCTGTACATGGTGGTTTTTGTAATATTTGGGGTTGTTATAGGTAATTTCCAGTCATTCTATCTTTGTTCGTCATTTGCCTTAAGTTTCTGATTTTTCAGTGCAATTGCAGGTTTGAAATTTTTTTCAATGAATGCCTACAGCATCCAATGTGTATTTTACTTTATGTACATCAATCTGCAAATTTCCGTGGCTTTCCTGATGTCTACTTTGTTCTCAAATGTTAAGACTGCCACAGGTTTGAAATAAATCAGAAGTTATTTAGGCTTCTATCCCAGTATTAATGTTCATGAATATGATGGTTGACTTTTAATGGGTTACAGTTGTTGGCTATATAAGTGTCTTCGGTACTGGGCTCCTGGGTGCTTTTCTATTCCAGAATTTCATTGAAGATTCACAATTCCCCGGTAAGTAGCAGCTATCTGCAAAAGCGAATAACATGTATGTTTTGCAGATGTAAACATCTAGTGTGTCCTGCTGGTTGCAGGAGTCTGGATCATTGTAATGGAGCTATATCCTGGTTTCGCTCTATTTCGAGGGCTATATGAGTTTGGGCAATATAGTATGAACGCAAATTTGGCGGGGATTGGTGGCATGAAATGGGAAAATTTGGATGATCCAGAAAATGGGATGAAAGATGTATTGATTATCATGTTTCTGGAGTGGTTATTCTCGCTTTTTCTTACATATTACATGGACCAAGTTTTTGGGAGTGGGAAAAGTCCTCTGTTTTTCCTGCAGAACTCTACCAAGAAAAATCCATTATCTCTTCGAATGCAAAGTATGCAGAGGCAGGGATCCGAAGTTGTTAATATGGAGAAACCGGATATCGCTCGGGAAGTAATATCTGATCTGTAGAAGTAGTTGAGTTTCTTTTCCAAGGGCCAAAAGATTCGCACTTATTTTTTCTTTTCTGAAATGCATGCAGAGGGAGAAAGTTGAGCGGTTACTACTGGAACCAAGCGCAAGCCATGGAATCGTTTGCCATGACCTTAGAAAGGTGTATCCAGGGAGGGACGGAAACCCTAAGAAAGTTGCAGTGAAAGGATTATCTCTTGCTTTACCTAGAGCTGAGTGCTTCGGTATGCTTGGTCCCAACGGTGCAGGGAAGACATCTTTTATTAGTATGGTCAGTCAACATTTTCCTGAATTATGTAAACGGTTGTATGTACTTAGGACTCACTCATTTACTTTTTCTGTTAATTAGATGATTGGGCTCACAAAACCTACTTCAGGGTCAGCATACATTTCGGGTCTAGATTTACAGACTCAGATGGATTGCATTTACACCTGCATTGGTGTATGTCCCCAGTACGAGTAAGTCAGAATCCTAAAGGCCTCAATTTCATATTCAACTTCATTTTCAGCATTGTCTTTCAAATCATAACCTATTTGTTCTCTGACATTCTTAGCTTGCTTTGGGAATCTTTAACGGGAAGGGAGCACTTGTTGTTTTATGGAAGACTTAAGAACCTAAAAGGCTCTGCATTGAACCGGGTAAGTTTCGTGATTCTCATTTCTATTAAGCATTTGCACCGAAAAGACCTGGTTTTGAACGACTCTTTAAAATGGGAAACATCATCGTGTATTTCTTCCTTGGTTTGTTTTGAATAAATAAGACGTGTTTTATAATTTCATATACGAAAGAACTCCCAAGTTTCACTTTTCTGCTGTACATTATTATTTCTTACATAGGCTGTAGAAGAATCTCTTAAGAGTGTCAATTTATTTAATGGTGGGGTTCCTGACAAACAAGCTGGGAAGTACAGTGGAGGCATGAAGAGAAGGCTAAGTGTTGCCATTGCACTGATTGGTGATCCCAGAGTGAGTATATATCAAACTGGATTATTGCATTTGTAAAAATCTTTATGCTCTGCTTAATAATTTGAAAACTTTTCTAGGTGGTTTACATGGACGAACCCAGTACTGGACTAGATCCAGCTTCAAGAAACAGTTTATGGAATGTAGTGAAGCGTGCAAAGCAAGATAGAGCAATACTTCTCACAAGTACATACTCTTTTCTTTTGTATGGTTGATCTATTTTAATCGTTAAGAGCTTGTTTTAACTGGGTTGAGCATGCCTCTTTCAGCACATTCAATGGAAGAGGCAGAGGCCCTTTGTGATAGACTAGGAATTTTTGCTGATGGCGGCCTGCAATGTGTAGGAAACCCTAAAGAGGTAACTTTGCCAAAAATGTTCCTTGCTAGTTGCTACTTCTACAACTTGCTTCACATTTGTCCTTTTCGTTAATTTCTTCAGTTTAATGGTATATACATAATGCTGTAAGTTGCTTATTTTCTCCCTCAAGTATGTTCATTTTACACAAAAATGAAAGTAACTGTCTTTAATGCATGGCAGTTGAAGGCTAGATATGGGGGATCTTACGTGTTTACTATGACAACAACGGAGGAACATGAGAAAGAAGTTATGAAGATGATCAGACATCTCTCTCCTAATGCTGAAAGGACTTACCATATCTCTGGAACACAGAAATTTGAGATCCCGAAACATGAGGTCAGAATTGCAGATGTGTTTCATGCAGTTGAGAATGCTAAAAGTAGATTCCCAGTATTTGCCTGGGGTTTCTCTGACACCACCTTGGAGGATGTGTTCATCAAAGTTGCAAAGGCGGTCATAGTTCATTAGCAGCCTCTCCACTAATCTTCACCCAGTTTTTTAAACATTTCCCATTGTCAAAATTTAACTAATTAATCTTAATAAGTGAAACAAAGGACGTCAATCATTTCGTCGACATGAATTCAGAGCTATTTCGGTAGATACCTTTTTCTTTTCTTCCATTCCTTTTCTAGGATTTCCACAAACATAGTAGTTGAACATGTTGAACCCTAGCACTAGGAATTTGGAGGCGACCAATTAGTTGTTTCTTTCCCATGATCCTAATTGTCTTGTTTGCATTTCAGAACTAACGAGCATGACAAAATGGACGTGAACTTTTTAATATCAATATGATATTACCAACAAGTGATTTACCAAAATGCGAAACGCTTACAATAAAATTTAATATTTATAAATAAAAATTAGACAACTAAATTTCTATCCATTACATATCACATTAACACTAATTGATTAAGAATTTAATATTTTTAATTTGTGTGGATCCTATTATAATTTGTAATATAGGTTACATGTGTGAAATTTAAGTTAAAATAATTTAATTTTTTATTTTATATTCTTAATAAAACTTAATTGAATTTAATTATAATATAATTTGACTAACCTAATTAACTTAATTATATCCTCATTTAAGTTAACTTCTATTTTTATAGTAGTTGACAACTTCTAATTCTCGTCACCAATGTTCATGTATAAATTGCCCTATAAATGGAGAAAATTGGAGTTAGGTGTTGAATCCTGTTTAAATGATTACAAAATTAGATGACACATATACGTTCGTTTCAGCGATTTTATCAGTAAAGTGTCATCGCTAGAGGCCCCTCCCAATCTGATCGTAAGTAACGGTAAACTATATCACTTCTTAGATCCTTTTGAATGGGAAATTTGCTGGGACCCCGTCAAGTGCTCTATTTCTTGTTCGCTGTCAATCCTCCATTCTTATCTAAAAGTGCATAGTTTACTCTCCTGACATGTCAAGCTACAGTTGATTTGAATGTGGCTTTGGACTTATTCCTAATGATAAATTAGTATTGAATTTGATGCCATATATCCATTTAAGTAGTGAAAGAGCCTACGTTTCCCTCGATTATTAGCAGAATAGGACATATACATCTCTGCTTTGCGGTTTGCAAACCCAAGAGGCTAATCAGCAAAAAAGTGTTCCCATCAAATCCATATTCGGCCTCTCATTCGAAAAAGTAAAGATCCGGAGAACAAATGATAATTACCATAAACTATGAAAACCCTTATCTTATACCAAAAAAAAAGAAAAAAAGAAGGTATGTTTCATCACAATATTTCCTCAATTTACTCTAAAAAGCTAATAAATATGTGGGAAGCTGAAATCCATGTCGAGAAAGAGAAGGAAGAAAATGAAAATTAGTGCAACGAACCCGCATGCTTAGCTAGTGCCTTGAATTCTTAGTAGGCAATATTAATGATGTAATTGACTTGAAATGAGGAGGCAAACGGTCTAGTGATTCGCATGTAATGTCTATCCACTACGCCTTTATCATAGAACAAGGAGGCAGGCGAGTGACATAAAGTTCGTATTTTAATCTTTTTGTCTACGAATAACTTGTCTGCGCCATTATTAAAGCAATTAGAAAGGAGCGACAGTGTAATCCATTTTATGATTTAGCGTTTCTTGAGGGGCATACAATTTTGGGATAATCATACAAGGAATCCCAACATTATGAATCTCGATGTCGATAGCAAATGGTTGAAATGGTCTATATGACGCAAGAAAAATATATTAATTTTTTCAACCAATACATAGCTTGTTTGGTGGCTAATCTTATATAAACAAACGAAAAATGTTGTATTAGCTATATTGGAATTTCGGTCGGTCTCACTGTCTAACTTGGCCTGATCAAACAAGGAAAGAATCAACATTCAACACTCGTGGGAGGAAATGGGGTGGCAAGAGATTGACACGAAGAGATATTCATCTTGATTAAGCAACATAAAGAAGTTTATCGTTTAAGACCCCTGATGGTAACTATATTCGTTCGACTCTCTTTGGTGGTGCCGTATTCCTAAATATGAATAATTTGATGGGGAGATAGCCTCCCCTTTATGCTAGTTATCATGTTATGTAAAGAGAAGAGTCACACAGGGACAAGATATTCTGTAACATGGGGGAAAACAAAATCTTTCCATTTGTATTTATGTTTAGTTGAAGAAAATAATAAGTAGATATGATCTATTCATATTTTAAATGCAAGTAGTGACTAAGAAAAGCGCTAGTGAAACATTTCTTAAAACACATACTGGTTGGGTCGGATATATCGGGCCCAAGTTCAATCTCACGGGCCGATCGATCAGTCTCACCCCCATAGATTGATTTGGGCTTAATCCACACATCTACAGCCCATTATCATGAGGAAGCCTCCCATGCACGAACGTAAGAAACGTAAAGACCTAAAACCTAGAGGGAAATCGTATATAAGGTATTATTTTCTCATAACAGAGGTAGGAGATCATAACCTAGCTTTTCTCTCTGTCTTCCGCAGCCTTACCCTCACCAGAAATCTAACTTGAGCGTCGGAGGGGCTAATTGAGACATCACCCCCGAAGTGCCTTCCATTATTTTGCAGGTATTTTTCACGTGAAGTTTATCACAGAAGGTTGCCAATCGATGGATCCTAACGGCAACGCACCGTTCGGCCAGATTCCGACTGAACCACATACTAAACATGAATTACAATGCTTGCATCAATAGCTTTGATAGTTCTAGATAACTTGGCCTTTTAAAATTTTATACGACAAAGTCTGCAGGCTCTCAAGGCAAACTCGACGACTAGCGTCACGCCGCGCGTACATTAACCTCTCCAGGAAGCATCTTAGGTAACATACTCATATTCTTTCCTATCCTACGTAATATAACGCATTTAAAAGAAAGGTAGAAATTATTAAAGTGAGAAAAATAGGAGACGCAGGATAAATGAGTCGACGGACCATTAGTGGCCTACAAGAAGACCCCAAAACATGCTTCCTTGCCATGAAATCTGTCCCTGCTACCTCACATTTCACTCCTTTCAAAGTCATAAAAGAAAAATACGGCAGAAAACATATTGGATAACACCCAGCCAGTTGCCCTTTTCCATAATTTAAGAATCTAGAAGAAAAAGCAATGACATAAAGGAGGTCTCTTATCATTTGTGTTCCTCATTCCTTAAGATAAAAAACTTATCCTCATACTCCAAATGTAAGAAAAAGATATTCGGTGAAATCTCAAAAGATTTAATAAAATAAAAAGATTAAAAGAATAAAATATTTGATTTTTATAATGATGGTATACCTATACCAAACCAAACGTGGAAGGCAATTCATCGGTAACAATGTCCAACTGGAAATGCCACGTGGTCAGTTTGGCACCGCCGATGTGACATGGAATTGTCCACGTACATGCTGTCAGGTTGGGAGTAGATAAACAGTGGTTGGAGCACGTGATCGAACGCCCACGTGTTGGGGTTTGAGGCCACACTCACGTGACAGGAGGCGTGATTAGTTGGGCTGAATAAGGGGTGCCGAATTGGAGGCCAGCAGGGCAAGCCTGCTTTTGCTGAGCAATAGTGAGTTAACACGTGTCGAAAATTGTGGCGGTGCGATTCGCAACGGAAGCGGTAAACGCGGATATGGAGTCGTCCAAACTCAACTTCTTTGGCCAGCCTTTCTGAACTCCAAAGGAAAGGTGTAGAAGCACCCAAAATAATGGTCTCTCTTATCCAAAAATGGCGGTCGTAATTCCCTATTGGCATACCACAAATTTGACGTTATTTAAAAGTATAATATGTACTGGGGTTCACTTTTGGGCAATATCTAGAATTATTATGGACAAGATATGGATGGTACCGCTGTATGTTTTTAAGGAAGATGTGGGTTTGATTCACTTAACTTGTGCAGCTGTCATGAGAATTATGTTGACTTATCAAACACGGTCTATTGACTAGATTGAATAATAACTCCGTGTAGGCCGCAAAAATCAAATTTGATTAAAGATTGCTCAAAAATTTCCCTCAAATCATGGATCATGGATGCGTGAAAGTAAAAATAAAACAAGTTCCACAGTAACAACCCTTTTTGTGATTCGAAATTCATATGATGTAATGTCTGTTCGTGCTGTCCGCGGTGTCAGTGGCCACAACCAATTAGACGGCAAAAAGGACGCCAAGTCTCACAAGTGTCCACGTGGCAGAAGTGGATTGGGAGAAGCAATTACCGACAGTAGCGGACTTAATTGAAGAAGTTCAGAGGTAAAACCAAAGACCAAAGGTCTCCGAGTTGGAATGGTTCCACTTCCACTTGCATCCATTCCCACTATATTCTAACATTAACCTAACACGCCCATCTAACTTCCTTCCTGTCCTTGGACCTACACAAACACGACACCTTCCACGTTAGGCCAATTGTGGATAAGCCTCTCTCTCTCTCTCTCTCCAAACTGTTTCTTCTTTTCTATTACCGAACAACTACAATAGTTCCCAATTTCCACGACTTTCAAAATTCAAATTCCTCGTTCTTCAGGCGCCTCCTTATGCTTCCACACGGCCTGTCCCCTCTTCCCACCCCAAGTCTGCCCACTATATATACACCTTCCCTTCCTCTCTTCGTCTCCGAGCGTCAACCAAGGCTTATTATTTCCCACTCTCCATAATACACAAAACTCCTAAACCTTAGTTTTCATATTCTTTTTCTCCCAGGAAATGATTGATTTAGACTGGAAAGCAAAGATGGTCTCCTCTGATCTGCCAAACAAATCCCCAAAGCTCTCTAAGAAACCCAGCATATCGATCCCAACTTCCCCGTTTCGGGCGGTAACTAACACTTCACCGGCTCCGGCTCCTGAATCGGCTTGTTCTTCGTACGAGTACTACCTTCGATTACCGGAGCTGAGGAAGTTATGGAGCGAGAAGATGTTTCTCGAATGGAAAAATGAACCTGTTTTGAAACCGGCCCTACAAGCACTTGAAATCACGTTTCGGTTTATTTCTACGGTTTTGTCCGACCCGAGACCGTACGCAAACCAGAGGGAATGGAAACGGAGGCTCGAGTCTCTCGCAACTTCTCAGATCCAGCTAACTGCTACGCTCTGTGAAGACGAGGAGGAAGATGGTGAGACACGTGGCAGGGCTCCGATCGTCGACTTGAGCTCATCAAACGGTGTTGTGGCTCGAGACGGTAGTTACGCTGAGGTGTGGAAAGTTCCAGGAGAATACACAGTGATCCAGAGAACAAGTGAGGCCAGCCTCCTACCTCGACTCGCCACGTGGCAGAAATCGGATGATGTTGCACAAAAAATCCTCTACTCCATCGAGTGCGAGATGAGACGATGTCCCTACACTCTGGGCCTCGGCGAGCCGAACCTCTCGGGTAAGCCTAATCTAGACTACGACGCCATTTGCAGACCAAACGACCTTCATTCCCTCAAAAGGAATCCGTACGATCACGTGGGCAATCACGAAAACCAAACACTTTACACAACTTACCAGATTCTAGAGTCATGGATCCAAGTAGCCAAAGAAATCATCAAGCGAATTACAGAGAAGATCAACGGTAAGAATTTTGAGAAGGCGTCAAATGATTGTTACATGCTCGAGAAAGTCTGGAAGCTTCTCGCAGACATAGAAGATTTACACCTTCTGATGGATCCTGATGATTTTTTGAAACTGAAAAACCAGTTGCTGATGCGATCACCGGACAATTCGGAAGCGTTTTGCTTCAGATCAAAATCGCTGGTGGAAATAACGAAGTCTTCCAAAGACTTGAAACACAACGTACCGGCGATTCTGGGCGTGGAAGTGGACCCCAAGGGTGGGCCCAGAGTACAAGAGGCGGCCATGAGAGTGTACGCTGAGAAGAGAGAGTCAGACGTGGAGAAAATACATTTGCTTCAGGCTTTACAGACGGTAGAGTCGGCGTTGAAGAGGTTCTTCTACGCATATAAGCAAGTGCTTGTGGTGGTAATGGGGAGTTTGGAGGCTAAAGGGAATATGGTTCTGGTGAGTTCAGAATCTTGTGATTCGGTGAGCCAGTTGTTTCTGGAACCGACTTATTTTCCGAGTTTGGATGCTGCAAAGACATTTTTGGGTGATTTTTGGAGTCACGAATACGGTGGAGGGTTGGAGAGACGTCCTCGTAAGAAGTCGGTTGTCGACTGAGTTGTGGGTGAAGGGGAAGTCTAAGGTCAAAACGAGAAAACTGTTATTCTTTGTAATCTGTATACATTTATTTATTAAGTTTGTAAGGCTGGTTATAGTTTTCATGGTTAAAAAAGTACAAGTTTTGATTTAATACATTTTTCCAAAGTTTAGATAAGTTTATTGAAATTTAGTAAACTTTCAAGATGAAATGATGATAAACTAATGCTTTAAAAGTTGAACGTTGCACACTTTGTTCAGGCGGGGATTTGAATTGAAGACTTGGTCAAGTAATCTAGTTCTAATTTCTCTAAAATTTCCCACCGTTATGGTATTTGTACAAAATTGAAGTATCTATGTCATCATGCAATGTTGGGAAACTCCAGTGGGCGGCTCCTGATAACCTAGGAAGAAGCGACTTTGTTTCTTCAACTCAATGAGAATGTGGACCCCAATTCTGTTATAATGTATATTTATTCTTACTCCTGTACAGTGTTACACGCACATGTTCCTAACAAAATTATCTTTACGTATGCCCAAAGGGTTTGTGTTTCTATTTATTTTTGGGTCTGGCTGGTTGGCCATACAATCTGATGTTAGGCGGTGCAATCTTTATGTACACATAGCAAGCAGAGGATTTTGATTGAGGATTTGGCCCTGCGTACATGGTGAATTGTCGTGTTAAGAATGTAGACTCATAATAACTCGTACATGAGCTAAGATCATTCGTTCGTTGAAATTTATGGATAAGGATGGTCAATGGCAAACCAATGAAAGCGCATGTTCAGTTTAGTTGGCCTTTGTTCATCTGCACAAACTCAAAGTCAAAAGTGCTCTAATACCTCGGCAAGATCAGATTAGCTCAAATTTGTCCTAAGAGAACAAACAGGGACCAAAAGGCATTAAAAGCATATTTTATCGCAGCTTATCCGGTTGTTTATATATTTGGTATAAACATATAATATGTACAAACAATATCAGTTTAACAATGGATTAACCAATTAATATAATTAATTACTGCTTTTTTACTTTTATCTCATAATACTTATCTTTTTTTTTTGGTAAATCAAATAGTAAAATTAATAAAACGAGGGTTTATGTACAAACCATGGGTTGCCTTGAAGGCCTTCCTCTCCAAAACTGGGAAGGTAACTGATCTATGAATAAGGGAATTTGACAAAATTGTTCCCAATGAATCTAACCAGCCACCACATCCTTTGGATGAAACCAATCTGTGTTTCATCCAAAGGGAGTGCCTACTGATATTATGCTTAATGAGCTGCTTGGTTTCCTCATCTCTGATGTTTCTATGGAAGTCTATTGACCACCAAATCCTTTATGTTCTACTTTGAGCATAGGCTTGCCTTAGGGTTGGATTCCAGTAGCTGTCAGTTGCAAAGATTTTACCTGAACAAAAAACTACAAATATATTGTTAGTTACTAATTATAACTCCTACCATTACCTTCTCTCGGTGTTTGCGCTGGGAAGCTCCATGACTTAGATGATCACTCTGAAGTTTAAGCTCTCCACCTCCAATGCTTCATCTTTGAATGTTCGAGAATTTCTTTCTTTCCAAAGATTATAAACTGTAACTGAAAGGAGGATAGGAAAAATATTGGGGTCAAAGGTTTTGAAATTCGGTTCTTGGTTCAACCAATTGAGAATGGACTAGAGGTTTATCTGATTTGGAAGGGAGAGTTGGAAATGGTTGAGGCAATGAGCCCACACTGTTTTTGAGAAGGAGCAACCAAAGAATAAATGTTCTATTGTTTCATTATCCTTGGAGCACAAAGAATAGTGATTTGGGGTGTAAAAGTAGAGAAGTCTATCCCTTGTTTGCAACTTTCTAAGGAAAGCTAACCATAAAATGAGAGAGCATCTAAGGCTGTTCCTTTTGAACCAAACTAGTTTATGCTAAGAGACTCTCTGGATTGGGGGTCTCAAAAAATTGTAGGCTGAATCAGTAGTATAAGTATATAGATTTCAGACCCAACTATCCATTCCAAACTATCTGGTTTTGAGCTGTTTGGTTGGTTGTAACATCCCGTTACTGTTAGCAAGAGTATAATGGTAAATTGGGACAGACTGATAGGCTGCATTGC
>JAOTIZ010000203.1:12729655-12742858 GCA_027123425.1 Erythroxylum panamense | reverse complement strand
TCAATTTATACCATAAATCATACTAGCAACTTAATTCATACTTAATAATATCAAGAAAACAGGTTTGGGGTCCAACAGAGTATCACTTTTAAATTTATTTAAAGAGAAGTGATACAACCCTCACCAATATGACTAAAGATATTCGGCACCAATATGAACAAGGACCAAGGATTGTTCTATCAATATAAGTTTTATTTAAAAAAATAGACCTAAAAAGAAAGATATGAATCATCATATTTAGATGGGATGAAAGTGACAAGATTCAGGGTTAATTGCTACTAGAAAGCTAGATAAGATCACAAGTTATTAGAAAACCAAAAACAAGAGTTTATCTAATCAAAATGATGAACTAAGGGAGATTCCAATCGGTTTTTTTATGATAATAAAATATAATTACAACTAATGAGTTTATTATTTTGATGAAAGGCAATATAAGAAAAAATAAAGTCTTAAATTGAAGAAGATAACTTACAAAGTTAGTAAAGAGAAGTTTAAGTTTACAATTGTCAAAATGAAGATCAAACCAAAAACAAAAGAAGATTAAGGCTTATTAAGGTTATTCTTTAGTTTGTAATATAAATTGTAATCTCAATTTATTAATTTAATGTACTCAATACATAAATATTTTATTTTACTTCATTATATGAGTCTTTACATTCATCAAAAGACATTGAAGCTTTTGATTTTAATAGGAAAATATCTTGATCTTTCAAACACTATTAAGGGAATATTTTGGAAGTGTTTAAATCTTCATTAGATTAAACAAATTAGTTTTGGGCATTTAAAATTGTCAAGATCATTTTTTGGGTGATCAGTTGACCTAAATAGGATCGTGGTCAACAAATATAGGTTAAGTTGTTAAATTTGATATACCATAAGTTTATTGTAATATTGGTTGATATATTAGTTGACCAATATGCCTACTGGTCTACTAGTGTTTTAACAGCTAGTGAATATGAAGTTCTTAATGCATACTGGTTGACTAATGCACTACAAATAACCATTATAATGACTGGTTTTTGGCTTTAATCATTATTAGGGGTCCTAAAACACTATAAATAAGCACTTTCTTATTATTTTTAGTATCAATAATCATTGGGGTGTCTTTTACACACATTTCTAAGCATTTTTCAATTATTTGAGCATCATTGTCTTATATTTGCATGAGTGATCCTTTTCAAAGTCATAAATTAAATAAGTGAGATATCTTTAGGTATAATCTTTTATTGGGGTATTGGATATTATTTTTGAGAGTGTTCTAAATGGGATTAAAGTTCCTCTCACCTTGGAAGAAGATTGTAAGAAAAGTTTCTCTTTACTGAGAAAGATTGTATAAATATTATTCTTCACCTTAAAAGAAAGACTATAGTAAAATTCTAAGGAGAGTATTGGTTGCCATTAGGGACTATCATAGAGAATGAAGAAAAATCTTTCCAAGTTTTTTTATTAATAAATAATAACAATCTCTCCAATTACATAAATAAGAAACCTTTATATATATATATATATATATATATATATATAAAGAAAGTGCATTTTTATCATAATCTAATAAGGAAATAACTAAATAACATTGAAAAGTCAATCCTTATTTAAACAAAAATCTAAAATTAAAAAAACACCTGGTTCCATGAGTTTGGAACTTATCCAAGAAACATAGTGTCAATTAGCTTATGAAACTTTACAAGTACTGAAGAAAGATAAGAATAGCATCATTCTCACTTTTTTTCTAGTATTGATTTACTTTAAAAACTTTTTTGTAAATAGAGACAACCAATATGAAAGAAACAAAATATTGTGTTATGCAACACAAGTTTATCATAGATTAGTGTAAATGCAATATGTCCTAATGCTCTAATGTCTCTCTTGTTACATTTTGTTTTCTCTTTTTATAGCTTACTCCTTCACTTGAATCAATATTATGGTCTTGAATTCAGTCTTTTGAAGTAGCCAAGCTTTATTCTTTACATAAAAATTCACCATTAAGCCATTAATAGTTTTTTGCATGTTGCCTAATTCTCCATTTTTTGCATGATATGATCTGTGTCATCTTTTCATAATTTTCTCCTTCACTTGAATTAACATTGTAAGCTTGAATTCAGTCTCTTGAAATAGCAAAGCTTCACTTCTTATATAAAGATCTGTTATTAGGTCATTGAGAGTTTTCTAGCCTTATTTGCTTTACTCCTTGTCAATGGTCTTTTAATATTTTCCAATAATTCTTTAACAACATTTTATGTTTAATTTAAACTATTAGCAATCTTTTTAATCCCCTTTTCATGTCTCCCTTAGTTATAAGCTTATGTAACTCCTTTCCAAAAAGGGTTATCCTTAAATCAAGATCATCATTTACAAAATCAAAAAGAGATAAATCAACAACATTAAAGGTAGTATGACCAACATTCTCACCTGGCACTATTATTGTAAGCAGTATTATTCACTCTTTCTATGAATTTAAAAAGTTCATCTCTTTTTGGTGCAACTTGGACTTATCCTTTCTTGGAAACCTTTAGTTTCTCAAGTATACCTAAACCTAATCTTCAATTTCAAATATCATTTACTTTATCCCCTTGATAGCTTGCTTTTGTATGTTACTAGGCCATCTTCTTATTGTTCAATTTTTCTTCCTTACATAGTTTTTTCATCAATTGAAGTTGAATTTTCCCATCTATGTTATCTCTTTCACTTAAAGGAATAAATAAAAGATATAAAAGAGATCATAGGTTAAATCTATACACAATCTCAAAACAAGAATAACAAGAAGCACTATAGACATTCCTATTATAATCAAATTCAATAAAAGACAATGACTCTTCTCAAAGTTTAAAATTCCTACCAATAATTAATTGTACTAAAGTATTTAGAGTCCTATTAACTGCCTTAGTTTGTCCATTAGTTTGTGGATGACAAGTTGCAAAATATAACAACTTAATTCATAACTTTCTTTATAATGTTTTTCAAAAGTAAGTCAATACTTTATATCCTTATTCAAAATAATGGTTCTAAGAACTCTATACAATCCAACTATCTTATCAAAAAGTAATTTAGGAATATAGGATGGATCATTATTTTTTTGAAATAGGATTCAATGTTTTATCTTAGAAAACATATCCACAATTATAAAAAATAAATCCTTACCATTTACAAATGTACTTTCATTGTAACTAGATTTTAGATCAATTTTAGAAAAACTAATATACACCATACAACTCATCGAGCATATCATCTAACCTAAGGACATGATGTCTGTACTTACAATGATTTTATTGAAGGTGCAATAATTCACACATATTCTTTAAGATCCATCCTTCTTTGGTATTAACAAAATAGGCATGATACAAAGGCTCAAGCTCTATTTCATATAATCCTTCTTCAAGAATTCTTCCGCTTATTTTTATATCTCTTTTGAATTTGTTTTATATGTTGGCTAGTTTAGAATTTGAGCTCTAGGAATGAAATCAATTTGGTGCTCTAACTCTCTTATAAGTAGTATCCAATTATAATGTCCTCTTAAAAAATATCATCAAATGCTTATAAAAAAAGAAACAATAGCACTAAGTAAAGTATCATCAATATCAATGTTAAAAGAAATAAAAATTATTTGTAAATAATAAAAAGCATTTGATGCTTGATCAAGAATACATCTATCACATCCCCCACTCTTGCTACCAAACTCACTCCTTTTCCATCTTGTTAATATCTCATTTGTACTTTATCAAAAGTATTTAAATTATCCCCATATGTTTATTTTGGTTTCTTTCATATTAATCTCTATTTATCACTCTTATAATTTTATGACCAAAAAAAAAAAGATCACTCTTATAATTCTTTAGTTGATCTTTATATAACTTTCTTTTGTAATAATGGATTCAAGGTAATCGATTTGTTGTTTATAGAAAAGGAGTAACTATTCTTATATCTATCATATATGGCTCTTATATCAAATTGTAAAAGACTCCCTAAAAGAATGTGATTAACTTACATAGGCATCATATCACATTATACCTAATCCTTATACCTCCCAATTAAGAAAGAAACTAGCTTTCTTTGTTACCCTAACCTTCCTACTCTCATTTAACTATTGTAAAGTATACGATTTATGGTGTTTTGTATTTAAATTCTTCTTTAACTTTAGATATATTTACACAACTTCATCCAGTTATTATCAACTTAATCCCTAATGGAACAATTTGTATGGAAGAGATTATCTTATTGTTCATTCACATCATACTCTCCCACGTACATACTCAATGTACTCCTAATGACCTATATCCTTCCCTTTTCAAATCTCTCAATACTCTCATCATCGCTATCATATATTAAACTAAGTATATCCTCATTTGTATCCTCTTATCTCTCAGACACATACTCTTCATCCTTCCTGAATGTCATCAACTTCTTATTGGGATATTGTGAAGCTACATCCCCTCTTTTTTAAGTTCTTCAAGTACTTGATATCTTGATTCCTAGTTGTTGAAGAGGAATTAATTATATTTTTCTCTCCAATTGGTGCTTACTTTTTGGTTTAGTTACGTCATATTTAGGTTTGGAACTTTACCACTCGTTTTACTCCATGATAGGTTCAATGATGATAGTAGAAATACCAAAATAGTTAATAAACCTCCCAAGTTCTGGTAAGTGTCTCTCGGTTCCTTTCCCTAGTGAAGATTTTTTATCCTACTAATTCACGATATAATTACTAAATTCTGTGGGTGTCAATTTAACCTTTTTCTTATTCAAAATGTTGTAATAATCAAAAACTAACTCTACATACTTTTTCACTTTAAATAAGTACCAGGATTTATCTTTCTCATAAAATATGGTATATTCATCTTAATACCATGTATATTGTTATCCATCATTATATCCCTGATCATAATATAAACTATATTTTCCTCCTCCTTGTCTTCCTATTCTACCTCTTTTTTCACCTCTCTCTCCTCTACCTCCCTTTAGGCTTAACTCTCTCAAGTAGTTGGCAATTCTCTCAACATCATCATAAGCCTCAAAGTCATCTGTTCTAGTAGGTAAAAGTGAGTTATGATGTAAACTAAATAAAGAATCTTTATGTTTCTCCATTTTATCCCTCACTTCACCAAATTGTCTAATAAGATACTCAAAATACATTGTATTATGTTTATGCTAAACTCGTAATTTATCACCACTCTATCCTTTTCACTCCCGCCCTTATCTTTGGAAGAGTTTTGGCCTCAATTTCGAGATATAATGAAGTAATAAAAGTATTCTCTCACATATTTCTCTTAAAATTCACTCTACCTGACAACTTAAACTTTTGATTGAAGGTTCTGTGCAAATAATTTAATCTACTAGAAAAGCTAGTTTTAATATTCCCTTTTATCAAATAACCCCTAATGAAGCAAATTAGATAGAAACAATATAAAGAACATACAACTAGAGGCTAAAAAAGTATGAAAAACTTAAAAATGGAAAAAATTAAGATCTATATAACCCAATTAGATCGAATAGAGACAAAGGAGAGAAATTAACAAGAAAGAATTGAAATAGCAATACAAAGAAAGAACAACAGAATGTATATGATGTATATGGTAACTTCTTATTGAAGAAGAAATAAAAATCCTTACTTGTAAAGGATAATGCAATTTTCCAACCCTTTGTGATTGAGGCTTTTTTAGAACTTCTCTTGATAAATACTTATTGGAATTATATTAAGACGACAATTACAACAACCAAATTGTAATTGAAATAAAGTGTTCTCTTAATAGAATTTGAAATTTTTTCTCTCTTTTTTCTTTTTTATTTTTTATTCTACTTGTAAAATAAAACAAAGAAGAGATAAGAACAATAAGAACACCTAAGGGAATTAAATATTCGGTAAGAAGATACAATAATATTGAAAACATTAACTGAAGAAATCTATAACAAGCTTGAATATAAAATTGGCTTTAATACTAAATTTGGATCAGACTTTCACTAATATGACTAGTGAAATTTGGTACCAATATGAATAAGTATAAAGGATTTTTCTATCAAGAAAAACTTGATTAAAAAACTAGACTCAAAACAAAAAAGAAGGATACTTATCGCCAAACTCATATAAAAGATTAGAAGAGAGTAATAAGATTCTGGGTTGATAGCCACTAGCAAGATATATAAGTTTAAAATTTGTTAGAGAACTTAAAATGAGTTTTTCTAACCAATGAATGAAGAAAAATCTCTCCAAGTATTTTTTTATTAATTGTTAATATCTATCTCCGTAAATACATTAATAAGAAAGTCTTTTTAGGCATAAAACCTTAGGAAATGTAGTCTTAAAAAGAAAATATATTCTTTTTATATTCTAACTAGATAATTAACAAATAACTTTGAAAAGTTAATTACTATCTAAACAAAAATCTAAATGTCAAACAAACTAAAACACCTATTTGGTGTAGTCTCACTTATTGATACCAATTTGTTTATAGAATTTCTTTAGTAAATAAACATGAATAATAAAGTACCCTATTTTGGAACACATGTCTAATATGATTTTATATAGGTGTCATGTTACTTAATTTTCCAATTTTCCATTAGTTACGTTATATTTTCTCTTTCTATAGCTTTCTCCTTCATTTGAATCAATGTTATGAAGTTGAATTTAGTCTCTTGAAATAACAAAGTTTCATTCCTTGTATGAAGGTGCACCTTTTAAGTCATTGAAAGTTTCTTTGGCCTTCTTTGTTCTACTCTTTGTCAATGGTTCTTAAATATTCTCGAATAGATCTATAGCAACTTTTGACACTTGATTTGAGCTATTAGCAATCTATTTAAGTTCCTTTTATATCTCTCTTCCTTACATAGCTTGAGTAGGCATTTGATTCATAATAAACATTCATTATCTAAAATGTTAAAATATAAAATAGTATATAGCAAGCAACCACTAGCTTAATTGATAACTTTTTACAAGACTGGAAAAAAAATTGTTAAAGATAAGATTATCTTGTATGCATCAATGGATGTTGAAAATACAATTTTTATTTGAAAAAAGCTATTTGTCAGCCTGTTGATGATCTTCTTAGTAATTCTCTTTTTTCTACCAAATACTAATGCCATATATTTTTAAAATAACATGTTACATTACAGTAATCATTTGCTTTGAAATGAGTTTATAAAAAAAATAAGCATATTTTACTTTAATATTGAAATTTGTTTGTGGTCGTATACCCAATTCAACTTGGCCCAATCTGGCATATTTGTCATTGAAGCCCGTAACTTTAAATTTGGCAAACAATGTATATATTTTCACTGTGCAAAAATAGCCAGGTGTCTCCAGAGGAAATAGTGACGTGTGTCTATAACTGCCCAGCGAAAAAGGCGATTCAAAGCCCCCACCTTAGCCTTGGGCACTTGACTCGGTACATCTACTGCCACGTACCACTTTCCCCACATCAACGTCACGCGCCTGTCTTGTATCCAGTTCACCCACCAATCAAATATAGATATCTACTCGCCGACAATTAAAAAAAAGCCTAATATCAGCATGAACAAAAACGGGTAAACATAAAATCTTGCAATACAAAACACCAATTTGAATTGGCATTGAGTTCCTGTAAGAATCCTATGATTTTGTCACCTATTTTCTGGTAATCTTTTGAGTTGCTTTCTTCTTTTTGTTTTCGAAATTAGATTTTTTGACTGACGGGCTGGCTTTATCCATTTCTTCAGATAAAAGGTTGATTTTTGAAAGAAGCAGCGAGTTGTCTAGACTTTTTGATGCTTCTTTTGATGTTCGGCGGAAAAGGGAACGATTTTTCACGGAAACCACGCGGCTTTTGACCTGATTACACCCTCTTCTCATCTTAGTGTAGCCTTTCTTTGGCCGGAAAGTTTTCGGGACTTAATTTGTGGGTTCTTTGTTCAATAACCATTCTCGATAAAGCTTTATTCAATGGGGTTAGAGAGCTTGCAAAGTTTAAACCTTTGGATTCCTTATCTACCATCTTATTGTAATACACCAATGGCTGCTGCACCATTTTCTTTGTTACCGTTTAACAACGAAAGTCATAAGAAAGCTTGTCGAGTGTCACGTAGGTCGTCTCTATACGGCCTTTGTAGTTGTCCCAGAAGTTTTGGCTTGAAACGATCGTGCAGTGCGAGTCTTAATGAGTGTTTTGACGAGGAGTTTTCAAAGAAGATTGAAGATTCGGCTCGGCATGTCCGTGTTACGGGCAGCAGTGACGCAGCTTTTGCAGTGTCAGAGGCTCCTCGTGAGGAGAGAAACGACCCATTTTTTTCGTTTTTGCCTTCAAAGCTGGAGCTTCTTGAACCAAATTTTCTGGGAATTGAACCAGAGCCACCAGATTGGCCAGAAAGAGACGAGCTTGTGAGGATTAGCATTGAACATAAGGCAAATAGCGTTGATATCCCTTTATCACTGAGGATGATAAAAAGGAAACAAAAAGGGCAAGTGGGGTTTATGGATGCTGGGGATTTAGCTTCCTGCTCTGTGAAGATGGCATTTTCGTCGATGGTTTTCATGATTCGAGAGCTTCAAAATCACGCCTTGAACATTAGGGAGACTCTAAACAGCGAAGACCTACAAGGCGTCATGAATAACGTTCACATGGAAATGAATTCTTGTTTCGTGAGGCTGTTCCAACAAGTCTTCTCAAGAACGCCTACTCTCATGATCTATTTGATGCTTCTTTTAGCCAATTTCACGGTGCACTCAATGGTTGGAAACACTCACGTTATGGCCTCTCCTTCGCCGAGGATTATGGATTCTAGTGTGTTAACTACTGAAGAGACGAATCAAGAACAAGATCACAGGGTAGGTCACATTAGTAGAAAAGATAAAGTTGGCCGAAATAGAGCTAGGAGCCAAGAAAGGGACTTGTTGTTGGGCAGGTTATCAACTTCAATTGATCATCATACTATAGTTCCACGTGAGATTGGTGAGGTTTCTTTGCCTGAAAATCAAGAGCTGCATCGAGAAGAGGAGGTTAGGCTATGGGACCTAATGGTAGAGGAAGCTTCAAGGATGCAAACAGAATCAAGATACAGTCTTGACGATGAGACGAGGAAACAGTTATTGTCATCTCTGTCTGTGGAAGTTGAATCAGACGACTATGCAGAGTATCACAGGACAGATCTCATTTATCAGATGGGTGTAGCTGAGGATCCAAATAACCCACTTCTGCTGTTAAACTATGCCCAGTTCCTCTTCGCTGTTTCTCATGACCATGACAGGTACATTTGATTTCTAGCCATCAACTTCTCTTTTGTGCTTTTTGCTTGTTTTCACTAAAAGTATCAGTTGGATAATTGAATCGTGCTAGCAATCTTCGAGTCAATGGAACTTGGTACAAAATCCATATTCTTCACGGGTGTGAAGTATTTACCACTAGTTCATTCCTGCTAAAACAAAAGTTGGCTCCATGTCTGATCGTATGCATTACTTGATTTTACAGGGCAGAGGAGTGCTTCAAGAGGGCTGTTCTGGCTGGACCGCCGGACGCGGAGGTGTTGAGTCGTTATGCAGATTTCTTGTGGATAGTAAGGAAGGACTCGTGGGGTGCAGAAGAGAAATATCAGCAGGCAATGGCAGTTGAGCCAAACAACCATTATCATGCTTCAAAGTATGCCAATTTCCTTTGGAACACTGGGGGCGAAGACACTTGTTTTCCACTTCAAGCTTCCAACGACAATGCTCTCTGAGTTCCAAGTGCGAGGACAAATTAATAACATCCTAGCAAATGCTACCTCCTATCAGAAAATCACGCACTTAGTCTTTAGTTTTAGTTGAGGTCCTACTCCTAGCAGGACATTTGTATGCCATTGGAACTCCCAAGTCCCAATACCAGGCATTTTGTATCTGAATCCATGAGAGGTTTCTATCAATCAAGTTCAAGGCCCGAGTTTTGGTTATACTTCGTTCAACCTTTGTTCCAAAGCCCGCAACTTTGATCTTAGACAGAGCAAACCGAATATAGCCCCTGTACCAAACAATGAGAGGAGGAAAATTTTTGCCCCTAAAACGAAGTCATGAAGAAATAAAGGATTCGACAATATGATTAGTTTGGATATCGTAACATTCAAAATGATGAAAATCTGAAATTACAACTAGTATTCCTCCCTCTTTCCCAACATTTTGCTCTTAGTTCAACTTCAAAAAAATAGTAATAAAGTCACACATCCGGGAATGAACTCTAATGATCTAAAGCTCGCACAAGATGAGTATGTTATACTATTACAGTAAGGCCTAATAGAGCCTACAAAGTCGGATTGGACTTGTCAAGCGTTCTATGTTAGTCTCTCAACAAGACTTCTTAAATTTGAGTGTTGAAACTGCAATTTTATTATTTCTATTTTAAGCTTATAATGGCACAACCACAGGAAATATTTTAAGATTTGGTTAGAAAAACTTACACTTGTATTAAAATTTATTTTAAACTTAATCATTTCAAAATAAATTCTAATATTTTCAAAATATTTAATTTAGCAGTCCATCAAATTGCTATAATTATTTGTTTATGGGTTCCTTGGAGTTTGACAGCTAGGCATCCTAGTTGACAAGAGAATAAAACCTCTCTTTCGTTGATAATAAAGTTTGAAAAATTAGGGATTTAAATCCTTAATTTCTCGTTATCTTTTATCCTTCAATCCCAACATTCTCTTTTTATCGCACTATCAGTTTGCTTTATTCTTGTTTATTCCTTCTCACTTTATCATCTGTATTTTTCTTGAGTATTTTATTCATGCATCAATTCTTATTTTAATTGATTTTAATCTTTGTTATCTAGGTTAAACAAAATATGGTGCCCTTTTTTGATTTGTCTATTTTGGAGGGATATTTGCAATCAACAAAGTTTATTATCTTTCCTTGTTGTTTCATGAGCGAATTAGTATTACAATCATATAGAATTTATACATTTATTATGAATCAAAATGTTTGCTATAAATCTTGTTTTGTTATGATGTATCAAGTTAGGGACTAAAATATTTGTAGCACTTGAAATTATCTTTTACGTAATCATAAGTACATCTATTATGATATATTATTCATTGTGTGTTTTAGATCACACTCCTTTCCATTGGCATGCTTTAACTGTGAAACATATAAAATCTTAAGTATCGAGTGGTTCTAATTACAATCATATTAATAAAGTGGTTTGTTTATGGGAGTGGAATGTTGCTTTAAGAATATTACAGAGCGATAATAATTTAGATAAAAGATTGTTTGGATGTCTCCACTACTTAATTGATAATTGTGATTTTTTCCAATGGAATGACAAGACAAGCAATTTTATGAGAGAGATATCCATAGTACTCAAAAGTTAAATAAAAATATATTCCTCACTCAAAAGTTAAATAAAAATATATTTGTATTAAAGAAAGAGGTTGAAACAAGGAGAAGCATAACGAAAACAAAGAATTATGAAGAGCAACTAAAAATTATGAAGCAAGACATTGAGATGTTGATTAGAGAGTATAAAGAGTTAAGGTTAATGTTATTCATCACAAATGTAGAATTTATTTCAATTTTTGTTTAATTGTTCATATTCTATATAGTTGAAAAATGGATTTAGTATGAAATTGACTACATGTTCAAGTTTATATTTCATTATCAAATTGACTAATATAAATGTACATATTTTTTTTTATTGGATAAAAGTTTTTTAAAGTGTGAAATAGTTAAATTGTTGAAAAGAATTTAATGCTTTTTGGTTTACCACCTGATTTGTTAAGGATAGTAGTAACCCCTTTTCTTATCAAAATTGTGAAACGTTTTGGGTTGAAAATAAGCAGTAGTTAAATAGTTCCTTTCCTTATAGGAGTTTTGGTTTTTTAACCATAGTAAAAATAAAAAAATTATTTTGTCAACTTTTATATAGTTTACAAACGAAAAATATATATCATTCACTTGGTTAACAAATAAACTTGATCATTCTCTTGGTTTACAAAAACTTATAACAAACATTATGTTAATCATAACCAAGTTAGTTCTTTAATACAATATGTTATCTATTTCATAAGCAAATAAACATGATCGTTCACTTGGTTAATAAACAAACTTAATCACTCATTTGTTTAATTATGAAATTTCAATTAGAAAATAAACATATTCATCCATAAGTTATTCAGATGTTTGGTTTGTCAACTTATTGGCCAGTGGTTCCAATTATAGCTCTCTTTTTGCTTGATGTAACTTGTAATTATCTTAAAGTAACACTATATTCACCTTTAAACTTACGATTTCATAAGCCAATTCGAAAGATCTAGGATCAATAAGCCACATTTTCCTTTTGTTGTATTTGTAAAACTAGCAACATGTGAACCAACCTGTGAATATAACACTAGTTAATCAATGTGTTGATGAGTTTAATATTATTGAACCAAGAGAGATTCTAATTAATTTTTTGGTGATAACAAAACATAGTTACTACTAATGAGTTTATTATCTTGATAAAAAAAGCAATAGAAGAACAAAATGAAACGATAAAATTAAGAAGATATTTTATGAAGTTGATAAAAAGAAGTTGAATTTTGTAACCATCAAATTAAGATCAATGCACATTAAGGGTATTTTATATTTTATATTATTAACTGTAATATTACTTTGTCAATTTGATAATTCAAAGGCTACCATGTATAAACATTCCATCTTGCTTCATTGCATAGTTTTTTTTATTCATCAAGAGGTATTAAAGCTTTTGTTTTGAGAAAAAATCCTATTAATCTTTTGAATACTCTTTAGAGAATATTTTAAGAAGTGTTTAAATCACAATTACATTAAACAAATTAATTTTGAGCATTTAAAGTTATTAAAATCATGTTTTTAGAGTGATTAGTCAACTTATATAGGTTAATGGTTGACTAATATAGTTTAAAGTTATTAAATTCGATGTACTAAGAGTTTGTTATAATATTGGTTGATATATTGGTAGATGAATGTGTCATATTTGTCAACCAATTTGCCTACTACTCAAACAATGCCTCAACGACTAGTGCATAATGTGCTTTAATGCATATTAGTTGACTAATATATTATAATGTTCGACCACTACTTTATAACTGAAGTGAATCACACGTTATTACAATGCTTATAATACAATATATGAATGCACGAGAAGGGGGGTTGAATTGTGTATTCCCCTTTTTGAAAATCCTTTCAAAGACGTTTTGCTAAAACCAAGTTCTTTTCACAGAAACTTCAGTAAATCCGAATTAATCAAAACTTTGAAA
>JAOTIZ010000203.1:12699326-12722769 GCA_027123425.1 Erythroxylum panamense | reverse complement strand
CCCTTTACTCTCCCCATTCAGGTGACGAGCAAGACACCGAGTAAGTCAAGGGTTATGGCATCACTCCGACTTATTATATTTGCATGTTTTCAAGATGTATTTTTGGAAGACAAGGCTTTAGTTTCAATTCGAGTTTGATTAGTTCAAGTGTATTTTTGTACTTTTGACACTTGAACTCACAGTTTGTAATAGCTTTGAAAAATTGAAATATGGGTGTTTGTTTAAAATCCTCGCATTGAGTCATTTAGAAGTTTGATTGAGTGGATGTTGTTAAGTTTTGGGATGGGTCGATTTTCATAAAATGAGAGAAAGCAAGCTTCAGGTTTATTCACGGTGGGTAGAAAGAGGCGTTCGTCGCGACGAGGCTGCCTGCTCGCCGCGGCGAAGCCGCTCGAAGGGTTCACCGCGGCAAGAGCTGCTTCGCTCGCCGCGGCGAGGACCCTTTTGCTCGCCGCAGCGAGGGCTCCTTTGCCGCGGCGGCGTGGCAAGCCGCGAGGGCTCGCCGCGGCGAGAGATCTCACGCCGCGGCGACGTCCCTTGTGCTTCCGAGGGATTTCTTTCTTCTTTTAATTTTTATGTTTCAACTCTAAGGCCTCCCCTCATGCACCAAGCACCACGCTCTCATGTTCGATGTTGGGCTTCGGAAACGGGGTCCAACAATTAGGCTTTTCTAAAATGTTGTCTTTGAAGTGTCTACTCTAAACCTTAGCTAACATTTTCGGCTTGTTTCTTATGAGACATGTACGTACGAACCTCTGTGTCCTAATTTTTAAACATTTTTCTTTACTATCATATCTCAAATACACTTGCATCCTTTAATGCGTCCTACTCTAATTACCTTAGATTTATTTTTTTATTTGACATTAAATCATGCTACTATTACATAATTAACAACAACATTTTTTAATTCTTTCGTATTGCTAAATTACATAACCAATATCTATTGTGATGATTTGTACTAGATCTTCTAATTGTCTGTCCAAGCTCCTCTCCATAAGGGTACTCATCTCATCACTGTTAAAGAAGCTTCCATAGTCACTAGAGTCAATCTCTATTGGTTAATGCCCATTTAGACTTGACACTTCAAATGTATCATATTTTCCTCCAATTTCATTATGTGAAACAACTCCACTAATTGAATTAATTTCATTATTGCTATAATTTTCAATATTACTCTTTTTTTTCAAAAGTATCTCATTAACTTCATCATGTACATCATCCCCATCAGGGCATACATCCCCATGATTTTTAGCACTACTCTCTTCTTCATGATTAGCTATATTAACTTCATTATGCATAACATCCCCATCATTTTAAAGCCAAAACTAGAACATCAAACTTATGTGTAATATACACCTCAATTATGTCATGTCTTTTTAAAGGGTTAATTAACCTATTACAACTTTTGTTAGATATAATGATATTAAAAATTCATTGAATATAAACCCTGGAAAGTTTTATCAACCTATTAGTAACCAAGTTCCTCTTCCCATCTTACAAAATTATTTATAATTGACAAAATTAAGGTCAATGTTATCAATATAGTTTGATGACCCACTATCATAACTCAACTTAGGATCTAGCTTAAAGTATTCACTACAATATAACTTCAAGCTTCCATACTGGGCCATTGTAAGCATACACATGAAAAATAAATAAAAAGATACATATTTACAAATATATACTTATATAGGCACATATATAGTTTTAAAAACATATACATATTTAGGAACATATACAAATCTAGATAGACACCCCATTAAAGAAATATTGACAAACTAAGAGAATGAAGTTGTTGAATATGCATATCTTCAAACATGAAAACAATACTTTGTCAAGAACCATATACAAGGTAAAACTTTTATAATATAATTATTAGCATGTTGGCATCTTTTTTACTCACCATCGAATGAAAGGAATCTTATACAAAATAATATTAGTACTAACCTAGTAGGACAAATGATATATGTTAATTTGGGTCAGGAATGGTAATGTCTTTCTTCTCAACCTTTATTTTAAGTCAAGTCCATGTAATACAAGAATAAGCATAAAAATATTTACAATCTTTGTAAATGAGGTATGTAAATTAAGAATGATATTAATTCATATTATATTTTGAAGAGACCTAATGCGCCTAACGGAATTGAAATATTGAAAAGTTCGGATTCAAGGAAACAAGAAGAGGATATATTTGAATTAACCAAAATTAACTCCGATACGTAGGATTTCAAATTTACCTATTATACCTCATTAAGAACTTGTCTCAAGCAACCTAGATAATGGGTAAAGAACAAAACAAGAAAGTTGTTTAGGATCAAAATCACGCCACAATTTGATTTGGTTGATAAGTGATGTTTAATTCCTAAGTTGAAAAGAACAAGAGGGGTCTCTCCTCTCAAGATGGCTAGCGGCACACAGGAAATAATATGATCATAATTGTCTTTCCCTAACCCTAAAGAGGGTATTTATACCTAGGTCAAATAATAAAAGACTTAGGCTAAATAATACATAGAAGCCCAAAACAAATATAACTTAAAAAATTCCAAAATAGAATAATATAAACATGTCTAGGCCTGGTTCAACACGTTCCCAAGTTTGATCATAGGCGCATCTCTCCTCTTCGGCTTAAGTGATGATGCACAACCCCATACAATGGTCTTCAAGTCCCAAGTGATTCCAATCCAAGGATTTGAGATAAATGAATTAATTTAGGTTATGATTCAAATAGCTCTCCTCCAACAAGCTTGGTGCACTTCATCCTCTCCATAAATTGGCCCACATGTGCATAGAGAGTCACCAAGTATCTCTCGGTCTTAGCTCCGGATATAGGTCCAATAGAAATGACAAACTCGCCCCTGTCATGCACGCCATCTCTATGGTGATCCTTACTCCTGCTCACATCAGTTCCTCCTTCCTCAAGAAGATTTTTCCTCGAATCTGAACCCATATCAAAAGGAGAAAGATCAGTAATATTAAAAGTTGCAGAAACATAATACTCACTTGGCAGGTCAATCTCGTAGGCGTTGTCATTTATCTTCTCTAACACTTGGAACAAACTATCACCCCTAAGATCCAGAGCAAAAACACTAGGCAAAGCATCAAGGTTAGTATCAGAAACTAAACACTCTTTGTATCTCACCACTACTAATGCTCTTTTCTCTCCAGTTACTCTCCTTAAGTCTTTTCCCTTAACAAACAAGCTCACTTTTCTCTCTTTCTTTTCTCTTTCTGAATTTTCTCTCCTGCATATCCCATTTTCTTTTCCTCACTTGTGTAGTCACGCATCATTGGGCCAAACTCAATTTTCTTTTAGGCCTCTTTTCTCTCTTCACTATTTTTGTTCTTACTACCTGAACCCTCTTCACTATTACTTGCTTTTATCTGGTTCAGGTATAATTTATGAGGTGATAAAGGAAGTAGAATGGAATTCTTACCTTAAACTTAAAGGAGTACCTATTGGTATACGCATCATGTGCTACCCTCTTTTTAAACTACCAAGGTCTCCCAAGTAATATATGACTAGCCTCTATTGGTATCACATCACATAACACCTCATCCTCATATCTCTCTACTGAAAATGGCACTACAACCTACCTATTCACCTTCACATCAGCACTATCATTGAACCACTGTAAATTATATGCCTCTAAATATTTCCTGCTTGTCAAACCCAATTTTTTTACCATAGTCCAATTAGCTACACTAGCGCAACTTCCCCCATTAATGATCAAATTGCATACTTTCTCATCAACTAAACGCCTCGTATGGAAAAGATTATCTCTATGATCTATAACCTCATCTGTGGCCCTACCACTCAATACCCTTCTAACTACTAGTGCTTCTCCTGTAACAACTCTCTCAAAGCAACTATCATCCTCAAAATCATTATCAACAACAAGCTTAGATTCATTACCACTATCCTCCGAATCAATCATCCCATGTTGGCTTGGATCATAGTCACCTCCATCTCTTTATAGTAGTCCTCCACTGATTTAGACCCCCAAGTGAATCTCTGAAGTTTCTGCTGCATCTCTCTGTAATAGTAAGAAGGCATAAATCTCTTCCTCATACATGCCATCGTATCATCCCAAGTAGTAATTGGCATCTGTTTGTTTCTTCTCTTATATGCCACCAACTAATCTCACCAATTAGTGCATAATCTGTAAATTCAACAGCGACTAGCTTTACCATTTTATCTTCAGAAAAATTGTGGCACTCAAAAACTAAGTCTACCCTCCTTTCTCACTCTAGGTAAGCCTCTGTATTATTCCTTCCCTTGAAGGATGGGATCTGCATCTTGATGGATTTAAGGTCTCTATCTCTCATATTAAATGGCGGAACTCTTTAACCTCTCCTAGGTCTGCATACCTCAAACTCCTCCTCCTCCTCAAAGTCATCCTCCTCTGGCTCATATCGAGGTGGTGGTCTACGAGGTGGTGGTTGCTACTGGCATACACCTACACGCCTCACCTGAGATTCCTCGCGTCTCCTTTATTTGAGCTCATCCATATGTCCCCTAATCAGATTAAGGCCAGATTGAACCTCTCAAATTGTTATTGCATGGCTCACAAAGTGAAAACGATATTTTCATCTCCCCCTTAGTTGTCATCATTACTACCTCCCTGTGATATTGGAGATAAAATGATATACCTACAAAACAAGATTAGTAATAAACAACCTCACACACTCTCTCACGTGTTTCACTCAAATGATGTCACTCTCCTTGTGTTTAAGTTATGGCAACGACTCCCTCAGATACGCTCATACACTTCTGCCTTTTACCACTTAATCCCTTCTGAAATTCAAATGATCACTCGGAATCAATTCTCAACTGATTAAAAGAATCAAATGGGTGCGAAAAGTTCGAACCAACTAGCAAGTGCACGTATGGCGAAACAAATAAAACAAAAAAAATTTGGATTTTTTTCGACTTTTTTTGAACTTTTTCAAAAAAAAAATGACCTTTTTAGACTTTTTCAAACTTTTTTTGGGACTTTTTTTTTAATTTTTCAGATTTTTTGGACTTTTTGTTAATATAGGCCGAAAGTTTCAACAAAATAAACAAGAAGAATAATTGAAAACCCTAGGTCGAAAGTTAATTCACACCTGAATTGATAAACTGACGATAATTTGATGGTGATAAGTGGTGATTTCTTAAATTCCGATGGAGTTGAATAAGTTTTCCCCTCCACACCAATGCTCTGATACCAAATAATGCGTCCCACATAATTGAAGGAATGAACAGTTCAGATTTAAAGAAACAAGAAGATAGTAGATTTGAATTAACCAAAATAATTCTGATACGCAAGGTTTCAAATTTATCTACTAGACCTCACGAAGAACTTGTCTCAAGCAACCTAGATAACAGGTAAAGAACAAATTAAGAAAGTTATTTAGGATCAAAATCACGCCACAATTTGATTCAGTTGATAAGTGATGTTTAATTCCTAAGTTGAAAAGAACAAGAGAGGTTTCTCCTCTCAAGATGGCTGGCGGCACACAAGAAATAATATGATCAAAGTTGTCTTTCCCTAACCCTAAAAAGGATATTTATACCTAGGTCAAATAATAAAAGACTTGGGCTAAATAATACAAGGAAGCCCAAAATAAATATCTTAAAGCAAGTCCAAAATAGAATAATAAAAACACGTCTAGGCCTGGTCCAACGCGTTCCTAAGTCTGATCATAGGTGCATCTCTCCTCTTAGGCTTAAGTGATGATGCGCAACCCAATACAATGGTCTTCAAGTCCCAAGTGGGTCCAATCCAAGGATTTGGGATAAATGAATTAATTTAGGCTGTGATTCAAATAGCTTTCCTCCAATAGGCTTGGTGCACTCCATCATCTTCACAAATTGGCTCACATGTGCATGGAGAGCCACCTTGAGTGTCTTAGTCCTAGCTCTGGACATAGATCTAATTGGAATGACAAGCTCACCCCCGTCATGCACGCCATCTCCATGGTGATTCTTACTCCTGCTCACATCAAGACCATATTCTATATATACATGATTAACAAAAAAGTAGAAGCTTTTTTAAAATAGAAATTTTATTGGCATTGAGATGGAAGACTCTAAACTTTTATCAATCCTTTAAACTCATTATGTACTTCTTCTTGAGGTACTTTACTACATGAAATTCTATGAGTTTTTAATTCAAACTATCAACAAAATTAAAGAATCCATATGGATGACACAAAGTATTTATATTTAAATTACCGATAAAAATTTACACACAAACATATGCAACATCATCAGAACATGTTAGGATCATATAAATAAATTTTATTAATTGTAAAGATACCTACACAACATATAAATCAACAAGGAGTCTGTCTCCTTAACCTAGACAAAAAAAATCAATTAATACAAGAGTTAACATGTAAATAGAAGAGTCTCACATACACAATAAGAAGAACTTAGATGATACTCAAATGAAGCTAAGAGAAACAGACGATAATAAAATAGACAATGTGAGGGTACTGAGACTAAATTTGGGAAGAGACTAAGCAAAGATGAATAAAAGTAACAAAAAGCACTAAGCAAAGAGGAACAAAAGACTGACTTGGGAATTGCAAGAGAAAAGGCAATGAAAAATTAAGTATTCAAATCACTAATTTTTCAGACTTAGTTATCTAGGCAAGAGGAGTTCTGATTGTAAACTCCTCTTATCAAATAGAATGCTTAATTAGCAAGAAGATTCATAAATAAATATTAGAAAAATGTCAAACTAAAATTATTCAATACAATTTTGACAAATCTTTTAAGTAGTGTTTAAATTAAAATGTTTAAAAAACTAAAATTCATATAAATTTTCTAAAATATTTGAATTTAAATTAAATATTAATAAAAATATTAAGATCTCATTTAACGGTTTTGTTTTAAAAAATTGTATTGCTAATATCATTTGTAAAACCTATATATATTTAATATGTGGCTCATTAAATAATTATGACTTTAACAATATTAAATGCTAACTTATGACTGATCAATTTGATGAAGTAAGATAATATTGATTAATTAAGATAAGATTTTATTTTAAGCATACCATTTGATGGTAACAGTTTAGGATATCTATATTTAATTTGAAACAGCTCTCTCGCCTATATACACTTATGTTTATTTTCATCATAAAAAAGCATAATTATTGAGGGAAAGAGAAGAGAAATAAGTTTCTTCACATCCAATCTTTTGGGAGGGTTTGTCTCAATCAAACTTACACTTATGGATCAAGATATGTACTTTATATTTTATATTTTCATATAAACATAGAATTTTTAAATCTAGGCTAAAGAATTATTGTGATTATGTTTATGCAATAAAATAAATTATGCTTATAGACGACTCTTCCCAAGCTTTATACAAAGATTTCTCGTTAGTTGTACTTACATTAGTAATAACAGTTGATCTCTCAATTTGGAGTGCCAAATCAAAACCCAATATACCAAGGTAGAATTAGACTTGTTCATACTAGTTAGAGTAATTTAATCCATTAAAGGATGAAACAAATGAAACAACCGAATTAAAGTTAACAAGAACGAAAACTGCAAAACATGATAGAATGCTCACACATTAATTTTTCTGAGTAATAAAACTTAACACTTAAATCAGATTCAAAACAATTATTCCGCACAAAACATTTAGTGTATATCTAATATCTCCTTTGGACGATTCTAAAAAATACCCTAATTACAATAGTGATGCCAATTTTATGACTGAATTATTAATTAAATATACCTCAAATAAACATCGTTTTCAAATGAAGTTCCCATAAATTTTCTCCAAACATTTGTCTCGTTGACATTGTCCAAGATATACAAAATGCAATTTTTCTGTCCCGTTAAAAATTTGTACTAAGAACTGTTATGAATACTATCGTGATGATGTTTCATAACTAGGAAAGAAAATATTGATATCCAGTAACAACGGCCTTGTTGTTCTTTGGAGAGGATACAAGAATTCATTCTATTAGAGCATGCTAATTAGCTTTCTACCTGAAGACGACGTGAAGAACAACGAACCTAAAATATTATACATCATAAGTGCTACAAAAAAAATTGAAATAGATTGCCCCAAAAGTGGAAAAATCAGCGGCCGACTTGTTGAAAACTACGATAATCACCAAAACCAGGCACTACGGCTATCAACAGCCTTAACAGATGTAGATACCAGAGGCATTCGGCCAAACTCGGCAACAAATCTGTTGACGCATGTTGTTCTTCTTTCGCTATGACCTCCCAAGCTACTAATTCCAGTAGAACCAATCTCAAATATCTTACCTACAAATATCAAACAAGTAAGAAATGGTAAATAAAACACGCATAATCTCACTGATTGATAACAGCAAATCCCAAAGGAACGACACACAATAAACAAAAAAAAAAGGCAATTTATATGAGATAAAGTAGATACCTTTCACCCAGATAGGGGGAGCAGCAGTCACATTGGCCACAAGGAAAGACATAGCAATATCTTCACAATTCCTAATAGTCAATATCAACGATGAAGGACAGTCAATCACGCTTACATTAAAATGAAAATAGAAGAAACAACATATAGGTACATCTGAAGCAGAAGTACCTGCTCTTGGCGACATAATCTCTGATTGATGCCGGCATCTTATTCGTGTACATACTGAGATACTTTTTGTGGAAAAAAGCTGCTTTTGAGAGTACCATACTGTAAGTACCAGTCCACCAGACAGACCACCATCCACCATATCTGTAGTATACCTTTCCCCCCTGATACAGAAGTCACAGAATTTTTAACAGTTTGGTTAGTTTTAAGAAAACAATCACACACAATCAATGGTTGGAGCCATAGCTTCTAGCAGAACAAAGACTGAAACAAGAGATGACAAAGTCCCTTATCAGCTAACTGTTCTTAAAGTTGTCTCCATATTGATCTTTCAAATCTATGTGTCATGGCTATGTAATGTAATGCATGGGCATGAGAATCAGCCCATAAAAGAACAATTCTCATAGAAACTAAATAGCTTTGCTGTCTTTATATTAGGTTTAGAACATGGGTTTATGCCCCACATAGGCCAATATCTGCCATTAATTCCTCCCTTCATAGCCGTCCTTTAACAAATTAAATATTGATGACCATCGAAGAATCTAAAATATGAATAAGCAAAAAAATAAGTGAGTGAGAACATCACAGAACTAACAGCAGCAAGAAGAACAAATGAAAAGATGAGACATACAGATTGATCGACCCAATGTGCCCGGGGTACAAATCCCACCATCGCATCTGGGGCACTTCGCCAGACATTGAATGCAAACTCCACTGAGGAACAAGGAAATATGACATCATCATCAATTGAAAACACAGCATCAGCCTTCAAATCCTTGATTTCTTTAAATCTGTTGTTCAAACTGTCTTCCTTGTTTATATCAAATACCAAATCTACTTTCCTTGCACCTCTAGAGTTTAACTGTACAACATCACTTAGAAATTGGATAAGAGATTCTGATGGAGGATTAGGTTCACTCCAGACAATATGTATGGAATCAAGCCCTGGACATGATGAATAATGAGAAATTGATTTCTTAAGCAGATCATATCTCTTCCACGTGTTCATCAAAATGGCATACCTCTTCCTGCATAAAAATATCAAAGACTCCATTAAGAGGAAGGAAGGAAAGAATCTTGCCAATCAATTATTCCTTTTGGTAGGATAGAGTTTCATCTGCATATATTTCCGACTAATGATGCCCCAATCCAAGTCATGCTGATCAGATGCGGATGATTTGAACCAGTGTACAAATGCTAAACTGAAGAAATTGTATGTTCATTAAGTGGTCCAAGTAGCATTCATAATAGACCTCCTCAGAATAGTTTTCCTTTTTCCGTGGTTCTTTTGAAGTGGAAACTTGTATGCAAATCTAACTTTAAATCTGAGGCAGCACCAATCCCAAAAATGAAATTTAAAGTCATTTATGTGAATAAATAAGTCAATACAAGTAAATATTAAACCATATATTTCCAAGTCTGTAGGTTATAAGGAAAGTGAAATGCCTTATCAATGCGCTTCCTATCAACCGGCACATCGTGAATCAAACATAGTCAGCAAACTTTTCTAGTTCATTTTTCATTAAATTCAACAGACAAGAATTTTACCAAATGTGGACACATGAAATTTAAGAACAGTGAGAAATTGCAACATAAATATCCAATTAGAATTGGATAACAACCGAGGTTAATAAGAGATCGAAAAGTCCAAAGAAGTCACGCTTACCCTGGAACAGCAAGAGGATCAGAAGAAAATACGCTATTATTGGTCCATCCATTGAACTTCGACGCTCGGCCAGCGAGCGCAAGAAGCGTAAATACGATGCAACACAAAAGAAGCAGCTTGATCTTCGCCGATCCAGCGGTAGTTTTCATTATTTGCCGAAATCTTTGTACACCGCGACGATTGATCCAGGAACCTCTCATAGCCGTTCGCGTGACGCTTTTATGTGTATTCAGATACAAGTTTCAAGTCAATGATTCGCAGAACGGATCAAACCAGAGCCACGTGGTGGTCTATTGACGAGTCGACTCGTCGGTACAGAACCGTTGTCGGAAGAGAAGAAGAGATCGTAAGCTAAACAAAAAAGCAAGACGCGGAAAAAATGGAGCAAATAGTCACGTGTTGTGGTTCTAACAGTGAAGCAGCATGGAGGTGCTATAGCTCTTGGGAAGCAGAGGAATGTCCGTCCTCTCACATCTTTTATTGCTAACTGAAACACAGAGGGTTTTGGTCCGTTTGGATCTTCCCATTCAGCGGAGATTGTTATAGCGTGTCAAACGACTATTTTTTTTATTTGTGCCCTCGATCAGGAGCTTGCCTATCATATCATAAGCCGTTCATTCATTCCGTACCGTGAGATTTAATCCTGTGATGTTAACTTTGTTTTGTTCACTGCTGGGGCCTGGTACCAACAGTCTCAGACGCTCCGTTAGCATTTCAAGGTTTAGGCGAGGACTTCCATAATGGTTAATAGAATTCAAATTTCAAAAATAACATTAATGAAAAAAATATTTAAAAATGTGAATATTAAAATTATTAAATGAGATTATTTTTTTTCTCAAATTGTTATATGATGATATTTTTAAATTTTAAGTTTTTTATTCAAATTTAATTAATTAGACTTGGTACATCATGCACAAGTCCACACGTCCTAAATTAGTGGATTTGTTCTAAACTGAACATTGAGGGATGATTAACAATCGAACTCGAGTGTTTTGAATTTGTATTTGAGTGGAGGCTTGGAAGGTAAGGAAGAAGGATGTATTAAATTTAAAGCTAATAATATAACTCCGTGAAAGCTACTACTTTGTACACACCAAGACAAGTCGCCGGAGCACATACCAACACACACCAAGGCGTCATGGTTTGGTGGTGTGCACAAAGGCCCAGTTGAAAAAAGTGGGAATGGCAATCAGCTGATGAACAGTCGGTTGGACTTAGCGGTGGCGTGTCCAGAACAAAACATATCAAAAGGCCCGTGACGTACAAGATAGAGGGTAATTGAAAATGACTTTCTCAAATTAGTACTACCAAATCCATGACCCTTAATTATGGACAAAAGTCTTATCAAGCCGGTTTATTTATTTATTCCTCACGAAATGTTCTAAGCGGATTTCAATTATAAAAAATATTTTTAAGTCATTCACGTTTAGATTAATCCTTACTCAAATTAAGTAGGTCTTTTACAGGAGGTAAAGCTCTGACTCCAAATTTTAAACAACTGCATATATTAAGAAAGCTTGAACCCACGACTTTACTTAAGTCAAGAGAACCTCTTATCAACTCACTTATGCCCTAGGATTTATTTAACTTAAATAACTTATGAGGTTTTATTTACATTCTCTGTACATATACATTTAGAAAAATAAATTATTTTAGTAATTTTTTAAAATTTATTTGATTTGATTAATAAAAATTTCTTAAAACACTTTTATTCATAAAATTAAACAAAAGATTTATGATTTAAAAAAGAACTTATTTATTACAAAATTAATTGAAAAATTAATAAACTGATAGTTTTTTAATATAAAAATTATTAAAATAAATTAAACTAAAAATTTAAAAATTTAAATAACAATTTTGACCTTTTAAAATTTTAATCGGTAAACTGATTAATTAAAATTTTAATTAATAAATTCACCAATTAGTTGCCAAAGTGGGGTCAATATAATAATAGGCCTGGTAGATCTATCAAGGCCTGTGTTGTTCTCCATAGTTGGCCCAATCTCCATACAAGCACTAAATTGTAGTTAGTACCGGCAGCTCTTCTGTTCCATCTTTTTCTTGTGAAAAACCCTAGACCTAGGCCTGGAACTCTCTCACAAGTGACAGCTCCCTCCTAATTTTTGGCCTTTCGGAGATCGGAGAATGGCGACTACAGAACGCACAGTCCTGCAATTTACACCAACACCATCTTCAACGAGCCTGTCGGCGAAGGTCCACCCCTTGGTCATCTTCAACATCTGCGATTGCTATGTCAGGCGTTCTGACCAAGCTGAGCGCGTCATTGGCACGCTTCTTGGCTCCATCTTACCCGACGGCACCGTTGATATCTGTAACTCTTACGCCGTTCCCCACAATGAGTCTTCCGGTCAGGTCATTGCTCTCTCTGCTAAAGACTTTGTTTTTGTTGTTATCTTCTCATTATGTCGTCGTTGAATTCTGGTAATTTATCTTTTTGATGATAGAGGAACGTGCTTGAGGTCGTAATTTTCCTTTTATTACACTCCTGTTCCGAGTGTTAGACCCCCGATCTTGAGTTTCTTATGGAGATTAAAATTTTGGATGAATACTAGCTTGCTTAATATTTCAGATAGGTCCTGTTTTAGTTTGGATGATGTTTAGTATAATTGGTCCTGCTTTAGTTTGGATGATGTTTATTATAATTACTTGTAACCTTTTATGTATTAATTTAAACTTAAATTGAATTTCGACGTTGTTGACAATGCTAAACAAGAAAAGGGAAAATTAGGGTTTGAGCTTATTTTTCCTTCATATCTATTTCTGAGCAATTTTCTTTTTTAAACAGAAGATATTTTGCAAAGCATTTGAACTAAGATGTGAAATTAAACAAGGGTAAATCAGGATTTTTCATTTCTTTTTAATCCTCTATGTTTATTTCCATTAGAAGATGACCCATGGTTGTTTAAAGTTCAATTTTTTGTCACTTTTATTTTGAAGAATATCCAGGTTCTTCTCAGCAATGGGACAAGTCCTTGATAAGGCAAACATATCACTTTGCAAATTTGATTTTGGTTGTGATATATGTTCATGCTGTACATAAGTTTCTTATATTTGATTAGTCTTGCTGCAGGTTGCTTTGGACATTGATTACCACCACAATATGTTGTTGTCTCACCAAAAAGTGAATCCTAAGGAAGTTATTGTCGGATGGTAATTCCACTTGCTACATGTGATTTGACAAAATAAGAGAAGGAACACTGAACATTCGTTTTACTAGTACTGCCTTGCTTTACTTGTACAGTGAATTTCTGAGGAACACATTCACTTTACTAGTACTGCTTTACTTGTACAGTGAATTTCTGAGGAACACATTCACTTTACTAGTACTGCTTTACTTGTACAGTGAATTTCTATTATGATCTTTTCCCAATTTGGCCGTATAATAATTTATGTTTATGCTTGCTCTCCACGTTTGCTTTTCTGAGAGTCTTATCAGAACCATTTGAGCTTTCAGATATATGGTTGATCTGGAATACAGTTCGACTCTCTATAACAAGAGTTAATGAATTTTCATATGTTCTATTCTTGTGAAGGTATTCAACTGGGTTGGGAGTCACTGGTGGCAGTGCTTTGATTCATGACTTCTATTCCAGAGAAGTTCCCAGCCCTATTCATCTGACTGTTGACACAGGATTCAGGAATGGAGATACTGCCATAAAAGCTTATGTTTCTGTTAATCTATCTCTTGGAGAGAATCAACTGGCTGCACAATTCCAAGAAATTCCTCTTGATCTTCGCATGATTGAAGCCGAGAGAGTTGGATGTATGAACCTTCATATATTTTCCTTTACCAAATAATTGCTTCCGCGTTCTGAAGCATCCTTGCACACATGTAAAGGTGTATGCATGATCATCCACCTTTCTATGTGGCTTCTGTCTGTCCAAATTATAACTGGATATTGTTATTAGTTTCATTTATTTAAGGCAACCATCTAATATGCAGCTGCAATTTCTTCTTTTTGTATGTGCTTTTATAGGGCTGGTTAGATTTGTGATGAAAATTGCAAAATTTTTTGTTTTTTATTTTTTCCCGTCTCATTATGAGAAAGTTAGATGTAGTTTAGTTTCTATATCGGGTTCCTTAATTATGATCTATGGGTGAGTCTTTGCAGTAGTAGAGAGGAAAATTTGTGTTTTCCATGTAACTACTAGGTTTCTGCGTAATTAGCATTCTAGGAGTTAGGAGTTGAAGCCAAATCCCTCCAGTATTTTAAATTTAAATTTCATTTGGTTTTTGTGCTTGTAATAAAATTGCAGTTGACATCTTGAAGACAACAACGGTAGATAAACTTCCAAATGATTTGGAAGGAATGGAAACTTCAATGCAGCGGCTACTAGTTCTGATCGATGATATATATAAATATGTGGACGATGTTGTGGTAAGTTAGGATTATATTCTTTTTCTAGTCTTGCCTATCTGTTGCGTGAAACAAGGCTTTGGAAACTTCAGGAAGGGCGTGCCTTACCAGATAATGACATTGGACGATACCTAGCTGAGGCTGTGTCTGCCCTTCCTATACTATCACCACAGGTCTTTGATAAGCTTGTCAACGACAACCTGCAGGTAACATTAGGTTTTTATGTGGATGGATCAATTTCATTCAAATTAATTTTTAAAATTTTATGATCTTTAAGATGATATCTGTTATCATTCACAGTGTTTTATACTCATACCTTACTATTTTCGGTGGAGTCCATTTATATTAACTTTTTACGCTTGGTCCATGCAGGACAATTTGCTATTGTTATATTTGTCAAGCATTACCAGGACACAACTCAGCTTAGCAGAAAAGTTGAACACGGCCGCCCAAATCCTCTAATTTGTTATCCGATTGAGAAAATGGCCATACTGGTTTTGAAGATTTTGCTGTTGGTAATGTATCCCAGACATTGAGGAATCAACTTTATAAATTTTTAGAAGGCGTTGTTGGTTCAGGTTGGCTATAACACAAATTTATCCTCTGCTGTCGCCTTGATGCTTTAGCTGATGTGCAGAAAATTTAGCATCAGGATAAGTTTTACACTGTATGGTATTCTTTTTGTTTTAACCTAATATTAATGCGAAAGTTCGACTTTGGAAGCTGTTAGAGACCACCTGCTCTAACAAAAGATAACCGAAGGTAGCAGAAACCTGCGCTAGATTCAGACGCAAAACAGCAATAGAATAGGAAGGAAAATGGAAAAGAGATGAAGAAATAATGAAAATGATATTCCTTAGCTAAACTTTCAGAGCTAGCTAAATCTCCATAAATCCACCTTTTAGTATATTATAACTGAGTGTCTATTCTTTCTCCTATAACATCATTTTATTCCCCTTGCTAACACCCATATCCTCAATTTATCCTCACATATTGCCTGAATTGTTAGACTTCATATTTCTCCTCTTATTGTATTGTTGCTGGAATTTGGTCTCAACATTAAACACCCCCTAATGATTCCACCTTGTCCTCAAGGTGGAAGGCAGGAAATTGATTGTTGATGGATTCAAACTTTTCTCACGTGGTCTTAAAATCTGGCAAATCTTTCCACTTAATTAAGACCTCCAGCTCTCCATTAATTCTTCTGTGAACTGCTAATGCTGCTGGTTCCACCTCTAACTGCATATCTTCATCTAAAAAAAAAAGGCAGGGGTTGAGAGTGCGCAATAAGAAAAATAGCTCTCTTAAGTTGGGACACATGGAAAACGTCGTGAATACTTGCAGTGGTCGAAAGTTGAACTTGATATGCTGCTTTTTTGATCTTGGTTGTAATTGGGTAAGGGCCATAATACGTGGGGCTGAGCTTTTCATTACTCTTGACAACTAGTGATTTGAACTTGTAAGACTGCAACTTTAGATAAACCAAATCTCCCACCTCAAAAGCCATAGGTCTTCTCTTGGAATCAGCATATATCTTCATCTGTTGCTGGGCTTTCAGCAAATTAGACTTCAGTTCTTCTAAGATTCGATTCCTGTCCACTAGTTGTTAATTAATTTCCTATACTAAAGATCCTTCATCAGTATAATTGGAAAGAGTGGGTGGTTTTTTGCCATATAGCGTCTTGAAGGGAGTCATGCCAATCGCACTGCTGTAGGTGGTGTTAAACCAATACTCCACCCATCTCAACCATTTAGGTCACTCTTTAGGGTGTTCACTCACAAAACATCTTAAATAAGTCTCCAAATATATGTTTACCACCTTCGTTTGTCTATCCGTCTGTGGATGATAAGTAGAGCTCATATGCAAGGTAGTACCCGATTGCGTGAATATTTCTTGCCAGAAAGTACTCATAAAAAGTCTGTCCCTATCCGACACAATTATCTTGGGGAAACCATGAAGCCTCACTACTTTTCTAATAAAAATCGCAGCCACCTGTTTAGTAGTACAGGGATGTTTGAGGCCTAAAAAATGACTGAATTTTATTAATCTTTTCACAATGACAAAAATAGTATCCACTCCTAATGCCTTAGGTAGTTCGCTTATAAAGTCCATGGAAACTTCTTCCCGCACTTGAGTAGGAATGGGTAATGGCTAAAGTAAGCCAGCAAGTTTCAGAGCTGAATATTTATTTTCTGGCACACATCACAGCACATGATGAACTGCTTTACATCATTTTTCATTCCCCTCCAATAGATAACATTGGCTAGCCTCTTATAAGTTCTAAAAAATTCCGAATGCCTTCCTATCGGAGTTGAATGGAACTCATTGATTAGTTTCTGTATGTGTGGTCTCTCTGTAGGCAATACTAGCCTATTTTCATAGAGAAGTCGCGAGCCCACCAACTTAAATGGAGGATGACTATTTGACTGCAATAACAAGTCCTGTATAATTCCTTTTAGCTTAGGATCTTGTTGAACCATATCTTCTAGCTGATTTAGTTCTTCATGATACCCCATGCTCAAAGCCATGCACTCGGATTTAACCCTTCTAGACAAAGCATCTGCTGCCCTGTTCTCCGATCCAGGTTTATAAACTATGTCAAACTTGAACCCCAGCAATTTGGTAACCCATTTCTGCTGCTCTTCCCTTAACAACCGCTGGTCATTCAAGAAATGCAAACTTCTTTGATCTGTCCGTATGGTAAAGTGCCTGCCCATTAAGTAATGCCTCCATTTTTGGACAGCCTACACTATCACCATCAATTCTCTTTCATAGACAGGTTTTAGCTAGTATCTAGCTGAGAATCCTTGGCTTAAATAGGCCATTGGTTTGCCCTCCTGCATTAGCACTGCTCCCATTCCCACACCCGAAGTATCTGTCTCAACTTCAAATGGTTTGGAAAAATTGGGCAAGGTTAGCATGGGGGTAGTAGTCAACATCTGTTTGAGTGCTTCAAATGCTTTCTGTGCTGTATCAGTCCACTGGAACTTATCTTTGCATAACAGATTTGTGAGAGGCTTTGCTATACTCCCATACCCTTTGACGAACCTCCTGTAGTAACCAGATAATCCTAGAAATCCCCTTAATGCTTTAACATCTCTTGGGATAGGCCAATTAACAATAGTTTCAATTTTGTTAGGATATACAGATGCACCTTCTGCGGATATGTAATGTCCCAAATACTCCAAAATAAACTACCCAAAAATGCATTTCTTCAGGTTGGCTACTAAATGGTTATCAATCAGTATTTGCACGGCTGTTCGGAGATGAACTAAATGATCCTTTAAACTGTCACTATAAACTAGCATGTCATCAAAGAAAACTAAAATAAATTTTTTAAGATGAGGCTTGAATAACTCGTGCATGAGGGATTGAAAAGTAGCAGGGGCATTCATGAGTCCAAAGGGCATTATCATGAATTTGTAGTACCCCTCGTGAGTTCAGAAAGTTGTCTTGGCTATATCTTCCTCTTTCACTCTGATTTGATGATATCCCGACTTCAAATCAATCTTAGAAAGGATTTTGGATCCTCCTAATTCATCGAAAATCTCATCAATACAAGGGATTGGATACTTATCGGGTACTGTCAACTTGTTCAAAGCTCTATAATCTACGCATAACTTCTACCCACCATCCTTCTTCCTTACTAACAATATTGGGCTAGAATAAGGGCTAGTGCTGGGCCTTATAATCGTGGATTCTAACATTTCCCTTACTAATTTCTCAATTTCGTTTTTCTGGTAATAGGGATACCTGTAGGGTCTGATATTAGGTGGTTTAGAACCAGGTTCCAGTTGAATAGCATGGTCAGTGACTCTGTTGGGTGGTAACTTTGTAACAGGCTCGAAAACCCTTCCAAACTCCTCGAGTAAGCTGCTAATTTCCTCCATGACTATGGGGTCTGAATAGCACTGATTCTGTAGTTTATCTAACCTTGTCATCTCCCTTTCGACCTCTACTATTTCCCTATTCAACACCTCCTGTCCCTTATATTCAAGAATGAAACCCTTTGCCCCTTGCTGTAAAAGCTTCATAGCAGTTTTGAGGGAAGATATAGTTGCCCTCGGCACAGTCTCCCTATATAGCTTAATCTTCTGTCCATCAAGCCTAAACTTCATAATTTGTTTTTTTTCCAGTTTAGCAGAATATCTCCTAACGTCTCCAACCATGCAACACCCAAAATGACATCAACACTTTGCATATCAAACGGAAAAAATCTTGTCTCAACACCATCCTTTGTATATTTAGCTCTACCCCCTTACAAACTCCAACACTCTGCACTTGATAGTCGTTGCCCAATCTAACCCTGAAGGGTTTTGTGTTACTAACATCCTTCTTCATTTCTTCTACTAACCCCCTTCGGATGAAGTTATACAATACTCCGTTATCCGCCAGAATTATTACCTTTGTTTCGGTAATCTTCCCTCTTAGTTTTAGGGTTTGTGGCCCAACAATACCCTTGAGGGATGTGACCGATAACTCTAATTCAGGCAAGGGTTAGGTAGGATCCTCTGGCACATTCAGGTGAAGACATAATACCTGATTAACGAGCTCTACCTCTTCCTCTTGTAGCTCCGCAGACTGTTCTTCATCAGCTAAGAGTATGTGAAATTGTTTCTCCCCTCACACATGTCCTAGTGTGTACTTGGCATCGCATCTATAACAAATGCCCTGCTGCCTCTTGCGTTGCATCTCTTCCACTATTAGGCGTTTGAAAGGGTAGGAGTGCTCTCGTCAAAACAACCTTCGTTCCTCATTGATTTGATTAGCCCCCCACTTTTCCGACGATCTGCCCTGAATCGGTACATTTCTGGTGTTTGGACTCACTGTCGGAGTCGAGATCTTTCCTCCTTCGATCGACTTGCGATTAGGGTTCTAGGGGATGGGAGTCAGGTTGGGGTTATTTGCTGAGACCCCCTTCATGCCCCAATTATTTGACTCCAGCACTCCTGAGCCTCCATAAGCCTTCAGTGGTCTGATGGTCCTTGTTGGCTGATCTAACAAGGCTCAATTTCGGCCTTCAGTCATCTGGACTAACTCCATTAGCTGAACTAGGGAATCCGTCTGGGCCATCTGAAGCTCAGCCCTAATGTCCTCCTTCATCCCATTCATAAACGCCGTCGTCACCACCTCTACTGGCACATCCCTTAACATTGATGTTACGACTTCAAATTTCTGAGTGTATTCGGCTATCGTCCCTATTTGCTGTATCTTCAACAACTCTGCTAATGGGTTTCTCACCTGTGAACCGTCAAACCTTCGGATTACAGCTCTCTTAAACGTCTTCAACTCGACCATTGGTGACCAGTTTTGTCTCCACTGATACCAACTTAGGGCGTCTCCCTCCATGCAAACGGCCACCGCCTACATCCACCAGTCTTGCGACATCCCATTCAGCTCGAAATATCGCTCTACCCGAATGACCCATCCAAAAGGATCCTCTCCATATAGCAGAGGGATTTCAATTTCTCCATTCTTATCGATTCAGTCTGAGTCGATGTCTCTTCTTTAAATTTTTGTTTTGATATCTCTTCTACTCCCCCGGGTACCTCCTTATCCTTCCTTTTGTTCTCGATTTTCCTTAAAATTTTGAAAATGGAGGAAATGTCTCCTGCCATCTTATCAAACTTGGCCTCTACCCCCGTAAGATCCCCTACGATCCTCAATATTTCTTTTTCTACATTATCGATTCTAGCCTCCATCCTTGTTGATAACATTCCCGATCACAAGCTTGCTCTGATACCAATTTATTAGATACCACCTACTGTAACAAAAGATAACCGAAAGTAGCGGAAACCTACGCTAGATTCAGACGCAAAACAGCAATAGAATAGGAAGGAAAATGGAAAAGAGATGAAGAAACAATGAAAATGATATTTCTCAGCTAAACTTTGAGAGCTAGCTAAATCTCAAGAAATCCATCTTTCAGTATATCATAACCAAATGTCTATTATCTCTCCCATAACAACATTTTATTCCCCTTTCTAACTAACACCCATATGACTCACCCTCCTCTATGATTCCCCAATTTATCCTCATATATTGCCTGAATTGCTAGACTTTGTATTTCTCCTCTTATTGCATTGTTGCTGGAATCAGGTCTCAACAGAAGCTTTGTCCATGGTATACTGTGGCTTAGGGTTGGGTTTACACAAGTCTCTTTCGTCATTGGGTATGAATCCGATGAGATTGGATTTCTATTTTTATGTAATAACGAGCACCGTATATACTCTTTAGGATGGCATTATGTTAAGGTATAATTGCAAGATATGGGACTTAATTCTGAGTTAATGTTAGGTTTATGTTGGCTTACGACTTTCTCATCTCTTGAGTTAGCTTTTGGAGTTGGGTGTTCCCATAGGACTTATAATAATTGATATCAGAGATAATATTAATCCTTAAAGTGCTCGTACCACTGGTGGTGACGCTAATAGCCTAACACTGTAGTGTTTGTTTGGAGTTAGAAAAAGTCTAACATACAGTCAACGAGTGCCTAGGTTGCGGAGCATGGTGGAATGTTATGACTTAATTGCAAAACATGACTTTGATTCTCACATCGGTTAATAAGGAGTTGTCGGAATGTTATGACCTAATTGTAAAATATAAGACTTTGATTCTCACATTGGTTAATAAAGAGTTGACAGGGAGTTTATATAGGCTTATGACTCTCTAACCTTGGAGTTAACTTTACATTAACCCTCACTCCTCAGTCTTGGGTGAGGAACAGAGTCTTGAAAACAAACTAAAATAACTAATTCTTTGTTTGAATATTGAATCTTAAGGACGGACTAAGCACTTGAACTTGACAGAGTATTCGTTGCATTGGGTTTATTAAAATTCCGTGACAATGGGGAGTTTACCACTTCTAAATTTCACGTTCTAACCACTTGGATAGTAAGGAAGTATAGTAATAGTATCTGTTTGAAAAGATTTTTGAAACTATTTTCGGCTTTCAAAAGCAAGTTTGTATTAAGAAGCTGATTTTAAAGTACATAGTTTCTATTTCCCAATTTTAATTAAATTTAGAACATGATTATTAGATCAATAATTGGATAGGTTTTTTTAATGCTATCACGTGGTAACAAAAATAATTTTTATTTACAGTAGTTGCCTTAATTTCATGGTTTGAGACAAAGTCTAATGTTGTTGAATGCATAATATGTCGTGGTATAATTACCATATCATATTGGTCGGTTGGAAAATATACCGTAACATTTAGTATCATACCAATGGTCGGTGATTGATACTGGTCTTTTTCAATTGATACCAGCCTTTATATAAATACTAGTTTCGTACTAGACGAACTTGCACAATCAGAACTTTCCAATACCAAATTGCAACAACACAAAAATTTAATTTGTACACTAACCTTAATAGAAAACCCAGCCACCCACTCTAGCACTCTCGATTCTCTGTTCTCCTTCAAACTCTCTCACTCTTAGATCTCATTTGTCAGCTGCAGTCATCACAGTCACAGCCTCTCATTCTCGCCTATCTTTCTCGCTAGCTCTCAACAATAGCCTACAAGCTCCAACTCTCACCTCAAACAATCACAATAGCCTCCAAGCTCTAACTCTCGCCTCGAACACAGTCACAACAGCCTCTCAAACACTCTCTCTCCACCCATCTCTCTCATGCTCCAGAAACAACCCAACTTGTCATCTTTTGTTAGGCTGCCATTGCCACTGCCAGCTTCAAGCTTCATCACAGCGTTGCACTCACCTGCTCCCTGCTCATTTGGGTTGTTTTACTACTTGTTTTTTTGTACAAATTTGGAATCTATTAGAAACATAACCTTAATGACATTGTTTTTATTATATACTGATGAGTAATGAATTAATGTATATATAAATATTTATTCAAAAATTACCTTATCTTATAAATAAAACGGCAGAAGAATTATTCTTAATAAAATAACACAATAATCTAGTAGCTTATAATGTTGGAGGTGCTATTTTAATCGTAAAAGAAGTATTATCAAAAAATATTTAGAAGCAAAATTACATAAATCAATAAGATATAAAGATAGCTACTGAAAACTTTGATAAAGATTTATCGTTCTTTTACAAATCTTTCTTTGTAGTTTTTGACTGCAAGAGTGAATCCATCTGGAAACTCGATAAGACTATTTAAATTAGTTAAATAAATAGTATCAACTAAACTACTTTAGAAAAAGAGATAAGTTAGTGAGTGCATCTGTTTATAGAAAGATGATAACTTTAGGTCCATATCGTACTCAGTTTTGGGGTTAGTAATAGATTCTTAAAATTACAACTAACATCTTTGAAAAATTACACAATTTTTCTGACACTTTAAAAAACGTAACTGAAGTCCAAAAATTCCTTGGATTACTAAAATATATTTCAGATCAAGGAGTTCTTAAAGATTTAGCTAAAGAAAGAAAAAAAAAGTTACAACTTAAATGCAGTACAAAAGCAATTAATAGCACCAAGCGTTAGTAAATATTCAGCTCCATCCTTCTATGTAAACAATCATTCCGAACACAAACGTGGAAAAGAAGAATGATAATTAACTATAAAGAATTAAATAAAGCTACTATAGGTGTAGCATCCCACTCCCGCAAGACCCAAACTCGATATAGAGGGTGATATCCGAGCCCGTGCCTCACGAAGGTGGTATGTTAGAGCAGTCAAAAAGTCCAAAACTCAGTATGACATTTTAAAAACATTTTTGAATTAATCGCATGCGCAAAATTCAATAAACGATCTGGGCCCACTATAGTTAGAAAACATTTCAATCATAACACAATTTCAGTAATCACATTACAAATACGACATTAGCCAAAGGGCCCACTGAAATAA
>JAOTIZ010000203.1:12664256-12683356 GCA_027123425.1 Erythroxylum panamense | reverse complement strand
AACTCTTACCTAACTTATTACTTAATGTTATCTAACTTAGTCTTTTAAGTTAATTATGCTTAATTTAAATAAAAAAATTTTTGGGGCTAACACTTGTCCTTTTTGTGGCAATGATTGTGATGCATTTTATCTTCCAAATGAGGCCAAAACATCTTAGTTTGACAACCATAAAAAATTTCTTTCTCCAGAGCATCCATTTAGATATAATAAACAAAAGTTCACTAAGAATAGGATGGTACAAACACCTCCTCCCCCTCATAAAACTAGTGAAGAGATATTGCAAGAGATTGATGAATTAGGGTTGCTGAAAGTTAGAGAACTTGAAACTGATGAAGTTAATACAAGCATTAGCAAAAACTTAGGTTAGTGAAAACGAAGCATCTTTGGGAATTTTCCATATTGGAAAACTAATTTAATATGTCATAATCTAGATGTGAAGCATATTACAAAATATTTTTCATAATATTTTCAATACCATAATGAATATTGAAGGGAGGATAAAGGACAATGCAAAATAATGAGCTAATTTAAAGCTTTTTTTAAAAGAAATAAGTTAGATAAAGATCTTCGCACTTGTAAATATCTGAAGGCATGTGACACTTTAGACAAAAAACAAAAAGAGATTTTATGTGAATGGTTGAAAAGTCTAAAGTTTTCCGATGGATATGTTTCAAACTTGGCAAGATGTGTGGACATGAGGAAGTAAAAATTATTTGGGATGAAAAGTCATGATTGTAAATGTTTATGAAAAGGTTAATTCCAATTGCATTTTGGGAGTTGCTATTGAATAAGGTTTGAGAAGCTATAACACAATTAAGTTTGTTTTTAAAAAGCTTAACATCATCTAAAATAAAATTAGTTGAAATGGAAAAACTAGAAAAGGAAATTCCGATAATCTTGTGAAAATTAGAAGGGATTTTGCCTCCAAGTTTCTTTGATTATATGAACCATCTACTTATGCATTTAGCACACAAGACTAAACTTGCTGGTCCAGTTCAATATCAATGAATATATCCATTTGAGAGGTAATTATAATAAATATTTAAATTGGAGTTATAACTTGTTTTAATCACATAATTGTATATCAATAGCTATATGTAATGTAGGTATTTGCATAACCTGAAAACAATGTCAAAAATGAGGTTAGAGTTGAAGGTTCAATATATAATGCTTATTTAGTGGAGGAAGCAATTTTATTTTGTTCACATTATTTTGAGTCGTATGTGCACACAAGAGAAAGAAAAGTTTCCCGTAATGACAATGGGGGAGGAACGGGTGATGTTGATAGTAACTTGTCCATTTTCACATATCCTGGATGAACATATAGATGGTCAACAAGATGAGTGTTAATAGAGGAAGAAATAGAGGCTACCTATGGGTACATTTTATTAAATTGTCAAGAGATTCATCCTTTTGTACAGTAAGTTGAAGTTGATTTTTAAATTGATTATTTAGGTTTTCGAAGTTAGTGTTGTTCATAACTAAAATACATAATAATTCATTTAGATTACAAGAGGAATGGTTATACGAGCTAATGCCCAAAAAAATATAGGATTATATCAATACAGAAGTTAAGAGACACTTTTCTCGATGGTTTAAGAAATATGTAAGTTTTCACTTACAATTATGGAAATGGTTGAATTATCATATCAAAGTGTTCAAATGACATTATACTATTTAATGATAAATTTTTTGTAGACCTCAAAAAATATAATAGAGAACAAGTTCATATGTGATATTGTGAAAGGACCTTTGTAAATTGTTAAATTGTATCTGGTGTTTTTTTTTGTTAATGGATACAAATTTCATACAGAATATCAAGTTTATATGGCAACATTAAATAGTAGCATTTGCATACAGGGAGAATTGATAGATTACTATAGTAAAATTATTGAGATACTTGAAATTAAGTACCTTGCATTGCTAATAAAGCGAAGTGTGATATTTGAGTGTGACTAGTTTGATCCAAATCCTACTGTTGGTACAAAAGTGCACAGTAGATACAATCTAGTTGAAATCACTAGCAAAGAAGAGTTAGACAATTTGAACCTTTCGTTATGGCAATGTAGGTGATCCAAGTATATTATATCCCTTTTCCCAGCTTACAACAAGATAAGTCAGATTGGTTAGCTATTTGTAAAGTAAAACCTAGAGGTTTTTTTGAATTTCATGGAAAAGGAGAAAATATGATAATTGAAAGTGAAGCGTTTCAAGAAGATGCTTATGAAATACGCATGTGTCACATATGACAAGAATTAACCTTTGAACAATCCAAATAATGAATATGTTGAAATTTTTACCGGAGAGGATGAGAACGGCGAGAGATCTGAAGAGGAGCTTAAGTTTGATCGTAATATTCTTCAGAGAAAGAAGAAGATGATGATTTTGGTTTATATTTAAGTGATCATGATATCGATTAATTTGTGTTTGTAATAGAATATTATATGAATAAATATGTCATTGCATCACCTATATATTGTTATATATTCAATTTATATTGTTCTATTACTGGAATATTCAATAAACTGTGAATTTTAGGTTAGAAATATGCCATTAAAGAGAAAACAAGATATAATGTTACCAAGGTTACGGTTACCACAGTCTGGAGCTAGTTACTTTCCAAGTGAAGCATCACATGCTGGAGTTGCTATAGAATCAGTGGTTGTACCTCCAACTACACATCTAGATGAGGCATCACCTTCTGTTTCTGTTGCTACACCATCAAGTAGCCCTGCTATACCATCCAACAGCCTTACACCATCCACCACTCCTATACTAATAGAGATATTAGGGGTAAACGTTGCGGATAAAGAAGACAAACGTACATCACAATAGTCAACAATTTGTGAGTGAAAATACATGCTTGATAATACCATAGGTTTATACCGAAGTTATAGGTTTTAATTTGAAAATGATCTAAAAGTGCTTATATATTAGGTTAGTTCCGTCTAGAACATGCTTAAGATATATGACATCTAAGTTCAAGGAGAAGACTGATCTTGAAGGTTATATATGGAAGAATGTCTATAAGGTAACAAAGGATTTTTATTTTCAGAAGTTTGAGGTACAAAAAAATATATTATTTTGTAAAATTTTATCTAATTAATTTTATACGTTAATTAGATAAATATTGTAGTCTATAAGTTCTTATAATACGTTTTTCTTTTTTTTAGAAAGATTTTTTTTGGATTCCAAATTTGACACGGTAATTTATAAAGTATCAGAGAGACAAGTTCATATACGTTATAATGACTTTCTTGATGCACTACACAAGACTGATGTATATGATCTCCATATATATCTGAAGAAAATTGAGTCGTTAGCAGCAGTATTGAACATTACCCGAGGCAATGTCCATTTAAGAGTGTAATTTTGCCAACAAACATGGAGGACGGGGGGAGAGAATCTTCCTATACACTCTAGAGGTTCTATTACCCATTAGGAGTATGCAGAGAAACTTGTAAGTATCTATACTTTACATTTATATTCTATTTTTTTAACTTTGACTTATTTCAATTTAATTTGATATGTGAATTTTGGAATGAAAATATATGTGTATTATGGAGAATGATAATGTTATAAATGTTTGGTGTCATATATAACTGTGTTATTAAGTTACTTTCTTTGTTCAACAGGGGTAAATATTATAAAAATAGAGGAAACTTTGCCAAAACTTTTTAAAATTGTAGTTCGCTTATAACATTTTATTCTGATGTAAGAAAAATCTATAGGCAGGAAGACTATACCCCATCAGCTCTTTTTGCACACCTATACTAAGAAGCATGATGGTGTGACCTTTATCAACACTCGATAAGAGAACTTAATGTATGTGACATTTATGCTTTAATATTAATTCTTAATAATTATCACTTATTAACATAAACATTGACTCCTAATAGGACCAAATACAAAAAAGCATTCAACGACAATCTCAAACTGAAACTGTTGATAAAAGTCAAGCATATCTTAATGCAATGGGTAGTAGGGACTGTCATGGAAGGATCTTCAACTTAGGTTCATTTACAAACACACGCTATTCGCAATCCTCCACGTCCAGTACAACTATATCTAATAGGCGATCGACATCTAATGAGAGAGTCGTTCAGCTTGACAGCACAGTACAAAAGCTAGCAACTCAATCGCAACAGTCGATGGAGTACATAGCCTAGCTCCGTAATGAGATGGTTGAGTTGAAAGGGAGGGGCAGCACCTCATCACAGTAGTCAGACCATCTACCTTCACCAAATGCATAGCTTAGTTTTGCTACTCTCAAGTCATTTTGTATGAATTACATATTTATTGTTGTAGATAATAATTTTTTATTATCAATTAAGATAATTATTACTTTATATTATCATTCAAATTACTATTTAGATATATTAAATGTAGAAAAAATTCAATATATTACCAGCAGATAATTGTAGAAATTAAATATCAATCATAAGATTACCGATGAAAATTAAATTTACAACTTAAATGTATGAACAATAAAAAAAACTATCAGTGCATTTATCAACTAAATTATCATATCTGTTGGTAAACTTAGTATTAAATTTACCGACGGAAAAAATTACTGTCACTAAATTTTCTAACAGAACTTTAACAACTTGATTATCACTAAATTTACAGATGGGACACAATTTACAATTGTTAAATGTTCCGATGAATGTTTAATACTTTGTTTATTTGTGATATTTATTGATGGACTTAAAAATTTTGCCTCTATATTTATTGACAAAAAAAATTGTTCGTCGGTAGATTACTGACAGAATATTTCTATTTTGCTACTAAAGATTACCAATGGCTGTTTCTCTGATGACTCATGCGGTCGGTAATTTTTGTTGACAAATTCACTTGCCGATAGAAAAATCTTCACGTTCTATCGATAATTTTCGTCGTTAAACATCCATTTTTCTTGTAATAAAATTATACTTAAAGATCATGAATTTTGATCACAATGTCAAATTTTTATCCAAGTTTGTGAGCCTTTGGTGAGAATACTTCGTCTGAATAATAATGATGAGAAGGCAACAATGAGTTATTTTTATATTATTATAGAGAGGATAAAGGAAGCAATCAAGGACAATATGAAAATAGGTTTTCTTTATACACACCTTATCTTATAGTCATCAATGAGAGATGAGAATGCAACTTTACTTTCTGTTGTTTGCAGTTAGGGCATTTTTAAATCTTAGAGCCTATTTTGAGACCAAATTTTACAAAGAAAGATGAAGTTAATAGGGGAATTCTATTAATTATTACAATAACTATAAGATATACAAGATCTCCTAAGCTCACAAATGAAAGTTGACGAGGATCCTTCTAGTGATTTTGGGATGTCCTTTGCTATTTGTCAAAGAGACAAACTTAATCCAAGTATATATATTTTTAGTTTTATTACTTGTTAAAAATTAATATCACTTTATTTTCTTTATAAGGATACTTTTATTGTCTTACAATTGCTTGGTTAGGTCAATTTGAAAGTTGTGTTCTAGAATTACAGATGTTTGCAATTCGAATTCTAAGTCAATATTTGAGTGCAACAGGGAGTGAAAGGAATTGGAGCACGTTTGAATTCATCAATTTAAAAAAAAGGAAAAGATTGAAACATAAAAAATTAAATGACTTAGGCCTTTGTTTCATACGATTTAAAGCTTCAAAAAAGATACATTATTAACATTATTAATTTGAATATAATTTCTTGTAATTTCATAATAATTTAATTTTATTTATTTATTAGGACTCTTAATAAAATAAGTAATTATGTAGATCTAATTTACCTTAACCATATTGATCATTTAGTAGATTGGGTTTATGAGGACCATATATGAGAGTGACTTGGAAGATAATTTTGGAAGGAAAAGTATTGACATTGCCATTTGAGACAATGAATTTGAATGATGGTGATGATAAGGCTCCTCTCAATGATGAAGATTTTATATCAAAATGAGAATTCAATGCATTTTGAGTTGATATTTAATTGAATGAAGTTCTGAGTTTTCATTTCTCTCTTTTTTTTAATTTCATTTATATTTGATGCATATTTTAAATTCTATATATGTAATATAAATATAAAATTTTTAACTGTAAATAATTTTGTTTCAAATTTCACTTTTGGTTGACTTTGTTCCTCGGCATGAACTATTGTTGTAATTCTTATAGAGTCATAAAACTTTATTATTCTTTCCATTTGAAGTTTTGATGTAATTATTATTTACTATATGATGAAATTGTAACATTTTAAGTATTTTTTATTATCCCTAATTTTATATTGTTATGATGATTAAATGATATTTTTTATAATAATTGTGGTTATTGTTTATATGTCAAATATGTGAAAAGTAATATTAGTAGAAATCAATAAATTATTGTTATTTCAAATTTCAATTATTACGATTTTTGGAGACAGAGTTAATGTAAAATTATAAATTATATAACACAATATATTAAGGGACTATTTTGTAATTTTAAAAATTTCAGGAACTATTTTATAATTTTTAAATTTTTTCCAACATGATACCTAATATTGACTGGTATTAGTATAGTACCGTACTAGAATCAAATATAGTACTAGTATTGATATGGTATTCATAACATTGATAATATGGCATAGGCATATATAAGCTTAAATGACAACTTTGACATAAAATATAAACGAAAAGAAGCCTCCACTCTGCAACTACTTGAATAAAAACATTATTATGCAAATGTTGCTTTCCTATAATATAAACTGAACTACGAATGGAAAAGGAAATATTCATATTGGCTTTTAAGATTTTCGCAATCTATCTGTGGTAGTTAATATTCAGCAATTTTATACTGAAAGATAGAGACTAAAAAAAGGACAAAGCTTAGGAGTTATCTTACTCTAGTCTGGTTTGACCTAGCTTATATTTCTCAACTCCTTTTCTCTTTCAATAAATTCCTTTTTCTCACTCTAACACCATTTCTTTTTTATTTTGGTTCTAATTTGTTTCTTATCAATGACATAAAATGCAAAGGCCACAAAAATTAAACACTCGCTTTAGCAATTTTCTTCAATCTTGCTTTAGTTAACTGCTTCTTTATGTAATAAAAATCACATGTGTTCTTGAAATTAAACACCTAAAGATTAATTCTTAATAAACTTTATGAAGTATAATTGTTTATGTAAAGATTAATTATTAATAAACTTTATGAATTATAATTGTTTATGTATTGTTTTGTGAAGATGTACAATGAATTTATACATGTTTGAAGATAAAGAGAATATGTATAAGATAGAAACAAATTAAAAAATGAATAGTTGAGATATCTATCCCTAAAGTATAGAAAATGTTTTGCATATGTTATTAGCCCCCTAAAGCTTACTAGGGTTGTGACAGTGAGCTTACCTAGTAGTTGATAAAATACTGAGGATAATAATGCTTTAGTGAGATTATTAGCAATTTGATTGGATGAAGAGATATGTTTGATGTAGAGAGCCTTATTGGCAACCAATCCAGAACAAAAGGAATATCAATGTTGATATGCTTAGTATAAGTATGATGGATTTGATTTGTAGCAAAGAAGGTAGCCCCAAAATTGTAACAACATAAAGTAGGTTCGAGAGAGGTTCAACAAGGAGAGCTATAATCCACCATAGTTCTGTAGTAGTGAGAACAATATTCATGTACTCAGTTTTAATACTAGATATAGAAATAGTAGGTTATTTTTTGTCACTCTAAGAAATAATATTAGGACTAAGAAAAATATAGTCCCTAGAAGCAAATCAACGACCATCATAATAGCTAGCCTAGTCAACAACACAATATGCTTAGATGGAAAGGGAGGTAATGTGGGTGAAGTGAAGGCCAGGGGTGGTAGTGGAGTGAAGGTACTATAAAATTCATTTGACGATAATTCAGTGAATATAAGTAGGACAATGAAGAAATTGGGAAATATTATTAACTACAAATTAAATGTTAGGACGAGTAAGATAAAGAAATTGAGGGGCACTGATAATGCTTCGATATTCAGTAAGATTAGAAACGGGATGACCATGACTTTTGGATAAGAGAATGAAAGCTGTATCTAGAGTGGTAGTAGATTTGTGGGTCTTAAAACATGTACGGTGAAGAAGATCTTTAGTGTATTGAGTTTGGGTAAGTAAAAGGCCATTAGGGATTGGTAGGGCTTTAATGTTAAGGAAGTGATGAAGAGGACTAAGATCTTTAATAGAGAGAGCGATATTGAGGTCATGAATGAAAAGCGATGAATGAAGAAGAACTAATGACCAAGATGTCATTAATGTAGAACAAGAAATAAGTTGTATGACATGGACTGATATGAATAAAAAGAGAAGTGCCAGATTTAGTAATAGTAAAATAGAGATCATGAAGTTTCTAACTCAGGCAATCAAATTAAGCATGTGGAGCTTGTTTAAGGCCATAAAGAGCCTTTTTATATGATAGACATAAGAGAAGTTATGAGGATCAATAAAATCAGAAGGTTGAGACATAAACACTAGTTCATTGAGATGAACATCAAGAAAGGCATTATTGACATTAAGTTAATGAATAGGTTAATTTTGGGAAAGAGAGTAAGAGTAAGGATAATACAAACAGTGGTGGATTTGACAATAGGACTAAAGGTAATAGTATAATCAATAACTAGAGCCTAATAATATCTTTGGCAACTAGACGAGCTTTGTAATGGTCAATAGTAACATTGAGTTCTTTTTTGGTGCAAAAAATCCATTTAGAGCCAATAATAATAGTATTAGAAGGTGGTGGAACAAGAGTCTAGGTGTGATTATAATGGAGAGCATTAAATTCATCAAGCATAAACTGTCACAAATGTGAAAATTTATTGGCTTGGGTGAAGGAAGTGGTGTAAGAAGTGGATGGATTTGGATGATAATAGAGTGAATTATGAATTTAGAGAAGGTTTAAGGAATATCAATGTGATTACGTAAGCAAGTGATACTTGGACAAGGAGGAGGAAGTAGTGGATGTGGGGAAATGGTTAGAAGGGTGAGTACAGTTTGGTATAGGTAATGTGATGGTAGAGGAGGAGGGTGAGGAGGGTGGAGGAGAATAGGTAGTATAGGAAAGCACATTTTCAAGGAATCGAACATAACGAGAGATATATATAACCCTTATATTGAGAGGAGTAGCTAATGAACACGTATTGGGTAGATTTTGGTGACAGCTTGTCATAATAAGAGCAACCTATGAATAGAAAACAAACACAAAAAAATACATGAAGACATAAGAAAGTTATTATGGTAATAAATAGGACTTCACGAGGAGACTTATGTTAAAGGACAAAGGTAGGTAACAAGTTAGTGAGGAAAATAGTAGAAGAAAATGCTTCAAACCAAAAGGATTTAGGAGAAGAGGCATGAAGAAGAAGTGTGAGACCAATATCAGTTATGTGAAGAATTTTTTATTTTATAAAGCCATTTTGATGAGGGGTATAAGGTTAAGATATACAATAAGTAATGCTATCAAAGATGAGAAATTAAGAAAAATGACTTTTGTTAAGTTCAAAAGCTCCATCGCATTGAAAGTTTTTAATAATAATAGAGAAAATATTTTTAAATGTTATCTTAAAAGTTTGGAAGTGTGAAAGAGCTTAAGATTTATAAGTTAATGGATATATCAAAGTGTAGCAACTATAATCATCAAACAAAAATAATGAAATATCAAAAAGCAAAGAGAGAGGCAGAAAGGGGTAAGGTCCCCAATTGTGATAGTGAATAATTTATAAAATATTAGTAAAGACACAAAAAGATTAAAAAATGAAATTTTAGTACTTTTCATTTTAATACAAAAGGTATAATCATTTTTTACAATTCATTTTGAAGGAAAAAGATGAGATAACTTAAAGAGTGCAGCTAAATAAGGATGACCAAGATGTTAATGTCAAAAGGTGACTGAAGCAGAAATGGCACTAAAAGTAATGGTATTTTTGAAATTGAGAGGAATCTTCAAAGGATAAAGATTATTATAGGTTTAACCTGCTAATAATGGTTTCTTGGTGTGAAGGTCCTTCACAATATAACCAAATGAATTAAACTTATGATGAAAAGATTATTAGTGAGGTGGGAATAACTAAAACATCATTAAGATGAAAAGAATGAAGTGAGCTAGAAAAAGATAAATGACCAATGGAAGAAATAAGGAGTGTTTAACCATTACCGACAATCATTTGATTTGAACCATTACACGATTTTTCAAAATACACTAGTTGATGGTGTGGCATCATGTGAGAAGTTAAGACTAGTGTTAGGTAACCTTTCAAGGATAGTAATAGAATTATATTGAGGATTCCTAGAAGATTGGATGTTTAAGGTAATAAAGCTAGCGAGAGAGGTTGAGATTCTGAGAAAGGCCTATAGAGATGATTTCAAGATTCAGAATATTAGAAATAACAGTGGGCAACAACATTCCCCCATTTCTAACAAATTTGGCATTGTGGTTTATTATGGTAGTAAGGGCATTAGATGGAATATGGGCAGACTAGAATGTGTGCAAATATTTTTGCTGGACCAAGATTATGGATAGGTATATGAGGGTTTTAGATTATATCAAAATGTGTGTAACTAGTTTAGGTTAGACTAGGATTATGGATAGGTGTATAAGAGTGTTCGACTATGCAAGATGAAGGTGAACCATGTGACCCAAAGATAAAAGGGCCAAAAGCTTATGGCCCAGAGGAAGATCCATGGTTAGGGTAAAAATAAGAGCCCGAGGATTGACATCCCTATCACCGGTAGAGCTTCCTTGAGTCCCAATTATGTGACATAATATTCTGTAGGTCTATGAACTTATAAACACTGTCTCAAGTGATGGTGGAGAATGGTAAGCGAGGAGGCTTATGAAGGAGCAATTTCACCTAAAGCGTAGTAAAGGTGAGGGGTTTTCTCGTTGTTTAATCATCGAAATAAAAAGGTTCATAATTAGGAGGGAGGACATTTAGAGTGAATAGGACAGTAGCTTCATCAAAGATGCATGAATAACATTTAATTTGTAAAAGATGGTGGATATGGGAGTGAGAAGATCAAAGATGGAGGTCGATCCTTTCTTTAACATATAGAGTTCTGGTTCAAATCGAGTCTAAAAATCAAAGAATTAAAACATCAATCTACCTAATATTTACAAATTAACAAGCATGTTTCAATTTCAGTTTAGCCATGCAATTTGTACACTTGGATCATTCGAGTTATTTAATAGATTAAGCATAAAAAACCAACTAGCTAAGTCCTACTTGTCTCCCTTCAACTTTTAGAATTAAACCAACTCAATCCCAACTCAAATGCATTATGAACTAAGAGATACATCCAACCATTGATAAATTATTTAAAGAACAAAGAAATTTTTGGTCATATAACACATTATGAATTAATGCTTTAAGAATCGCATTCACATAATCAAAGACGTCTCCAATCATATAATGAACATAAATCATAAATCAAAGAATTCATACATTGTATAAGTATTAAATTAACTCGATAATAAGTCAATTAATTCATAAAATTAATAATTCAAATATTCAAATTGCATATCTAAACTAAATTTAACAATTTGGATCAATTAAATATAGGAAATCATAAACAAAGGGAATAAGGGTTTCAAGAAAACTCATTAGATGTGCTCTAACTTCATTGATCTCAGACTAACTTTTAAAGTATGGAATTTCTTCATCCGCTAGTCACAAACCAGCTCAAAACAAGTGAGAATTGGTTTCCTATCACCCCTAATCACTCCTTAGAATGATTCCTAACTTCAACCTACCTTGGAAGAGTGTCAAACTTCTTAGACCAACCACTTCTTCGTGTGACTACTTGCTTGTCTTCCTGCTCAATGCTCCTTCATTTTTATGGCCTCATAAATGATCCCTAAACACCACACTTTGCTAGATCTACGATAGGCTTCCACTTATCGTATATATTTCCTCTTATGTTCTCCATTTCAAATGGATTTGGAGATGGGTTTTTAAGATGGAGATGTCGAGTGGGATTTTTTCTATTGTTGCGAGTTTTGCTCATCTTATTTTTGCTACATTTTCCTTTCTTTGCTACGTTTTGGAGACTAGAGTGCCGTATTTTTTTTATTCTTCTTTCGCACTTTACGTTTTAGTCTTCTGAATTTCATGTTTTTCTTTTTTTCTCTGTACTACATTTTGCCTTCTATTTATTGATGGTGTGTTTGTCCTTCCATGGTTGTGTTTTTATTTTGGTGGATTGTGTTTTGTTTCTTCTTCTACTGCGCTTTTTGTTGCTTCTTTTCCGATATGCTACGTCGTTTTGGATTATCTTAGCTACTATATTTTTGCTTTTCATGTTTTTCTCCTCTGCACTACGTTTTGCTTCCTTTGGTGTTACTATGTCATTTTTCCTTTGTTTATTTCTGCTGCTGAAGTGGGTTAGGTCTTGGGTTGCTTCCTTTCTTTAGGTTGTTTCTTTATTTTGGGCCAGATTTTTGTCTAGATGCCTTTCTTTAAGTCTACTAAGCCTACAAGAAAATATTTAGTAAAATTTAAACCTTTTTAAGAAATAAAATATAAAATTAAACAACTTGAATAACTAATCAAAAAATGTAATAATTTAACCCAAATGTGCTATGTAAATATTATACAATAGGGGTTAAAATATATTATAATTTCTACTTATCAAGGCATCATACGATTGTTTCTTAATTTTCCATGATATAACACCATTATTAAGTAAGAAAACAAATCCATATATAGATTCTTTCTCATTTAAATCCCCTCCATAATTTATATTTGTACACTTTTGTATAAGAATATTTTTACCTTAAAAATACAATATACAATTAATAGCACCTTTTAGATACCTCAATATTCTCTTTATTGCTTTGTAATATGCTTACCATGTATTTGGTTTATATTTGCTTACTATTCCAACAACGTAATAACTATCTGGCCTTGTAAATATGATAGCATATATAAGACTTTCAACTGCATTTGGATATGAAAATTTTTTAATTAATCCCTTTCTTGTGGTGTTAATAGGCAAAACTTCTTAGTGAGACCTTCGGCTTTAGTAATTAGATCATCAATTGGTTTGCAATCTTACATAAAAAGTCTTTTTAAAATATTTTCAGTAGAGATCACTTAAGAAAGTGACAATAATCTCTTTAAACATCCTCTTAAAATTTTATTTCCAAGAATATATATAACTTTACGTATGTCTTTGATCTCAAAGCTAGATGAAAATTAGTCTTTAATTTGTTTAACAAACTCACAATCATTACAACAATCAAAATGTCATCCACTTATAAAGATAAAATTGAAATTTTATCTTTGGATTTCTTAATTATACAATGTAATCTTCATCTAGCATATGAAAATTATATGAAATAATTATGCTATGAAAACGAATGTACCACTACTTTGAGGACTACTTCAAACCATAAATCAATTTTAATGATCAACACATTTTATATTCTTAGCCCATCTCAATGAAACCTATAGATTGTTTTGTATAGATTCCTTTTCTAATTATCCATGTAGAAAAATAGCATTTACAACTACTTAATGTAATTTAAGATACAAATTGGCTACTATAGTTAAGATTAAACGAATTGAAACAAACCTCACAATAGGTGAAAACATCTCATCAAAATCGATTCCCTCCTATTGTGTATATTTGTTATCCATAATGTATGCATAATATCTTTTGATAATATCATCAATTTTTTATTTTATTTTGAGAATCCATTTATTCCTAATAGCTTTCCATACTTGATTTGAACTTTAAAAAATAATTTATTATTTCATAGTAAGAGCCTTGTGTACATTCCTTAGCTTATCCTCTTTTTATAGGATAATCATATGAAGTTTCTCTTTCATTTTAAAATGACATAAGATATTTACTGTATGTTAACTTTGATGTAAACAAGGTTTATAAGAAACAGATTCATGAACATTCTGATTACTCATACTCGGATTAGATACAGTAGGTAAACTTTCAGTGTGATATACCTTAGTTGACCTTATGTCAATCCTTCAAGTTCTAGACTACTCCTACCCGAATAAGGTCCTTCATAATTCTCCATAATATACTCATTCAAAGTCTCATATAAAATAGGTCTCTTTTTCATCATATGACATCTTGAACTAATTAGATATGTGTTCTTGTCCTTGATCACTTCTTAAAAATTTTATATTCTTGTTTAATTTATTTTCAACTAATTTATATACTTGTTAAATAATTTAATGTTTCATCGAAAAGAAAAGGGGGAATCCCATCATTTTGTTCTAACTTAGGATAATAAGCTTATGAGCATGGTCTTACTTCACTGTCGAGAAACGAAAAAAGACTTTTGTCAACAAGTTGAACTTATATTCATATATAACTCTCTCCTTTTTGGATGTGAAGCAGTTTTAAATCAAAATTCCCAACAAGCATTACCTCTCCCTGAAAAGGAGGTGATCCAGCTACACCTTCTAGTATGACTAACTTGTTACGACTATACTCCAGTCACTAGCCTTACCTTTGGCATCCCCCTCCTTATGATTAAGGTAGCAACTTTAGGTATAGCTAGCTCCTAATATACATGACCATATTGAATATTGTCATCTATAAAAGTGATAAAATATACAACCCAATATTGTGCCTTACATTTATTACATCACAGATGTAATAATGAATAAATTGCAATGTACAGAAAGCTCGTGTTCAATTCCCAAATAGCTTTCGTACCTTTACTAGCTAGACAATGTCCACAAATAGGTATATTTCCTTGATTTAAGCCACCTAAGAGACCTTCTTTATCTAATTAATTTATTCTATTTTGATCTCAAAAATACATTGTTATTGGAATTACTAAATAACGTGTATAAGTAATACCTTATGTTATTATTTGAATAAACAACATCCAACATAAATCTTTGACCATAATAAATGATTTCAAGATAAAAATTCATACCACATTGGAAATTAACATCAAATTCATACTAATATAGAAATAAGATTTTGTTGAATCTTTGGAGCAGATAATACTTTATATAGGATCAAAGATTGACTAATACATATGTTTAATTTGTATGTTCTAATCCTTTATGCAACAACCATTGAGTTGTCTCTTACCCAAATCCATCTGGTACCATATGGGATTTTTCTAAAATTCTGTAAAGGCATCCATATCCTTCACTATGTTTACTTCTGAGAATGCAATCCATAAAGAACAAATGTTTGTACAATAAGATTGTACGTTTTAAAAGTAACCCTTATTGTCATAATTAAAGCACTTAATTAAGTTTATATTCTATTTTTTGAAAGGAAAATTTTCATTTTTCATGTTAGTTCTTTTTGTCTTTCTTTGAGTCCTTAGTATAATGTATATTTTTGTCGCTTTTTTTTCATTTGGGCCCACTATAGTGCTTACACTTCCTATTCGTAGCTCCATGTGAGCTAGAAAAAATTGCATATACTTTAAAGATAACCTAAAGGCTTCAAGATGTTCTTCTTCTAGTATGAGATTCCCCATAGCATTTTCTATCATCTCAATTATGAGTTAGATGCATCTCCGCATGCTCACGACTCTGAGGTAGCAAATGACTCATAACTTACATATGCTACTCTTCAGGTAACTTATTACCAATGTCTCAAAACTCACTTACCATGTTTGATATGTACCTTAAATATTTTTGCATTATGAGATCTGGTCGCTTCTTATATATGTCAAACTTGATAGTGAGTGACCTCATTTTGGTCATTATGGTACTTCCAAAACATGTAGCTAAAGTGAACCACATGTTCTTAGCAGTTTCATATCCATCTACCCAGCAACGTAATGAGAGCAAATGAGTTTTTCTTCGTCCATATTTCATAATATCATGATCCCTTTTATTTTAGATCACATTTCCCTCCTCACAGTTGTCTATGGTAATATTTAATGGATTTAGAGTCTCTTGATACTATAATACATATTGGATTTTTATACTTTAAATTTTATAGTTGTTGTCATTTAAGTTTTCACCATTATTGAGTTCAACAACATTATTATTTGATGTAGTAGCCATAATTGAAACACTAAGTTTCTACAAGAAGAAATATATAGTTTACATACATGTTAATTTCATCTCATACATATATAAAGTGAATAATCAGACTTTTAATTGCCTACTAGATTGCAAGATTACATATATTATCAACCGTCATTCTTATAAAAATTGAATATTAATTATCATACTCAAGTTAAATTACCAATTAAAATTAATGTAAAATAGATACTAAGAAATTGAAAATATCAAGTTTGATATACATAAATGAATAAAATACATATAGTCTAGTACAACTTAGTTCAAAACAAAATTATGACATAACATGTACATTGCCTAAATGTAACAAATCTTACACATAATAGAGTCAATTTAGTCATATAATAATGCCCTTAAAGCTCAATATATAATGGTTCTAATTATTTCAATCAGGAAGATGATAAGATATAAATTTGTAATCAATTACCTTCTTCAAATTTCTCTTAAAAACATTTTCACTATCCAACTATACATTTTTGGAATAAAAAAATATATTCCAAAGCATAGTTAAATTTTCGCTTTTTTGTTATGACAATAATGAGAGTAAAGTCGTGTGCTTCTCTTCAACATATGCAAAAGCCAAACATCCTTTAAAACACATCTCTCATGTTAAGTTATTAATAGTAATAACATCTTGTGTTACATCTTCTCGAGGTAGGAACCATATCCAAAATAACTGCACTAACATGAAGATAACATGTTCCATATGTGTCACATTTTGCAAAAATCTAGGTCTGCTTATCATAATGGGCATTTTCTTAAAAACTACTTTTCAAGAATAAGAAATCATGAAATAAATAAATTCTTTGAATAACACGATGATGAATTCATGTCCATAACCTAATGAAATCTTGATAATTGTAATTTAATCAAAAACTATCTTTCAAATATTGTTAAGCTAATCAAATTATAATTATTTCATTGTAATTAGAAATTTATTTCTAATTATTGTTGGATTAATAAAATTGAATTAGAAAATTGATATTAAATTATTATTAAACTAGAGAAAATCATAATTAAATTAAACAAAATACTAATTTCAAATTATTAGTATTAAATTAATAAAATTGATAAACTTGGTTTAATTTAGAAACTTATTTTCTAATTATTATTGAATTAATTCAATTTCATAATGTTAGTAAAAATTATGCTTAAGCATTTTTGATTAATTATAGTTAATCGTACTTTCCAATTAAAACTTATTTACTGGCACATAAAACTAAACTAGCCAGCGCAATTAAAATTAAGCCCATATTAGATTATCAATTTGTTATTCATATACAGGCTAAAGTCACTAAAATTTTTTCTATTTATGCTGGTCCATCTTTGCTAGCCTTTTTATACTAGCCCAACATCTAGAAAGTAGGTGAGCCATCAAATGCACTGGCAAGACCCACCCATTTATGCTTGGCCTATAACTATGTTTAGCAACCTAAAAGTTTATGTCTATAGGCGTCTCTCACCGTGTGTTACAAAGGTCTTCTTAAGCACCGAACTTATCTGTAAGTCACGCCTACTCCTTTGCACAATAATCTTACTTATATCCGTTTAAGCAAGACTCAACCTTCCCCACATGATCGTCGACTAACAATCTAGTTCTCAAATGCCTCACGATCTTCGCAGTGTTTAAGTCTCACACTCACAAGAAACTACAGAAGCAATAGAATATTCAAAGGTAACAATAATGCAAGAAAGAGATACAACAAACTGCCAACCTTTATTACTTCCCTTAAAGTATACAAAGGAATGTTCTCTTAACTATGTGTGTCTCCCATACTCATCTGTTCAAAGTGTCTCTCTCACACTCCATTCTTTGAGAAGATCAAGGCTCAAATGAGTTATTTATAGGCACCTCTAGATGACTAAGTTAGAATCCTAATAGAACTCTACTAGCTAAGGTGAGTGTGGTTGAACACTGGTCAAGGCTCGCTAATGCCCACACAATTCTGCTATCTTAGACTTAGGGGTCTAACAAACCACTCCCACTAGAAGAAATTGATGGCCTCATCGAAATAATCTGATGACAGCCCTCTAAGTGTGGTTTCCTCGAAGACTCCATAGCCATTGTGACATCTCCCACGTACCATATTCTCTCTCCATCGAGTGTCTCCTTTCTTTTATTTGGACACTCTTTCAGAAGGCCCATTGTGCCCAACACAGTAAAACTATTGAGGTAGACTTCTTCCATCGAGTCATCCTCTCCCCCTCCTTGATCCTTCGCGACCATGGAATTTACTTGCTCCTCACGCACCTTCCGTCTTGGGCATTCTTGAGAAAAATGTGACCTTTTATAAATGAAACAAGCAATATCTCCTTTTGGTTGTTTCTTACGTTGAGAAGATTCACCTGCCTTCTCTTTGCCTTTCTCTGAGACATTCCGCATCCCACAATTCTTCTTACCCTTGTAACTAGTTCGAATCAGTGGTGGCATTTGGAGATCCACCAAGGCATCCACAGCCGTAATCGCACTTGGGAGGTCCTTCACGTTCTGCCTTCGAAGCTCCATTTGTGCCCAACCTTACAAGCCACTTATGAAATTCCGACATGTTTGGCACATCTAGCATCAAAGATGTGAATTTTCTCACATAGTCCCCCATCGAGTCATCTTGCTTCAACCTTTTCAAAGCTTCCCTCACAAGTTATAAAATGTTGTTAGGGAGGAACTGATCCATTGGCTCCTTCTTTATCTTCTCCTAAGTGTCGATTGGAGATCTACTAGTACTGATGTCATTGGAGGTTCTCGTTCTTCACCACATCTTTACTTCCTCCACTAAATACATTATCATGATTGAAACCTTCTCCGAGTCAGCCACCTTTGCCGCTGCAAAGTACTGCTTCATATACCACAAGAAATTTTTTAGCTTTCTGGCACTCTATTTGCTGTCGAGAACTTGTGGTTCTAGCACCTTCATTGAAATGTTTTCTACTCGTCCAACATCTTGTGTTGCAACGACACACCTTAGGATCACCACCACGAACCTAGACTCCTCTTTGTTAGAGTAGTGCCCTAAAGGCAATCCCCTTTAGCGCATTTTGTTCATAGTCATGTACAGACTTTATAAATAAAT
>JAOTIZ010000203.1:12636151-12650281 GCA_027123425.1 Erythroxylum panamense | reverse complement strand
TGCAAGAAACCCGTTCCTCTATAATTAGAGGCCAGTAACATGATCAATCAGTGAATGCAATAAAATCCTAACCCGTCTCAATTTACCAAAATGACCTTCCTATCAGTAATGGGATGTTACACCAACTGTTTCAATGTAAGTGATCTAAAACTTTATGTGGAGGACAGTATGATTGACTCTAATTCAGGTAGTGAGGCCGATTCTCAAGAGGGAGAGGATGATAGAGGGCTATCCAAGTTTACAATTGAAGATATGGAAGCCATGAGGCTTGGAGAAAAATCATCAGGTGGAGTTGAGGTCCAAAAAGAGTCAGTTGAAGTCTTGGAGGAAGAAGATGTTGGGTTGCACTTGTTCTTAAAGTTCCAGGTGATGTTGAACCCATTTGGTGACTTCAAAGCTTGTGTTTTTGCACGTAATCATACTGAGTTCAAAGCCTAGGAGTAGCAGATTTTCTCACATTTAAATTGTGCTTATTTTGGTCTAATTTAAATAGTCTTTGGTTTGATATAGAGACTGGTTTTATTTCCTGTTTTATCTTGGCCCAGATTTGTTATTTTGGCCCAATTTAATGACTTGTTTGGTTTGTTTTATTTTAGCTATTTTGTAATACTTTTATTACAGATTTTATTTATGTTTTAATGAGCTAAAAAAACTACATAATAGGAAAGGTGAGAAGCTGACTTTGTGGCTGCCCATTTGCTTCCTATTTCAACTCATTTGTTTCCTATTCATTATTATTCAGAAAAAATATAAGAAAAATTTGAGATTTTCTCTCAATGTTTTGGTAAGGAATTGTCTAGGTTTTGATTTTTTTTCCAAAGAACAACCATTGGGTTTGATTTTTTCCAAAAATAATCAAAAGGGCTTGTTTGTTTGTCGAAAACATTCAATCATTTGTGTGTTGTGCGATTTTTATAATTCTGTCCAAGTTCCAATTTTGTTTTCCAATTTCTGTTTCCTGTGTTCATCAAATCAAAAAATTATCTTCTTCAAGTTTGTTCCTCACATCTTAAATTAAAAATCTCCGGAGACATCTTCACCCAATTCGAACCCCAGCCTCCTCAAAATTCCCGTTTTCATCATCTGCCTTCATTCTATCACCCATATTAACATGTCCCCACAAAATCCACCATAACTTAATCATTCCTTATCCGATTAATCCGATTCTTGTGTCTAAATTGTAGTTCACAAAAATTTCTACAACCTTGCTTCTTTCCTAGAAACAAAATTCTCAGTCAATTAACCCAAAAATGCCTTCAAATTTCCTGTTCCAGTTTTACCTAATAAAAACCAAATTGCCCAAAACTTTTCCAATAACCACTAAACCCTATTCCGATCACTTTCAGGCCATTCCTCCATTACCTACTTATTTTCAAACCAGCACAGTAGTCGACATAAAACATTTTGAGGCTCAGCCCCATAGCTTTGTTGAATTTGATGTAGCCTGAACTGGTTCTGACCTTGTAATAGTATGGATACATGGTCCTTTACAAATTTAAAACTGTTATAAAGAATCTCTACCAATAATTATTAAAAGATACTTCAGCTAATATGACAAGAACCACAAGAAACAATGATTATGTAATTAGATCCTTAAAACTAGATTAATTTGTATATGTGAATAGTACATATACGCTAAACATGCATGATAGAGTTATCAGTAGTATGGGTAATATATGGAACAAACAATGTGGTTAAAGGATTAAGAATAAAAGAATCAAAAGTCATATGATTAAAGCAAGCAAAATTAAGATATCAAAATTTAAAGTATCTGATGTGACAGATAAGCAAAAGAAGTATATAGTATTAGAGTCATACCAGAGTTGTTAGAGGAAAGAGTAAAGATATTTTAAAGAAAATTTAGATGACGTGCTTTCTATCGGGCCTTCAGTGGCAACGGCAACAGTAGAAACAAGCTAAAAGGACTTTGAATAATTATCTTGTCCAGAGTTTTGTTTAAGCCATTTCCTACATTTGGAGATATGATGCCCAAGCTTTTTGTAGTAACTGGAAGTCCCTTATAAAACTTCTTACCCAAATTATGAGAAGTTTGAGGAGAGGAGATATGAGTTGCAAGAATAACATCAGTAGATGAGACAGAATTTTCCTTATAAAGTATACTTATTTGACTTTCCTCTATGATAAGCTCCTTAATTGTAGTGTTAAGATTGGGTAGAGATCCTCAACGAAGAAGAGAGTTGCAAATTGGTTCATACTCATCCTTAAGAGTCATCAACAAATGCCAGATATGTTGATGTTCATGAAGATTTGCATAGATAGTAGCAGCAACAAAACTAGGCTAGCCAAGATCGCTAAGTCCTATTTGATCTCAGAGTTCTTATAATCCGAACATGTAAATATGAATTGTCTGCCTACGCTTTCATTACGTTCTATGAAGTTTCCTATATACGATTGACATCATTAGACACAAAGTAACAATTTTTCAAAAAATTTCATACCTCCTGAGTAGTGTCAAAGCCTCGAAAATCAAGTTTGATTGCTTTAGTATATGTATTCTAAAACTATGTCAAGATTTAATGATTCATTCTATCCTAGGATCGTAGTAGTTTTGTGAATACATCAATGTCTTCATTTTTCTTTTGGGTTAGTTTAGGTATTTATTTAGCAAAAATATGCCAAAGAAGCCTCTCTTTAAAAAAACTACACATTTGTCAACCCTCAAATCATAGTTGGAACTATCAAAGATGATGTTGATAAGGTTAGGAATGTATTGGCAAAGTTCAAAGGCTTCTACAGTGAATGAAGACAATGAAAAGGGATAAATTTTGTTTATAAAGTTGGAATTTGATTATTTGGACCTCCAAATCAGATTGAAAACGTCAAAGAACTTGAACTGATTTAGTTTGTAAAGGAATTGGAAGAAAATGAGTCAGACTGGGCAATTGGTCAACTCTTTTCGGATCTAACCGAATTGATGGATCTTAATCAAACCAAAGAGGAGTTGACACTAATGCTTGAATAAATAAGATAGTGACATGTAAAAATTGACTACCTCTCAAAGGCATTTTATCTTTATCAAATAATTATATATGATGCTTACATTACTCTTATCTTTAATTTCTATAACCTTCAATTATTCTCCTAATTCTATTTTTTATCATTTGATCATTTTGTACTTAGTTTGTTAGTTTTCCTATGTACAACTTAATTTTCTTTTATCAAAAATCTTATTTGAATTTATTTTTAAATGTTAAATATGAAAAGGAACCACATATGTTTTTTATCTTTCATGATGCTCAATATATTTGGTCAAACCTTATGCTGTTCTGGTTACATTGGCTAAATGCACAACGCCGCCATTTTTTAATTCTGTCACGACAAAGTACTTGCGTTTTCCATATTTTCTTTTTTATTTTCAAAATTTTATTTAATTCTTTTACATTTGTAAATTTTTCTTTAACCCTCTGTTAAGTTTTATTATTTTTGCTTTAAAATACTATTTGAATGGTATTTCTGTCTCATACTCTTTATCTATAATATTAAAACTAAAAAAAATTAAAAAACGAAATATAAAGTCGATAAAACATGTAATTATAAATAAGTAGCAAAGTCATTGGGACGAGATTTGAATTTTCATAAGCTATTGTCATTTTGCCGACGAAGTTTCAAGGAGTTTCTGTTAAACCTATTTGAAGTTTCTTATTGACACGCTTTGTGAGATTCACACTTGCAATTGCTTGACCATAAATGATTCTCATCTTTGCATGATTCAACAAATTGATTTATCCATGAGTACCATCTCTGATTTGTTTGATTCTTTCGGATAATCTTTGTTGAAGTTTGTCACAATATCTAATTTCTATTTTTATTTTCTTTTTAAATAAAACAAAAACTTTAATTGTTAATATCATCATAATTACACTTTTATTAATAGGTTAATTACAATACTAGCGTAAATTTTAAAAGAGACGCTAAAATGTTGTAACTTTCAAATTTTTTTACAAAAATAGTTTGATATTAATATCAATGTAAATAATGTGAAGAGCTACATTATATTAGTTTTTTTGCCATATGATTGCTACATATTATATTTGTGTGACGTGTGAGTTTTATTATTTAATAAACTAAAAATATTAAACACCATAAAAATAATTATAAAGTAAAACATTTAACGGAGTGCGTAATTATTTAGAATTTTTGACATTTTTAATTCATTAAATAATAAAATTTATATATGACACAAATACAATATTTAAAAGTGACAAAATATATTAATCTGATGTGACTCACTACTTTATCCACATTAATAGAGAACTTAATATTAGGCTATTTTTGCTAAAAATTAAATTTTAAAATACTTTAACTTCATTTTTAAAGTTCAGACTAGTATTGTGAAATTAAGTAAAGTTTATAATTTTATTTTTTAAGAATAATCCTTATTGATAATATTTAAATTTTAATTATAATTTTAAAATAAATTAATTTTATTAATTGGGAAATTAATATTTTAATCTCTTTCACAATATTATGAATACAAATTTTATTCATGTTATTAAAATAAATAATTCAATGAGTAAAAATTATAAGATTTTAGTTATAAACTAATATTTATTTTGTTAATATAAATTTAATTTATTAAGATTAATGTAATTATTTAGAATTAAATATTTGATATTTAAAATTTTATTTCACAAATAATTATTTTAAAATTTTGAGATTTACGTATTTTTAGATAAAAACATATTCATTAAATAATTATCAAAAGTAAAATTTTTTAGTTTATCAAAAATTAATTAAATAATTAAATTAGTCATTTTTTATTAAGAAATAATACTAGAAATTAAAAGATACATATTTAGATAAGAGTAAATCACATTATGAAAAAATAAATGCAACAAACAAAACATAGTTTTATGTTAATTATGAAAATTAGAAGAAACAAAATTAAATTAAGTTAAATATATTTTTTACTGAATTAAAAAACGAAAATAAAGTTAAAATTTTGAAATAAAACAAAACAGGCCTGAATTAAATAAATATTGAAATGCAGATTTTTATTCCTTTTTCTTTGTGCGTAAATCTGAAATAACCGTAGTTCACGACTTTATAGAAATGTTCATATTGGAACTTAATAAAATAATAAAAACAAAACTGAATCTGATTCTAAATTGACATTTAAATCATGTACACTTTTTTAGGTCCATCAGGATTGAACCGTATTCTCATTTAATTTTTGCTACAATGTCAAAACAAATGCTAATTCATACACATTGTCATTGTTATAATATGAACAAAAAATAAACTATACATGTTGATGTTAGCAGAATAATATAGTTTCTCTATTCATTTTCAATCTAGAGTTAAGGGACTTTTGGTCTACAGCTTCCAGACAAACGATTTGCCGTTTCCACAGATGCCTCTTAACAACGATTCAGTTACACCTTCATGTCAATCGGTATACAGCTTCCAGACAAAGGATTTGCGGTTCCCATAGATGCCTCTCAACGATACTCTAATTGTCAATTACACCTTCATGTCAATAACTTCCAATTACTTAGCCACGAAGTAGTTATAATAACATTTTTGGATTAAAGAAGGCTCGTTAAACAAATAGAAACAATTACCTGTAAACCCGATAGGAAAGAGATTGGTTAGGCGGATGGAAAACAAAACTTCGATGTGTGTCCTGGTCAGATATCATAAATTTCCTCTCTCTTCCTGAACAAACTTTTGATATCTTGCAAATCCATTCTTATAAGCTGAAATCTGCAACAACAAAAAAGTCAACAACACGTTAGGTTTGATTTTCATTAATTTTTAGTTCTTCAGATGGATCCAGTTTTCTACAGTATGTGCAATTGTTCAGGTTTTGGTAGGTTGCTATCATTAACATCACCTACTTCCTGTCGCCTACGAAAAGTCGCCTATTGTTGACTATGAACTGCTACTCTTGGACAACAACCAGCCTCTAGATGGATTGAATTTGAATTGAACAATCAACATTACATTCTCTAACTTCTATGCTATTGTCAAAAACGTCAGACAACTTGGGACAAAATGCTTAAGTGATAAATAGCGATTAAAACATTTATTACGTAAAAATTTTCAGAATACAAATGGGAAAGGAATATAAACGACTAGGGTTGGTAGTGCGCGAATTGTATTAGATGTTAGTAGTTGATTCTGTAACTTATTAACTGTTTATATGTAAAATAACTTATGAAGGTATGTTTTAAAAAAAGATTTATAAGCATATTAGTATTATATCTTATTTTTTAATATTTTCATAAGAATTTAAATTTTAAATATTTAATTTCATAAAAATTAAGCTTTAATACTAATAAAAATATAAAACATATAATAATAATACGCCCTCTTTTGTTCTCCCTAAATATCTCTATCAAATTTAACAACTAGCATAGGAAACTATTACCACTGAAATCTAAGCCCTACGACCTTTCGGCTGCTCATCAATTTTATACTAAACAATGGAAAGACAAGATCTCCATGATGATATGAAAAGGCAGCCCAAAACGAGGAAGGCTAATCCCCGCATGGGCAAAATATTACTTGTATCACTAGACTACCTAAAATTCGAAATTATCATCGAAAACACTCTTCCTCTTAACTTATCCAAACAGTTTCTTAAGGACTGTCTATCATCGAATTGCAAGTCACTAGGCCGAGACAACTCAGGTTGGGATCCCCCTATCAACAGTTGTAAGAAATAATCAATATAGAATCTGATTCCGCACACTTCATCGTCAAGACAGAAACGCAGAATAGGATAAAAAACAGGAAAACTTACAGCCTCGATGTCAATTTTGTAGACCAAAAGCTTTCTTCTCTCTCTGCAACTTGTTCTATATGCAACCACAACATGACCGATCGCCAGAACCAGGGAGCAAACGAACAGGGCTATTTCCGGTGTCCGGAGATACCCTCCTCCGTCGACACTTGGAGCAGTAAACACAAACGACGCCTTAAACGAAACATAGATTAATGACAAAACAGAACAGAGAGTTGTGATCCCCAAGTATGGTCCGTTTGACAACCTTGGCCCATCGCAGAAGCTATATATACCTACACAAAAAAGTAACAAAACCAATAGCACTTAGTACAGCTGATTTAACTGAAATAAGACTGAAGCTTGATCGAATTTCATTATTCAAATGCACTTACAAATGATAATAGCCGATCTCGCAACAGATATGAGAGGGATGTCAATAAGAGAATATCTGAAATCGTAGTTGGAGAAGTGAGAGGAGAGGCTTCGTAGAGAGAGAGACGCGGAGACGAGGGAAACTGGAAGGACAGTATCGGCTATGGCGAGAAAAACAGGGGCAGAGAAAACAAGGAAAGAAATGAACATGGTGACCAAGAAAAACAGAGTCTTGACACCTCTCAAAAATCTCTTCAACCGCTCTTCTTTGGTGAAACCCATTTCTGCTTTGATTCGTCTCTGTAGACTTTCTTGGCTCGTTTTTTGGCTTCTGAGTCTTAAGATATGTACAGAGCAGACCCAATAGAAGACGCGGGCGCTTGGGCGAGGAAAGAGCTTAAAACGGATTGAAACTTAAGCCATCTTTGAACAACTTATTGAAGAAGAAATTGAAATAAATATAAAAAAGGAAAAAGCCATGGAAGGTGCGACGCAAGCCAATCAAGTTCAATGTTTTGACTGGACTTGTCGAATGGTAAGAGAGAGATGACAAGGACCGAAAGCTTCACACGCGGCGGTTACACGTCAATTTAGTCCTTAGGAACAGAAATCAAGACCAATAACTAACCTATCTCCGTCGTCTCGTAATACACAATTAATTAGCAAATTACTTTTTGATTTTGTATTATGCCGCACTAATAATAATACTACCCGTAGCATAAAAGAAACAAAAAAATAACAGCTTATTATTAATAGGATTTGTTTGTTTTCGTAGTACTCTAATGATGATGTAAAATCGTAGACTATCTTTTGCCTTGGTCTTCTAAGAGTTTAGTACATTGTTTTAACATACCTGTACAATTTTTATTATATGCTAAAATCCAAAAAATCTGACCAGCACGGTCGAACTGACCCGATTTGCGTGTCATGTGTGGCATGTGGCATGTGGCATGTGGCATGTGGCCTGGCCCTGGTAACATGCAAGAGTTCATCTTTAATAAGGTGCTTATTCAGACAAATGTTGTGAATTTTGTTTTTTCTTCTGGAATTCATCTTGAATGCTGCAATTAGATTAAATACTAAAATAACGTACGAGGAAAGATTCTTAGGTTGATACACCCACATGCTACAGTTACAGTTGGGGAGGAATGCCTTTTAGCGGAGAAAATCCCAAAGACACCTCTAATTAATCTGCTCGCTTCCCACGACAACAAATATATACGTAAGACAAATAGTGGTCTGACTGTCTGAAGAATCCCTTTAAAACATTCCAACTACTACTTCGTCCTATTCTATCCTTTCGCATTCCAAGTAGAGTTTCTCCCATAACATATTAAATAAAGATAAGATACGATTAATAAAATTAACATTTTCAAGAACATCTCCGTTCCATCCATGTATTGTTTTACTCTAAATGTGATGTGAGGATCAATATTACCTTAACTTTGATTTCTTTATCGATGTTATCATCTCTCTCTCTCTCTCTCGCTTTTTACCTATGGAGATACATGGTTTGCAATTTGTCTTTATAAATCCATAAAAGAAAATAAAGATGACACGATCATTCATCTCCCGCGCAAATCATTCACGTACAATATAAAGATATGTATCATCAAGTACAAACAATATAGATTATGGACTCTATCTTGTCATTGCTTTTTGGCACCAAACCACGTAAGAACCAGATAAGTTCATTGTTCAATTTCCAGTTGTAAACATAAGGTCTCTCTCTCTTACCTAATAGAACTGCGTAACAGTACTAAGGCTTTATTTTAATTTTTGTCTTTGTGGAGCTGTGCGTCAGCCATGTTAAATCAAATAAAAATATAATTAAGAAAAAATCAGGGATTTTGTTCACATTATAGCTACTTTTCTCGTGAGATATTATTCGACGCCCAAGCCCAACAGTCCAAGGGAAATGTACACTTGGAGCCGCCTTCAGCCGTCAACTTGGAGTTGATCTACATAGCAGACATCTTGGTTACATGATTTGCACTGGGTCAAACGATTCCCAACTGAAAGTAGCTTCTCATGTCACGTGCAGCTGCAGTTTCAGAAATAAGAGTAAATTAAGTATTGATTCTGTTCTATGCACCGCATACTTTCCCGGATTTCAAAGAAAGTCAGAGATATTCTACCGAACCCGAGTTGTTTCTCCTTGACCATGGCCTTCTTTTCTTATTTACTCCAGGAGAGACACCCTTGCCCAGTTTATCAGGTAATTGACTGTTAACTGTTAGCTTATACCCTGTAAGGCTGTAACTAACTGGTTTGATTAATGTAGTAAATTGACAATTACTTAACGATATTTTTTATCTTATATATGTTTAAATGTATATGATAAAATTTATGAGGTAATTATAATAATATTATAATTATAAGATTTATATATTGCATTTATTTATTATTCTTAAATTAATCCTAATTATTGTTCTATTAAGAGTTTAAGACTAAACGTTAATAGATCATAAAAACACTAGTACACGTTATATTTTTCTTTATGAAAGAAATAGTCGATCTCATAATTAGTTAATGCATGAAAATACTTAAATAAATATATGAGTATTTATTAGAGACCAAGTTTATTGGACAAACCTAATATGAGAAATCCATTTAGAACATTACTTCTATATCTATGCAAATTCTCATTGTGATGATTATATAAATAATCATTTGACTTGAGGTCTCCAAAGCTATCTTGTATAGGGATTGCTATGTTTTGATACTACTTATGATCAAATTAATCATGGGTTGTTCAATAGGTAGTCATTAGATGTAGCATCAACTATATGAAGGTAATTGAATGATCAAATTATAATTCATCACCCTAAATTCATTAGGAAGAATATTTTGTTGTTCTTGATTAATATTGATTCAGGCAATCTTTAGTCAAAGTGGAATGACATTTTGTAAATACTTTACAAATTTTATTAATTAAATCAATAGCTAATGGTCACAACAAGAAAATTACAAATTACTGACAAAAATTGATTTTTCGTTGATAAAATTGTTGAAAACATAGTTTTTTTGCCACATATAAAATATCCGTCGACAAAGGTGGAGGAAAATTATCCCTGAGATTTTGCCAATGGAATATAACGACGAAATAGTAAAGTCCATCATAAAACTAGGTGGCAATGGTTGACAGAAAAAATAAGCGTCAGTAAATTATCGACAGAAGCAATTTCCATCGGTAAATTACCGACATAAAAAGTATTTTTATTTTTTATTCAAATAAAAACGACGTCGTTTGGTGTTAAACCAAACGAAATCATTTTGGTTTCAACTTAAACCTACCTGAAAATCCCCTCCCTCCCCTACTTAATTTTTTCTTCTTGTTTTGTTATTTATCGCCATCGATCTTCTCTCTAGAAATCATCATCCATCATCCATCGTCCATCGTCCATTGTCCATCGTCTTTAGTTAAGTGGAGGTTAGTCATCCATGGCGCTTTGCTCTTAGGTTTATTTTGTCTACGAAAAATTTCGTTGTTAAATACTTATATATATGAATGTCAGTTTTGTTTTGATGGAATGTGAGTATTATGCGTTTTTTGAACTGTGGTTGGTTCATTTGTTGTTTGAACGTGTTTATGTTGGTGAATAATGAAAAAAATGCAGTAGTTATGTTATTAGTTAGAGATGAATTCGGTTTGCCCATAAATTGTTCGATGAAATGTCTCTTAGGAATATTGGTGATACTTGGTTAATGTCTAGAATGAATAGTAGATATTGGAATCTAAAGAAAATGCCTAAAGTAGTTACATAAGACTTGAAATGGAAAATGAAATGCCTATAGGTAGTTCTTAGGGCTTAAAACTAAACTAAAATGAAATGGAATCCATAGAATGAATATTAGGGCCTTAAAATGGGATCACAATTGCTCTTAATTTTTTGGTTCATGCAAGCAGATCATAATCACTACTTAAGTTCTAGTGCTTGTTTAAATCAAACTTTGGAAATCAACTTGTAGGTGATTAATTCAATCATAGTTATCTTGGTTTTGTATGTTGTTATTTGGAATATTGTTAAAATGATTGATGGCCAGATGTATAACTCACATAAGTATTTACTGCATGTCGAATAAGTTAGTATAATTATGGATGATTTGAGACATAATAAACCCCTAGGATGATATATAGGCTGGAAACTTGTGATGCAGCTCTCATGAAGCTTATCAGTAAAAATTTCACGAGCTTAAGAGTCACAGCGAGAAATCCCTTTCTCGATTCACAGGTATAAACAATGTCACGTACCATAGTGCTTAGTTGGCATATTGTTTTATTTGATTAATACTCACATGTGATGGGTTTTCTAATTGTGAACTCATATGGTGGGATAGGTTGGTTTCAATTTGGAGGGGAAATGGTCAGAGACCTGTGAAAACTTAGGTTAGGAAAGGAACTTTGTGAACTGTTAAATCGTATCTGGTGTATTTTATTAATAGATACAAATTTCAAACAGAATATCATAGTCATAGCATGACAACAGTAAATAGTGGGGTTTGTATATTAGCAGAATTGATGGATTACTATGATAAAATTATTGAGAAACTTGAAATTGAGTACCTTATATTGCCAATAAAACTGAGTTTGATATTTAAGTGTGAACGGTTTAATCCAACTCCTAATGTTAGAAAAAAAAGTACACAACTGATACAATCTAATTGAAATCAACTAGCAAAGAAGATTTAGATAATTTGAACCGTTCGTATTGGCAATGCAAGCGATCCAGCTTGAGCGCATAATAGAGAGGTTGATGGAGTGCATAACCCAGCTCAATAATGAGGTGGATGAGTTAAAGGGCAAGGATAAGTCCTTATCGTAGCAGTCAGAGCATTCGCCTTCACTACCTGCATAGCTTCTAAGTGAATGTATTTGATAGTCTGCTACTTTTAAATTTTTGTATAAATTCTTAATTTATAGTTATTTTCAAGATACTTATTCATGTACATTATAATTTTTTATTATACAATTCAGGATAATGTTTACTATACATTTATCAATCAATGTTATTTTATTTACATAAATTAAATGTACAAAAAAATCGTAAGATTATCAACAGAAAACTAAGTAGGAAGTGAGAAATGACAGTTGAAATTTATCATAATTAAACTTTTTGACAGAAATACAATATTCCGTCAATAAAAGTTTAGCGACAGATAATATTTTTCATCGATAAATTTAGCGATGGACCTACAACTTACCATCGGTAAATTTACCGATAGAATACTTTGATTCCGTTGGCAAATTAGCGACAAAATATTCTAAATTCATCGGTAAATTTAGTGACGAAATTTTCGTCATGAAATTTACTAACGCATGTACAAATTTTTTCCCTAAATTTGCAACAAATTCATTATATCCATCGCTAAATTTTACCTACAGTCGTTTCTTCGACGACTCTTTCTGTAGGTGATTTTCGTCGATAAAACCTAATTTTCTTTTAATGGACAGAAAATTAATATGATTGAACTCAAAATAGAATAGACATTAATTTTATATTCTATGTCTAATCGAAAAACTGTATGATAAAAAGATTGAATTATACGAAAAAAAATTATGCATGAAAAGATTAGTCAAAACTACTTTGACATTCCTAAATATTTGGAGATTATGATGTGTTGTTATACGCCAATTTTGATCTATGATTATAAATTGTTTAATTGGAGAATTAAAGATATAAATTTTAATTTATCAAATTTTAATTATGAATTAGAATTATAATTTATAATCATTGCTAATATATTTGAGAACCTAATGGATCTCACATAAAAAATGAGTTGAAGAGAGCAAATATATTTTAATTAAGTTAGATTTGATTATTTATTAAATGTCATATTTAATCATAAATAAGGATAAAAAATGAGATATTGGATTTTATTTAGACATAATTGGTATTTAATTAGAAATATTTATAATTTTAATTAAAATTTAATTAAAATTTGAATTTAATTTTAATTAAAATATTAAAATATTCAAAACTTATTATAAATAGGCTTAAGCTCTGATAGAGTTAACACCTCTTGCTTAACATTCTCTATAAGAGTTATAGAGTTCTTTCAACATATTTTGTAGATATCATTAGAGGGTAGATAATTGTGCGGCTACAGTGGTTGAGATGAATCAATTTTGAAAATGATTCAAAAGATACAACAAGAATATGATCAAACTTCAAAATAAGATACAAATTAATATACATATTTTATTATGATTTATGCATTAATCATATTATAGAATTAAAATGATATTAATTTTTAAAAATTAAAATACGAAAAAAAATTTGTAATCATCGTCACTTGTAGAAGGGTGGTTAACACCAATGGACCAGCATGATGACATGGCGACTAGAAGGAGGCAGCGAAGAAGCAGGGCTCGACATAGAGAGAAGCAAAGGGCGATGGTGTAACAATAGAGAAACCTTACGTTGCGTATGGTTACTGTCCCGACAGAACGAAACAAAAATTTGGAGATAGAACAGAACAAAAATTGGAGACAATGAGGTGTTTGGTTGTGATAGACAAAATAGATAAAACTGTATTGGTCTCGAGGACATAAATGTATTTGGTTGCAATTGACAGAATATAAAAAACAGTGTCAATGACTAAAGTACCCCTGCAGTATAATATGATTGAAAATATGTAATTCATTGATTATTTTAAAACAAATGATTGGTATTAGTAAAAAAGTTAACAAATAATAATAATAATAACAATATCAATATCAATAAGAAATTAATTTCGTATAATAATAATAATAATAATAAAAGAGGAAGAAAATTAATAATAATAAGGAATTTAAATATTTAATAATCACATGAATAATAAGAAAATTAATTATGTATAATAATGAAAATAATAATAATAATAAGAAAATTAATGTATAATAATAATAATAATAATAATAATAATAATAATAATAATAATAATAACAACAACAACAACAATAACGACAACAACAAAAATAAAAATAAAATTATTATTATTATTATTACAAAATTTATTATAAT
>JAOTIZ010000203.1:12612711-12623752 GCA_027123425.1 Erythroxylum panamense | reverse complement strand
CACAATTATGAAATAACCATTGAAATACATCTTTCCAATACATTATACTGCAGGGGCATTTTTGACATTTAACACTGTTTTTTGTTCTGTCCACTGCAACCAAACACATTTCTGTCCGCAGGACGAAGACAATTTTCTCTGTCATGTCCACCGCAACCAAACATCTCACTGTTTTCAATTCTTGTCCTGCCCTGTCCTGCCCAGCCCAGCCCAGCCCTGTCCCTGCTTGTTGCAGACGCTAACCAAACAGACCGTTAGTGTAGTCCAATCCAATAACTTCAGCTCAACCCCGACCGAAAAGATTGTGATAATTCCGACAACCAGTCTTTTGTCAAACTTAAGACAAACATGTTGTCGTCTTCGAATAAGGTTTCTGGAAACCTACGCAATAATTGGGAAAATTTCGGAATACAAGATAAACAACACAGAATATGTTGTTCTGTGATTTGGAAAACAAGGCAGAGTGAGAGAGCTATCAGATTCAGATGACTTGGCTGAGAACAAAGCTCCAGCAAGTAGTTTCTCTTCTGAGATTCCTGGAATCAAATATGGTCCTAACGACACCTATATTTCGTCTCGGGAACCTCACTTTTACAATAAACTTCTGCATTTTTTCATTTTATGTACATCTAATTACTATTGATATAACTGATGAAAGCAATAATTAATTTATTGAACTATTTATTTTCTTTGTCTTCCGTTTTTCTTAATTTTGCTTATTGAATTGTTGCAACAGATGTAGGTGGGGATTATAGCTGGCGGGTTCCCTTTGGGAAGCCAAGTCACGGTAATGAAAGATGCCAAGGCTCCTCATGACATGCTTTTGTTAAACAATTTTATGTCTCAAACACTTGTTCTCCATGCTAGCCTTTCCAAAGACCCAAGAGGCTTTTTGGGCACCTTGTCAAGTCCTTCAACGTCTACAAAGTATACCTACCAATCAAGATCAACCGCATGTGCTTCTCATGTCAATTGACTCTTTCATTGCTCTTTTGTCAATTCTTAGTTTCCTTTGTCCTTCAAAATAAAGTGATAGTCTATGAAAGGTGCAGCCGAACAGGCTGAGAATCGCTTGTCAATATAAAAAGTATTTTGGTGAAGCCCATCGGAAAATTGATGGTAATAGAGATGAGGTTTTGTATCTTCTGTGTGAGTAACCATGGTGATAAATGTGCTGGTTTGACTTGCTTCAGTTTTCTACTGCAATAAATACATAAGAGTTCCACATACGTAGGCCATTGGAGACGCATTTGTTTAGTGGACAATGTGTAGACTGTTTTAGCATTACGGACACCCCAAGTCTTTTGCTCTCGAGGACCGTTGTGACACATTTTTAGCCCATCTTACATGCATTAATGCATTTTGTTTTATGGAAAAATGTAACATGGAAAGTTAGTCGATATACACAGAATTGACTTCTTTCTTCCTAAGCTTGGCTCAGAATGCTATCCATACCTGTTTGCTCATTTGTTAAAATGACTTTTTCATCCTCCTACAAGCAAGCTACGTTCAACAAATGCAGTTGCTGTCATCACCTTTCATTAGCAGAAGATGACAGCATATGACGACCATTTTGCTTTCTGTCAAAACAATTCTAGGTTTATTATTGTTATCATCTAGTTTCCATTGTTGACGTATGTTGTTTTCTTACTAGGCAAATTTTCTTCAGACGAGGACAAGGAATTTGTAAAACTCCTCGCTGGTTACCAAGACATAGTAGGGTTCTTCAATGTACACAAAATAACTCGTATGCATATTCAGGTAAGATATTGTTTTCAGTGATGAAGCTTTGTTCCTGAACTTTATGTTTCTCTGCAAGCAAGTTCTAACTGCTGAAAAAGATTGCACGAAGTGGTCCAAAGTTTCTCTGCAAGTTTTGTGTCCTGAGAAAGTGCTGAACTGTTCAAAGTTCTGCCCTTTCCACCAAAAAAATACTCCCCTGATATTTCCTGAGGCGGACACCAAACAACCAGAACAATGGTTCTACTTGAGCTACTCATCCTTCTTGTATGTATGAAACGCAAGATAATTGTTAAATGATTAAACCATTAACTAACACAGCAATCATAGAAAGAGGAAAACACACAGCAACCATAGAAAGAGGAAAACTAACTTGTGGGGCAAGTGCAGCATCAAGAATGGAGCTAACCCCGTGCTCAGGAGACTGACAAACACCCAGAAGCTTCAACACTAAACATGCAAATTTAGAAAGAAAAGATGGTACTTCTCGCATTATATTAGTTTCCACTACTCCAGGATCTGCAGCACTTTCAATCCCAAACAAAACCAAAAGCAGAAAGATGAATAGAATTGCAAACATTTTTATATCATTGGACAAGAACATGAAACTAGGCAATTCATCCAGAAAGACACTAAAGCTGCCAGTTAAGGGATCGAGTATTTCTATTTGGAGCACAAATATACAGCCAAATCTAAATCTAAATAAATTTCAGAAAACATGAAGGATAATATGAACGAACACATTCAAATGCAAATAAAACAATTAACATATTCAAAATATCATTTTCAGCATTATGGTTTGTATATGGTCAATAATTAACAGCACAAATGCCCCTAAAAACATACTTGACAGAAACCTGATAAGATTTATCCGTCATGTGCAGTTGCCGGTGAAGTTCATATGAGAACAGAAGCAGGCATACTGCACCACAACATTGACATGGGGTATTAAAGAATGGACCAGAACCAATATTGCAAAGCATCCTGCAACAGATACTTCTTACATTTGGAGTACTGATATATCTGAGCATATGGGTATTGTTTTGTATTCAGGAAGCAGTTCCCAGTAATACTTCTTTCATGGACCTGTATATCAAATACTGAAGGAATAAATAATGTTAGTGTGCGCAGTATCACCTATTCAGAGCTGAGCCAAATTATGTATTTGCACTATTGTTTAAAACAAGTTTGAACAAGAAGAACCATTTAGATGTCACTTAAGAAGCATTGAACACTGGGTTATACAAGCTACTTTTATGAGCTCTCAATAAATATTTGTGTATGATAAAGCTGAAAGAAAAGCATTCCATCCAATAGATATTGGTTCAAAGTGTTTTACCACTGCGATGTGTAAAGGATGTAACATTCACAATACGTGAACCAACAGGGCTGTTTCTAAGAAGTGGCAATAGAAGATTGGACAGAGAGAATGCACCAATGTAGTTCGTACCCATCATCCTGGAAATAAAAGGTAAGCAGTAAGCATATGAGCAAGCACCCTGAATTCAATCAGCAAGGAAATAAGCACCAAAGTAACTGAAGCATCTTGTTTCGTTTTTGTCACTATTGTAGAAAGGAAGTTGATGTACATAATGCAGCTATGATTGTCATAAAGCACAAAATGAATGTTTGAAGAAAGCCAAACAAATGAGGACCAAAGTTCAAGCTAGGGTTCAGTGAGATAATTACTTATCATAACCCTCAGATGTGAAACGGAGAGATGTTGCCAGTATTCCTGCATTGTTTATCAAGAGCTGTATGGAACAATGCATTTCTGAATCCAATAACCACTTCTCTAGTGAGATCCTGAACTTCAAGATTGACTGGAAAGATGACAAGTCCACCTCAAAAGCCCTGAGATGGGCACCCTCATTCCTTTCTCTAATCTCTTCCATGGCCTGTTCAGACGAAGATAGAACAGAAACATTTAAAGTGGAGAGGAAAACTCTGAGATGAGGGATGAAAAAAAGCAATGAAGTAATGAAGTGAGGTATACCTTAACCAATAAACTGGATGACCGTCCAACTGCAAACATACAATCAGTATAGACCACTAAAAGTTTGAGCTTAATGATATATTCTTAGTTTCTTACTGCTAATGGAGATTCTCATATCATTTGAGTTAATAGGACATATGAATTATCAATAGCAAACATACTGAATTTTTTGGCATGTCTGGAAAGTGCTGAAGAAACAAGGAAGGTTCATGTATCAGAATGCACCTATACACTGAAAGTGACACATCTTAAAAGAAAGAGATAGGAATGCGAAACCCAATGTTAATCAAGTAGGCAACTCGATGCATGAGCTGCTCCAGTTTTCTAATCTCCACCAAAATGGACAAAACTAACATGTGTACCTAGAACAACAAAGAAACCTTCCCTTGAAAGAGCCTCGGCCGCAGCATAACCAAGTCCAGAAGTAGCCTATGTAGCAAAATCATATACACACGCCAATAAGTGAAGGCTTTCGAATCAAAAGACGTGCGCTATTAAGGTTTTCAAAAGCATGGCAAAAACTAATAAGGAAAGAAAGCTTACACCAGTGATGATGCAGAGGGGTTTGCTGGAGCCAACTCCTGTAGGCTCACAACGGGGATAGTTAAAAGACTGCCAAGAAAACATTCTCTGAGTAAACAACTGCCAATATGAGACAAGTATTGAGATTGTCCAAAACACAGCCATCCTCCAATATTGCAATGATCCAATGAAGTACATGGCCTCTCTTAATTCTCTCACCATTGTCTTCATGTTCACCATGTCCTTATCTCTATGGGTTAAGCATATTTGAGGAGTTATTATACTAATAAACAAAAACAAGGCTAAACTGGATTGAAAATGATAATGACATAGAGAAACAGATCAGAAATCAACCATCTTTACTAAAATCAGAGAGCATGCAAGCAAGGTCAAGATATTTCTTTCCACGGAAAGAGCTTTAACAGTTAAACCAAAGTTGCAAATACCGTATAGGAGCTTGTATTGGTATTGATACTGGTACATTACAGTAACGACATCGGTCAATACATTACCATTTCAGTTATTATTATTTTTAATTACAACATAGTCTCTTAATTTTATATAGTTAAAATTTGTCTCTTATTATAAAATTTAATTTTATGTATTTGCAGACGTTCTATCTAAGTCTAGGTCTTAGCAAATAAAATTACTAGAAAGGTATTAGCAATATGTTAGTTATTATAATATTTGACAATGAATCAACATCTATAATATGAGCAGCATTTGATCTTGAGAAAGCGATGACGAAAGCCGGCAACATCAACTACAAGCAATAGTTCACCAGCTTTTTCTCACTACCTTGTGCCAGTATCTCTGACTTGCACATCAACCGGATTTTTCAATGTAGTCTCAGCTTTTATGATGGAACAGATCACTACTTGGTATGCTTCCGGCTAAACTGCTTTAGTTGAGAGGCAGGAAACACAAACAATAGGCTTGAAATGGACCAGAAGAGCATTGCTAGTTCATTGATAACTGCTGTGGGAAGTTTCACTGAAGATAGGTTCGTTAATCAAGAGCGAAGCATCCAGCAGAAAGAACTGTGTCCAGAGAGATTGGCAGCAGAAAATGGGAGTTCTGACAAAGAAGCTGAGGTTGGGTACCCTGATCAAGCAGTTTTGGCAAATTTGGATTGGGGTATTGAAGCACTTGAGAACGATATTAACATTTCTAAAATGGCACGGCTAGCTTAAGCAGAGAAGATGCCAGTGTTGAACTCTGGACATAGAACAGCTGGGGTTCCACATCAGTGCAAACAAACTCACTAGTTTGCACTTAGCGAGGCATTTATCAGAGGTGAGAAATTTTGTAAATGGACCGTCTTTGCCGTGTTGAAGTAAAGCAGAAAAATTGCAGTTCTTATATAACAATTTCAGATAACAACAACGAAGCATGGAAGCACGAAAAAGATCCGAGAAACAGAACCCAGATGCATTTAATAAATCCAAGTTCAGATATCAAAATAGAAGCATGAAAGCACATACAATACCACCACCCACTCACCCACCCACACACAGAGAAAGCACGTACCCAGAAAAACAAAGGGAGATTAGGACTGACGGGGACGGAGAAGAGAAGTCAGCTGCCGCTAACGGCGAGGATAAGGGATTGAAAATTTTGTGAATGGAGGAAATTAAACTGATTTTTTTTTAATTTAATCCTTAAAATTTTCAAATTGCAACGCTCGCTATTTTATATATATATAGGAAAATAAGGTTAATATCATTGATTATCAAAGGAAAGAAAATCCAAAATATTATTAGGTGATACTGTCTACCTAATTAATAAAATAAGGTTAATATCATTGATTATTAAAGGAAAGAACATCTAAAATATTATTAGGTGGTACTGTCTAAACCACCGAATCCGTAATGGAACGAGAAGCTCGAGCTAGCAAGTGAGCAACGCCGTTCACAGATCGTCTAATATAGTTTAGGATCACATTTGTCTCAACTAAAAGAGATTTACAATCAGAAACTAGGATTCCAAATGAAGATAAATCAATATAGTTGGGATCAATAATAGCTCGAACACAAATTTGAACATCTAACTCCACAACGATATTAGACCAACCCTCATCTTTAATATAGCTAAGTGCTTCCCGTATCGTGAAAAGCTCTGTCGTTTTTGCATCTATACTTACTGGGAGTCGTTGTTGCATGGCTTGAATAAAAGAACCCCTATCATCCCGTATGATCATGCTGAAACCCACAATAGTATTATCAAAAAGAGCAGCATCTACATTGAGTTTAAACATGCCTAGGCGTGGTTTAATCCATAAATGAGGAACTTGAGTCGGGTTCTGATTTGACCTCATAACCTTTGCTGCTAACTAATCGTTCAGAAAACCATGAGCTCTATGCACAATTTGAGCAGGAGTTTTTCGTCGCTGGTGCCAAACTAAGTTATTACGAGCTTCCCATAAAGACCACACCACCATCATACCAAAACAAACCATATCAGTATCACTAATCTGCAAAACTTGCATGATCCATGATAAGAAATTTCGAGAGGGCTACACAAAATGCCATAGACCTGCAATAAGCCAACAATCTCTTGCTACCTCATAATTAACAAGATAATGAAAGATAGTCTCCTCATACAAGTGGCAAAAGGAACAACTGCTATCAACTAGAATTTGTCGCTGCTGAAGAAGCACCCGGATTGGAAGAGCTTGACTGATTGCTCTCCGTAATAAACTCTAGACCTTTGGCGGTATTTGGAGACTCCATAAACGCTGCCATGCTACCCTAGATTGAAAAGCTTCGGATGGCAAAGTAGTTAACAATTTGTAGGCATTCTTGACACTATACTTTCCTTTAGAATCATTTGCCCAAAACCACGAATCCTCAAAGACCCAAGTTGATAAAGGAATATATCAAACTGCCGCACTCTCCTCCATTGAAAAGATTGCATTAATCTTGGTCGTATTCCAACGATCCTGCAAGATAAGGTCTGAAACCAAAAGAACATCTGTTACAGTTGGTCGAGTAGAGGATATTCAGTTGTTAGGCAAGCTAGGCACCCATGAGTCGATTGCATTAATCTTGGTCGTATTCCAACGATCCTGCAAGATAAAGTCTGAAACCAAAAGAACATTTGTTACAGCTGGTCGAGTAGAGGATATTCGGTTGTTAGGCAAGCTAGGCACCCATGGGTCCGACCACACCAATACTGAGCGTCCAGTGCCAATACGAATGGTTGCTCCCTTCTGAATCAATTTGTTGACACTCCCATAGACTCTGCCAAAGATAACTCGGGTTGTTTCCCAAGTGAGCTTCCAAAAAAGATGTTGTAGGGAAATACTTGGCCTTTAGAAGTCGGGCTGCTAACGTAGTTGGCTTAGTGAAGAGATTATATGCCTGTCTTCCTATCATTGCCAAGTTAAACTCATAGAGTTTCCTGAAACCTAGCCCTCCATATGCTCGCGGTCTAGCCATTCTACGCCAAGAAACCCAATGGATTCCACGATCATGATTCCGACCCTTACCCTACCAGAATGACGCCATAACCTATTGGAGCTCATTACAAAGTGTTTTGGGAATTATAAATAAACTCATTACATAACTTGGTAGAGATTGCAACACTGTTTTCAACAAAATTGATTTTCCAGCGCGAGATAGAAATCTTTTTTTTTCCAAGAATGAAGCTTTTGCCACATACGATCCTTAAGGAATTTGAAGATTTGTCTCTTGTTAATAACAACTCGCGTCGGTAGACCTAAATAGGTCCCCAAGTCAACACTTTCAGACACGCCAAGAAGAGAGCATACACGTTGCCGGTTATGAAAAGAAACGTTCTTAGAAAAACAAACAGACGACTTAGAGAAGTTAATCAATTAGCCTGAAGCCACTGCATACAAATCCACCAAATTCTTGATCACTGCTGCCTCTTCTCCGATAGCCTTAAAAATCAACAAGCTATCATCTGCAAAAAATAAATGTGAAATACTAGGAGCACCTCGACATATCGAACAACCATGCAACACATTCCCCGAAATCGCATCTGAAATCAGTCGCGACAATCCTTCAGCACATAGGATGAAAATATACGGGGAAAGAGGATTCTCTTGTCTTATCCCACGTGAAGGGTGGATAGGACCCAACAATTTCCCCTTATGCAGAACTGAATATTGAACTGTAGTTAAGCACTCCATTACCAGCTTAATCCAATTTTGTGAAAAACCAAATTGAGCAAGAACCGCAGAAATATAACTCCACTCCATACGATCATACTTCTTGCTAATATCTATTTTTAATGCAGCGTATCCCTCATTACCTCGCCGCTTGTTCTGGAAACAATGCATCAGCTCAAACGCAATAATACTATTATCCTGAATTTGTCTACCGGAAACAAATGCACTCTGAGATGGTGAAACAATGTCAAGTAGGATAAACTTCAAACGATTAGCAATAACCTTACTAATAATCTTATACAACACATTACAAAGCGCTATCGGGTGGAGATCTCCCGTGGTCTCAGGTTTGGAATTTTTAGGAATAAGAACAAGTATTGTTTCGTTCAATCGTGCTGGTATCGTCCCCCTAGTCAAAGTATCAATGCATGCCTCCGTAATTGCTGGACCTACTGTATCTCAATGAGTCTGGTAAAAACCCAGATTGAAGCCATCACAACCAGGGGATGAGGTAAAGTATCAATGCAACGCTCGCTATTAGGGATAGTGAAAATGTCCGTATGATTTAATTCGATGTCCAGCCGACAAAATCTTATTAGAATTCAAATTCAATTTTTTTAGGATTAATTATTTTTAATTTTCATAATTTTTAAAAAACTTTAAAAAGTAATAATATTAAAAATAGTAAAAATATTTCAAGCCAACAAAATTTTATTAAAATTTAAATTCAATTTTTTAGCATTAATTTAAAATTTTAAAACATTTTATAAAATTTCAATTACAAACCAATCTTTAAAAAATAATAATTAAATTTTTAATTTTTCATAAATATGACTCAACAATAATATTTTTATTAATGGAACTGACTTGATAAATTTTGACAAACTCAAATTATTTGATGTTAAATAAATTATTTAATTATTTAATGTTAAATAAAATAACTAATTTTTTTCCCACACTTCCAACTTATCTTTTACAATTCTTTATCTTTCTTAGCTTCCAATGTCTTCCCCGCTGTTTCTTCTCCGCTATCGCTTTTACTTTCTCTTCATTATTTTCCAATTCTCTCTTCTCCAGATTTTATGGAAAATGTGCCTATGGCCAGAGGGTGTAAGAGTTGTGAGAGAAAAACACAACTCTCACTTGAAAAAGGCAAAGCAACATAGAATTAAGTGTGTAGAAAAAAAGAAAAAACTTAAAATTTCAAAATGAAGGATTGATTTGGGTTCTCCTAAATTTCTCTCCCTCTCTCGGTGCCTTCCATGCTTTTCCCCTCTCTCTCTCTCTCTCCACCTTTTTTGCTTTTCCTTTAATTTCTGGACGAAGATAACAAGCAAAAAGAATAAGAGATAGAATTTGTGGTAGAAAGAGAGAGTAATAAGTTGCAAACAATGAAACCAAAGAAATTACAATGCAGAAAAACTCACAAATGAAATGTGAGGGAAGTAGTGCATATAAGCCTTGGATTTGGTATACATTAATATTTTTATTAATTTTAAATATTATAGATTATGATAAATTAATTAAATTAAAAATTATACATTTATTTATAATATGCTTATGTGAAAATTAAAATATACTTGTCATGTCATTCACGTGATAAGTCTGATTCTTGACGTGACAAGTTATATTAATAACATTAATAAAAAGACTAACATCGTGCTATTTTTTTTAATATTTAGAAGTTTTAGCATTTTATAATTACTTCTAAAAGTTTAGGCTCAAATTGTAAAATTTAATGAAGTTTGAGATTTTTTGTAATTAACCCTTTTTAAGTCAATTTTTTTGAATTTTAAACTTCATTTAAATTTAAAATTTAAAATTTAAAATTTAAAATTCACATTAACTTAAATAAAATAAAATAAAAAATGAAATTGAGATTACAAATCTCTACTTATTATAGTAAAAAATGTGCAAATACAATCCAAAATGTTACTCCAATACAATATATGCAAATGGGTAAAAAAAAAAGCTCAGTCATTTATATCAAAATTTAAATTAAACTTTAACGTTTCAACTCAGTCAAAAAGAACTATAAGATTTTTCAAACATTTAAAAGTAAACCTATCATTTTGTAAATTTTCAAAAAGAACCGCAGTTTAACAATTCCATCAACCTACCATTACAAAAAAAAACACATAATATATTATATTAATTTTTGGTGGATCCTATGCCACATATATATCATACATGGTAGGAGACTTGTCAAACGCTATCGTCTACCATTGTTTATTATCTTCCTTCATCACTAGATGGCACTGTTTTACAAAATAGACAAAAAACAATGCCAGATGACAAGGTTTTGTATAACCAGACAAAAAACAATGCCAAGCATCAATTTTTGACATTTAAGCAATTGTTGTCATCTATTCTTTGGCGTCAAAAAAAGAAAAAGAATGTCAATGATAACATTTGGTATAAACTTAACGCTATCATCTGAAATTGGTCATAGAGATAACTCAGAACATCCCTAATTACTTGTGGTTCTCTGCAGGGCCGTTCCTATCGTTTTATAGGCCCTGGGCGAAATAAAAAAAAGGGCCCAAATAAATCGACAATATATTTTACATATTTTATAAAACATAAATGATTCAATTTATAAGTTTACATAATCAACTAAATATTAAATTATCATAACATTAACAAAT
>JAOTIZ010000203.1:12579977-12594123 GCA_027123425.1 Erythroxylum panamense | reverse complement strand
AATATCAAAATCATATCCCAGCAATTTTGCCAACCAATTCTGTTGATTTTGAGTTGTAATTCTCTATTCTAGCAAATGTCTGAGGCTTTTTTTTATCAATATAGACTGTAAATCTTCTCCCCACCAGATACGGTCTCCAATGTTGAATGGCTAACACTAGCGCCATAAGTTCCTTCATATATATGGATTTATTCAGTGATGATTCAGCTAATGCTTTGCTAGAAAAAGCCACCGGTTTCTTTCCTTGTATTAACACTGCTCCCACGCCTTTACCTGATCCATTACACTCCACCGAAAAGGGGGTATTGAAGTCTGGTAGCGTCTAAACCGGAGCACTGGTCAGAGTTCTGAAGTCTCTTAAACGTTGTTTCTGTAGGAATATCCTATTTAAAATTCCCTTTCTTCAAAAGATTGGTAAGAGGTTGTGCTATCTTCCCATAATCCTTCACAAACCTTCGGTAATACCCAGTCAGGCCTAAGAACCCTCTCAAAGCTTTGAGAGATGTAGGAATAGGCCATTGTAAAATCACTTCAATCTTTTTGGGGTTCATAGCAACACCATCTTTGGTAATGATGTGACCCAAATACTCAATTCTTAGCTTCCCAAAGGTGCATTTTTTTTGTATTAGCATAGAAACAATGTTGTTGCAACGTATGTTACTTTCCTTAAGTGAGTGATGTAGCTGTCCCAATTGACGCTATAGACCAAAATGTCGTAAAAAAAAAAGCTAACACAAGCTTTCTGAGGTAGGGCTGTAAGATCGAATTCATAACACATTGGAACGTGGCTGGTGCATTGTTGAGACCAAGCGGCATGACGATTGATTTGTAGTGGCCCTGATGTGTCCAAAAACCTATCTTGGAAATGTCATCTTTATTCATGCGTATTTGATGGTACCTTGTCCGTAGATCGATTTTAGAGAAATACGTGGCTTCGAACAATTCATCCAAGAGTTCTTTAATCACTGGTATGGGAAATTTATCCGGTATTGTGGCTTTATTCAAAGCTCGATAATTGACACAAAACTGCCAATTGTCGTCTTTCTTCTTCAAAAGAATCACCAGACTTGAATATGGGTTGTTGCTAGGTCTAATAACCCCAGAAGTTAGCATTTCTGAAACCTATTTCTCAATCTCATTTTTTGGTAGATGAGGATAATGATAAGTTCTCACATTTATTGGATCAACCCTAGCCTTAATTGGGATTTTATGATCAACTGGTCTGTTGGGAGCAAGCCCTATTGGGTGTGAAAAAATTGGCTGAAATTCTGCCAACACTTGCTGTAACTGCTGCTGCTGGTGATGGTCGAGTTTTTCTCTTATTTTGTTGTGCCAGCTGTCATCCTACTCTTGTTTCTCTGAACCAAAAAAATACCATAATTGCAACCTCAATTTTAGTAGTCTTCCTTAATGCCTTGGTGGAAATTAAAGATCTCAAAAGATTAAAATCCCCTTTAACAGTGACTGTTCAACCCAAGTGCAAAAAATTCATGGAAAGATCTTTCCAATTGTGTTGCACCTCACCTATCGGAACCAACCAAGTCATCCCCAAAATAATATCCAACCATCCTAACTCAAAGAGAAAAAAGTCTCCTAAATAATCATAACCTTGCATTTCAAAATTTAAACCTTCGCAGCAACCTTGAGAGTCTTGTTTCTGACCGTTTCTCATCCTCACTCCGAAGCTCGCAGCATTATGCGCTTTCTAGCCTTGTTTCAAGGCCACCTCTTTGGATATGAAGTTGTGACTCGCCCTACTGTCAATCAAACACCAAAACAGGTGTTCCATCAATCTTCCCCCAAAGCTTCATGGATTTGGGTTGTGTCCATCCATTGGTAGAAAATTGTAAAGTTCCATCTAGTCGCACTGAGCTTCTTTAGCAACCTCCCTTGACATTTCATGTGTGTCTAGACCTTCTTCTACCACCGAAACCACATCTTCATCTTCTCCTAGCATGGTCACTCTTAAACTTTTCTCCGAACATTTATTTCCTAGATCAAAAGGCAATCCACAACAAAAACACCTCCCTTCCTCCTTCCTCTTTAAAAATTCTGGGTAGTGGAGCTGCCTGGTCCCATAGTTGTTGCGTGACCCTGTGTTCCCATAAGTCCCATTTTGGGAATTAGACCCCACAGATGACCCATTACGGTTAGGGTTGTAGGTTTTTCGCTCCATTCCTCTAGGACCTTACCCGTATCATTACTCACTGTCCCACTAAAAGACCCTCCAATGGTTGTTATTCCTTGAACTTTGGAAACTATACTACCTTGTGTCTGTACACGATTCGTAAAATTGCCATAAATGGAAGAATTTCCTCCATAAATCACCTGCAGTTCATCCTCAATATCGCGAGCAATTTCCATTGCTTGTAAGACTGTAGTGGGTTGCATTGATTAGACCTGACACCTCACTTCTAGTTTGAGGCCACCAATAAAAACCTAACAGTTGCTCCTCCGAAGCCTCAGGCATTTGTGCCACCAACATTTTGAACACCCGCAAATATTCCTCCACTGAACCAACTTGTTGCATGGAAGTTACTCTATCATAAACGTTTCCTTGACTACCTTCTCCGAAATGCTGCAACAGAGTGGGAATCAGCATGTTCCATGTTAACATCGGACTCTTCTTGCGCAAGAAGCGAAACCAATGCACTGCAGCCCCCTCCATGTTGATGAAGGTTAGTCGCATCTTTTCTTCTTCCTTGACGTGGTGGACCTTAAAAAATTTATCCTCTCGAGCCACCCAACCCAACTGATTTGTTCCGTCGAAAATGGGCAGTTCGACTTTCTTGACCCAAGAGTGACTCTCATGGTCCTTCTCGCCTTCAGCATCCTCCTCTTCGCTGGCCTCCGAGGATGCTTTGTCTCTTGACGCTTGTCGTTGCATCAAGTGAGTCAAGATGGCTTCCAAATGACCCATGCCGTTCTTGACTTCCGTCAAGTCTGCGACTTGCTCCCCCATGGTTCTCTCAATTTTGGCAACAGAGTCTTCCAACTTTCCCTACACGTGCCTCCATCGATCCGGCAGGTCGGATCAAATTGTTAGGCAACAATTCAACTTAATGTGCCCGTTTGTTAAGTAGCACTAGGTAGAGAGCAATAGCTCAGTGAAACAAGAAGGAAGAACCTTCTTCACAAGGGGAAACCCCTTGCAATCTCAGGAAATCTTCAGGAAATCTTCCGAGAATTATTTCCAATCTAAAAGCCTACCCCACTTCCCCCATGGACTATTATTTTATATCGACTTATCCTAACAAACTTCCAAGGAATAGATATCTCCTGCTAACAACCTGAATCACTATCAATATCTAGCTATCTCACTACTGCTTACAGCCTGTCTTCTTCTTCCTTGTATAAACTAGCCACTCTCCTCCTTTGTGACCATTATTCCTAACATAGTCATATTTTGCTGACGGAAATGTGAAAAGTTAGTGTGCTATTTGAACATAGTATTGTGGTAAGGGATCAGAATCGTGAATTGTTGCTTACTTTCACACAACACCTTAGTCGCCAACAATTTGTTTTCAGTGGCTTTGGGCAAACGTTTATTGTATAAGAGCTGATTTTGCAAAACTCTCTTATGCTTCCGTTTTGATTGATAAAATGATGTGGTAAATAGTCTCCAATTTATATTTTCAGGTTAGTCAAGCCTTTGCTGAGATGATGTTCAAACATGGATTTGTGCATTGTGACCCACATGCTGCTAACATGTTAATACGGCCTCTGCCTTCTAGCAAAAGGAGCATTATGGGTGAGAGCTTGGTCGTGTGGAGCTTGTTTTCTCCTGAAAAATCTGGCTTTTTTTATATTTATACTGTTAATGAGATCATGGATGTTTAAACATGAAACTTTCTAATTTGGAGAACCTTGCAGTTGCAGCACCAACAAGCAAGTTCATAAAATGACAAACAAGATTATTTCTTCCTTAAAATCTCTGATTATATATAATGTCTACTTAAAGTTTACTGATGTTGCGTGCTTTCCTTTCTCCATAGGGAAGAGAAAACCACAATTGATACTCTTAGATCATGGTCTGTATAAGGAGCTTGACTTTGCTACTAGATTTAATTATGCTTCCCTTTGGAAGGTAAACTATGGTTTCTTACAATGCTTTTGTTCTCCATGTTTTATGATTTAGACTTCTGATATTGCGATGTTTGCCAGGGATTAGTTTTTGCTGATGTCAATGCAATAAAGGAAAACAGTGTTAAATTGGGTGCTGGTGAGGATCTCTGTGCCTTGTTTGCAGGGATCCTTACAATGAGGCCCTGGAATAGGGTTATTGACCGTTCTGTTGATCATTTGGTCATAAAAGGCGGTGCTAGTGAGCGTTCTGAATTGCAGGTCTGAATATAATTAGTTCTAGTTATCTTAAACAGACAGATCCTCGGGAAGGTCCCTTTTTTGTTAAACCTGGATTACAATGTTTATGTGTTGCAGATGTATGCATCTGAGTATTTCCCCCAAATTTCAGAGCTTCTGAGGAGGCTGCCACGTGTAATTCTGTTGATGCTTAAGACAAATGACTGCTTAAGAGCTGTTAATAATTCTCTGGTATTTTATATTGTCCCCCTTGTTGCCATTTAATTCTCTGGTACTTTCTCTTTGGTTGCAAAATTTAATTATCAAAAGGAGTAATTTAGCACCTTTGGAGATTGAGATTGGCAAGGAGCCGATTCTATCATTGAGACGTTTGGACCTTTAATACATTGGAGGGCTAGTGCAAATTGGGACATATTTTCGACGTCCTGTTTGATTTTGATTAGGAGATGCTAATAATAATGTTTCCGATACATTTAGTAGTTGTCAATCTTTCTTTATTGTAATGTTGGTCAATGTATGTGCATATATTGGTCATTATCTGTTTCCTGTATCTATTGTGTGTTATCTATTAGTCGTCATTATCATGTAAATTATAATTTTACTTGAAAACACATTATTAATAGATGCAGGGATCTTCCCTCGAGACATTTTTTATCATCGGAAAAGTTTCTTCTGAAGCCGTTGTCGAGGCAAAGAGGTCACAGAGGAAATCTGTGTTGGGCCGATTAGATGTGTGGTTGGAAGAAATTCTCTTGGAAGTTCGACTTGTGGGGATGCAGATAGCCTTGTGGTTTTTACAACTCAGGAGAGCTTTGACTGGATGAAACCTAATATGAGGAGATGCGTACTCATTGTTTTCTTTGGTACGGGAAAGGCGCCAGGATTCTTTCTCCCCGTCCCCGCAGGTACCCTGAACGTGGATTGATTCATTGATTTTTTTCGTTTCTTGAAAATTGTTTTGAGCGGAAATAATAGACAGAAGAGGATGACAGAGATATACTTATGTTTCATTTTTGTTTGTCCCAAGAATAGTCACAAGTTATTAAGGGTTTACTTATGTTGTAAAAACTTTTCACGGCGATGTAAAAACATGTTTTATAGCGATCGTGTTAGATAATTCATCCCCTGATTTGGGATTTGGGATTTGAGATATTCAATAGGAAAACATGAGATTCATTCTTCACTCCGGATTCTCTAATCATGCAAGAAAGAGAGAGAGAAGCAGAGGTATGCTTTGTCTATTAATTATTTAATTTGAGCTTCCTTCCAGATGTTCCCCTATGTCAAGTTGGGGGTTGCATTGTACTATCCCAAAGCAAAGCACCGACCATTTAGCTGTTAATAATTGGATGCTACGTGGATTGTTAAAATCCATTCCTTTTCGCGCATTTCTTCGTCTCATCATATCCTAACTCGCCCAGTTAGTGATCACATCCTTTTTCTTGACTACACAATCAACCAAACTTGTCGAGCGTTTAGTTACAAGAGAAAATGAACTACTACATTCACCAGTTACAAGATCCTTAAATTTCGGGAGAGAAAATGATCTCATCTGTTTCGAAGGTTGTTAATGATCTGGAACGGCCTAGACTAACATTTGATCGGTTCGTTGCGGCTAGTTTTATAAAGTTTGCATTCACCTTCACACGACAATCCCGTTTCGGTTCACTTAATTAAGATTTAGCCTTTTTACGTGAATGTTGCCAAATAATTCCGATAGTCCTCAAACAAGTCACACGCATACAAGTATTTAAAGTGTTTTTCTCACACAAAATAATACAAGTGTATAACAGAGTAAAGAAAGCAACAAGAGATATATAACTAAAGCTAGTATTTCATTAATTCTTAACAAAATGTTAAAAAAAGATATAAATACCTCATTTTCGAAGCACTTACAAGGAACTCCCTATTTGAAGTCTTTATAATGAGAACCCTCTATGCTAAGAAGATTCTTCCAACTTCTCTTTGCCTTTCTCCTTGCCATTTTGGGATTCACCATTTTTCTTGCCCTCTTCGTCGGGTCGAGATAGTACTGACAATTGGAGATCCACCAAAGCATTTGACGCCGCTATTGCACTAGGCCTTCACGTTCTACCTTTGAAACTTTATTTGTGCCCAACTTTGCAAGCCGTTAATGAAGTTGAACAACTTGTCTTCCTCCAACATGTTCTGCACGTTCAACATCACCGATGTAAACTTCCTCACATACTCTCTCACTGAGCCATCTTGCTTCAACCCCTTCAAAGCTTCCCTTGCTAGCCATGAAGTGTTGTTTGGTAGGAATTGGTACGTTAGTTCCTTCGACTTGTCCGACGTATCAATGGGAGGTCTGCCAGCATTAATAACATTAGAGGCCCTCGTCCTCCACCACAGCTTGGCATCACCCACCATGTACATTGCTGTGATTGATATCTACTCCGAGTCTGCCACCTTTGTCGCTACAAAGTACTGCTCCATATCTCACAAAAAATTTTCGAGCTCCTTGACACTCCGCTTGTCATCGAAAACTTGTGGCTCTTGCACCTTCACCATAATGCTTTCTACTCAGACACTTGTCTTGTGCCTTGTCATCGCACGCTTGAGCACCAACAGATCATAGCTCATCTCCTCACGTGCTTGCATATGTTCCTTAAGCGCTCTCATAGTTGCTTGAAGCTCCCTATCTAAGATTGCAATATGTTCCAACAAAGGAATTACTATCTCATTCGTCGGGGCTAGAGACTCAAGAATAACCTCTATTTTGGTAACCCTTTCTATCAGATTGCTTCCATCAACTATCGGTCTAGATTGACTCTGATACCAACTATCACAAAGGTCTAATTTGAACTCGAACTTTTATCACAAGTCACGCCCACCTTTACACGGCAATTCCGTTTCTATCCACTTAAGCAAGATTCAACCTTCTCATGTGAATGTAGCTGAACAATTCTATTAGCCCTCAGCACCTTACGTGCATACAAGTGTTTAAAGTGTTTCTGTTACATACAAAATAACACAAGTGTATAACATAGTAAAGAAAGCAACAAGAGATATATAGCCAAAGCTAATCTTTTATTAACTCTCAACAAAATGTTAACAAAAGATACAAGAACGTCATTCTCGAAGCACTTATAAGGAACTCCTTACTCGAAGCCTACAAAATGTTAACCTGTTGCATCCATATCCTTGAAGATCTCCGCTATCTTCAGTGATTCTCATGATCTTTATCTCGTAGATTTGATGAATCTCCTATGTGATTTTCAAGTTGATCTCGGCACGTCATCATGTGTTACATCACCTACAGTTGTCATGTCACTGTTGATATGTTTTTTAAGTCACTAAGGCCTATCCGTACATAGGTCCATCAATGCACGTCCATGAACAAAATCATCTTCTATGATCAAGTTCACTCATGGTGCAGTCTTGTCGTTCCACGGTTAAGTACAAGTCAAAATTCGAGTTAGTATAAAACCTTACATATTACATACCTTTGACCTACTTTGCCGAAGTTAAGTGCTTATGCGTCTTTTCTCGCTTGCATGTCTTTGCACACCCTCGAGTCTCGCATGACTTAGTTTGCTAACTCCACGCGATCTCGCATTCGAATCTCACGTCTCGTCAAAGATTTCGACCAATGCACGCCTACGCTTACCCACGCATAATGAATCTTGCATACTCTCGAAATCTTTGCCGATGCTTCCCACATCCGTCGTTTACTTCGTAAGTTCCTCAAATTTTGCTTGTCAACTTACAAGACTTCACCTTATTCCCTCATAAACACACCTTTATCGTGCCTATCTGCGTGCTAAGCAATGACCAAGGTTTGTCAACACTAGCACAATCTCGCAGTCTGAACTTAGAGGTCTAATAGTTAGTACGAGGAGATCTGTTATGAATTAAATTGTCTCCTTATTTGGTGGCTTAGTTAGAGTTTTATTGGTTGGAAGTATGCAGAATGACACCAAACTAGCATTAAATTTTGGAGGCCAGGTGCATGCGATTGCAATGGCGTGGCTGAAAGGCTAAGAGATTTCAGGATGCTTTTGCTACCCCCGTGAAATTATTTACTTATCCTACCAATTATTTTCTCTCCTAAAGGCAATTCACAGTTCATAACTTATTATATTCTTCTTCATGTCTTCTTTGACTGAAGAATTGGTGGAACCAGAGAGTGTAGACGTTTCGTGCAAAACGGCGAGAAAAAGGGTTGTTCGCCAGGGTTTTTTTTTTTTTTTTGGTGGGATGGCAATAAATGAGAAAAAAAGAAAAACGATAAAAGCAGAGAGAAAAGGTCGCATAATAATGCTTTAACAAGTCCATTTTGGCCCACTTTACTGGTCAACTTCTCCCATGTAATGAATGAAACCAAGACGGTACTTGCGGTGGGGTGAGGATCAATAACTAACCCCGCACACCTAACCCCCCCCAGTATCAGATGTACAAGGTTTAAGAGATTGAAAAAGAAAGCGAACCCAAAGACCAGAAAGAGGAGCAAAGAGACGAGCCAGAGAGATGGTGGGACCGACGCGGCATCAGTTCGTTCTCTTTGGATCCTCCATTGTCCAGCTCAGCTTCAGCCATGGCGGTTGGGGCGCTCTCCTTTCCGACATCTATTCTCGCAAAGTAATCTCTTTCTGTCTTGTCTTTTTCCGTTGCTTCTTTTTTTTTTTCCTTCTTTTCTTCCATACTATCATCTACTTTGAATCTGTTTATTCCCCACTTAAATTTATCAACTGTTTTCGTTCCGTGGTAGTATATTTGTTGCCTAATAAAAGTTCCGGTGCTTTACCTGTCGGAAATGAAATGGTGTTCAGATGCGTTGCAGTTAAAGTTGATTTCATCAATCTTAAAATTTTGGATTTCCTCAGCCCACAAAATCTTATTTTAGTTTGTTGCCATCTGATTTACATTCTTGGTATTAATGATGTAATATTGCATCTCCTCTTTGTGCTACTTGTCTTTGATTTCAGGCGGACATCGTTCTTCGAGGGTATTATGGATGGAACTCACGGCTTGCCATTAAAGTCCTGGACCAAGTTTTCCCAAAGGTTTGATATCCTCTGATGCAATTATGAACATATAGTTAGAGCCACAAAGTTCTTCTAGGTGGTTAATTCCTATGACTTTGAGAACCACCTATGCACTGGTAAGGTATGCTTGTGCAGAAAAGAGCATGCATTGTATGCAGACACAACTGTTCTTATAAGGATTAACACTAATTTAATGCTCAAATATGAATTCCTGTGCTAGAACCTTTATGAAGTTGACCTTGTATAAGTAGAAGAGTACTTCAGATGCATTGGAACTGGGTTTAATTATATCATTGTTCTTGAAAATAAATGGGTGAAAATCAAAGTTGGTGAAATTGCCAAGGTGCTTCAACATGGGTGCATTGCAGGCAAGAACAGTTTTGCCGTTTTCCGTTCTGAAAATTCTTTCTTCTATTTGGTCAACATATCATAACGATTGATTTTGTGCTGTTGTTTCCTTCAAATCAATTTCTATGTCAATGGCATTTAATTTTTAAAACTCTTTTGGTCCGTTGATGTTGCTACGATGGAATTAGTGAGATATTTCCTCTGCATAGGATGCTGCTGTGCAGCCGTCTTTGATAATAGTTTACTTTGGTGGCAACGATTCAATGGGACCTCACTCATCTGGCCTTGGGCCTCATGTACCACTTCCTGAGTATATCGAGAATATGCGGAAGATTGCAGTTCACCTTAAGGTCTTTCTTGATTCTCTTGTGTGTGACTCTAAATCAATTTTCCCCAAGTAAGCTGGTCCATAAGGATTTGGCAGACAATTTGTTCTTGTCCAGCTTTTGAATGCCTATAAATGTTTTTTCCTGCATTGTATCCACTAAATGATTTATTTTGGCAATTAGAATCTTTCAGATACAACACGCATTGTTTTCCTGAGTTGTCCCCCAGTCGATGAGGCGAGAATCCGTGCAAATACATGGTGTGCGGCAGTGTAACTCTTCCTCATCTTCTTTCTTTTGGTGCTTCCTAAAATGGAGAATCATCCGTTGTTCTTTTTAATTTATTTTTGCCCCAAAAACAGTGGGATATTCAGTGAGCTGGTACGAACCAATGAGTTGTGCCAAAAGTATTCAGAAGCTTGTATAAAGCTCTGCCAGGAAATGGATCTAAAGGTCGTTGATCTATTTTCTGCCTTTCAGAAAAGGAGCGATTGGACAACTGCGTGCTTTACGTAAGTTGTTTAATAGAACTTGGTGTGTGTCATTTGCTTGAAGGGTGTATTTATCCTCTTTTCTTAAGCTTATTGAGTAACGGAGAATTACTTCACTAATTAAGGTTATCGTTTTCAAAACAAGCTAATATTAGTTGCCTTTTGCTTCTCTAGAGATGGGGTCCATTTATCAGCTGAAGGAAGCAAAATAGTTGCGGAGGAGATTCTGAAGGTGCTAAAAGAAGCTGAATGGAGTCCATCCCTGCACTGGAAATCAATGCACACCGAATTCTCAGAGGACTCCCCCTATTATCTTGTTGCTGCTGATGGAAAAACAACACTAAATCCCTCTGAATGGACGATTCACAGGGAAATTGAGTGGGATTAGATTTCAGAATACTAATCTTTATTGCCTGTAGTATCCAAGAAAACAGTTGGTAGGTAGAAAAATTATGACCAAGCTGAAAATTGAGAAAGTATATGGTGCGTATACATAATGTTTGTTTTAAACCGTCTGTTGATGAAAGTCTCCACTAGGTTAAAAATTGTTTCTTTATCTACCATATACAGCGAACTACAATACTTTAAGAAAATATATATTTTGCTCCTCTTTTAAGATAACAATGTGTCTTTTCATACCATATACACCAAAATACAATACTTTTAGAAAATATATATTTGGGCCATCACAGGTGGCTGGCACGAGTGTGGTGCCTCAGTCTAGGCTGACTAGATCCAGCTCGGTCTAAGTAGTTTGGGTTGGGTTGGGTTGGTTGTAAGATGAAGCTAATTAGGTGGGACAACTACGGGTCGTGTTGTTGCCACTGTCCAGCCCATGTGTACAATCTTCATGGGTTCATTTTGTTTCACGTCCATTGGTTTTGTTTCGTAATTCATCGTGTGATCCCGTTAATTTTCATAGGGTCCACTTTTGGCCAGAAGTTTCTTGTTTCATGTTATAATCTTTAGATTTTAGATGAAACTAATTATAAATATAAGGGTAAAAAGATAGTCCTGATATTTTAAAAATCTTTTTATAAGGAACTTTAAGAAAATTTAAAAAATTTTCCGTTTTCTAATGAAACTTTAGTTTAAAAATAATTATTAAATGTACATAGTATGAACATAAATATAGATTTATTAAGAAGATGATTTGATCTAGTTATTAAATTCAAATCGAATTAATTATATCTGATTTAATTTAATAATTTAAGTAGAATTTAATTAATTCAAGTCAAGTTTAGTAGATGAGTTGGGCTATCGTATTAGGAACATTTGGTTAATTCTCATATGATGAGCGTGTTTCATTATGATTTTTTAACCAAAATTTAAGAAAAAGTGTTCTTTTAAAAAATTTAAAATTAGAGTTTTTGATAATTTTAAAAATCAGGAGGTTTTTCTACTATTTCTTAAATTATAGGTGAAATTTATGTCTTTTAGCCTATATAGAATTATCATTAATTTTCAAAATAATAAATATTTTTATATAAATTATTCCGCAAATATCAATGATACTTAATCATTAGTAAATTTTAAGTATTTTGAAATATGTGTACATAAATGATTTATAGCATTAAAATTATACTTGTGTTTAGATATATATGGATCATTTTGAAATCTGTGTATATTATTAAAATTAATTCATAAATATGGTAGATAGTTAATTATTAATAAATTTTATTTATGAGATATAAAGATTATATATAAAGTAATTATAAATATTTAAATAATGTATTATGTATGTATATATAATACGTGAACATAAATTCACATTTGTTAAAATATTCATAATTATTAATGTATTATTATTTAAAATATGCATGTATATAAAATTATAACAAAATAAACACTATTATTACAAGTTAACTTATAAATTTTAAAGTATGATATAAAAATATATTTCCAAAATAATGATAACATTTTATTAAAAGATACGTACTTATGATCATTTTATTATAAATATTCTCTATAAAAAATGAATTTGATTTTAAACTATTAAAATATTAAAAATTTTATTATAGCTGTTAAAACATAACATAAACGTAAAAAAATGTTTATAAGAGATGAAATTGAGTTTAAATATTAGTTAGTTCAAAAAAATGTATAATAATCTTAACAATAAGAAATGTATTGCACCTTTTTAAGCAGTTATTGTAAGTTTATAACACAAGATTTATACATGTTTTTAAAAATTATATACTACAATTACAATATTTTTACGATTTATTATATTTTTAATGAAATGATGATTAATATCTTGTCCAATTTTAAGGTATTTTGTTTTTGTTTTTCATTTGATAATAATGTATTAATATGAAAAATTCCAGTAAATTCAGTTAATTCTAAACTATCTACTTCTAGTGTATTATTTGCAGTTATTTCTGACATATTAATGAAAAATTCTTTTATGTTAGGTTAGTAGATTATTTAAAAAATCGTATTATGTACATCTTGACTATATGAATTATAGAGATTAGTAGTAATATCAAGTTATTCTTTAATAGGTATTAATCCATTATTATTAATGAAAAATTATAAATAATTATATCATTCTTCGTAATAATCTTTTTCTGTTTTTTTGGAGATACTAAACTTTTAAAATATATAATCTCAGTATGTAGGTGATTACAGATAATACAATAATTAGTCATATATGAGTTTGATAATGTTCTTGAAAACATTTATAAAGTTGTTTTATTTCTTCTTTTTATTGATAATATAAAGTTGTATGATTATTAATAATATTTTGAAATGCCTGAAGAGTATTTGTAGAAGCGTTAATAGATATAAGACAGGTAAATGCTGAGGTAAATGTTTTGATGCATTGCTGATTAACTTTTATTTTTGTTTCTATATGTATTATTAATAAATGAATAGATCTACAGATAACAGAAATAGGCATTAATAATGTATTTTGTTAAGAAGAAAGCTAATAAGAATATTGTTAAATTTATAGATCAAACAATCATTAAGAAAATCTATAAGAATGTTTTTATCTAAATAAGTTAAACTAGCATATAAAAAGATAATTATGGGTTTAAGAAAATAAATAATTATTCAATAAAAATAGATGATAAATGATGAAAAGATAAAAATGCAATTAAACATACCTTATTGTCTCGTTTTGTCTTAAACACAAATTCTTAGGCTTAAAGCGAGAAGTTGACAGACTGGATAGGAGTATGGAAACTAGGAGTTTGGTTTTTCGTGTTGAGTTATACCCAAAGCTTACATTATATAGGAATGAGGAAAGAAAAAAAGAAAAAAGAAGCCCGCACGGGTAGTTCAGTTGGTCATTGGAAAGGAAAGTGAGTCCAAGGTCTCGGGTTCGAGTCTCGACAGCGGCAGTGTGGGAGCTCATCCAATGTGGTGACTCCTTGTACACACCGAGTACTGGGCCGCCTTTCCGAGAAGCTGGCTGGGATCAAACCTTGATTTACCTCCCTCACACAATGTCGAGCCGGAGTGTAGGGGAGCCTAGGGTGGACGTTCCACCTTTTGAGTCCGAGGAAAGAAAAAAGAAGATTCCTAAGGAATCTGCTTTTATTGTTTGGCCGATAATTGACACGCCTTGTAGCGATCCGAACTTAGCGTGGGAGAGCCCTCCGGGTATGCACCACCCCTAGAGGCCCGCGATCGCTACTGTAGA
>JAOTIZ010000203.1:12562283-12575343 GCA_027123425.1 Erythroxylum panamense | reverse complement strand
TTGTAGGTTTTGATATTAATTTAAAAAAGATGGATTGAATCAAAGTGAGGGGATCGGTTAAAAGAGTATGAGTTGGATATTTTTCTGAATATGTTTCAGTATTTTGGCGATATCTCGATCTGTAGATATCCAATTGAGTTGATTCTTACTTCAAAATAAACTAGAGACATAGATCTACAAATGTTCTGAAGGAATTAAATTTCAATTCAGCCCCTAAGATTTTCAATTTCTGAAGTGAAGTTGGGTATAGTATTTAGTCTCGGATTAGTAAGAGCTGAAAGTGTTTAGCCATAACTTCTTTATTTCTGAACCAAATTGAGTGTTTTTAGTATCTTTAGAAACTTAAGACAATGAGGAACAAAGGTTATGAAGAAGCCAGACCGAAATTCCGATTGAAAGTCCCCCAAATATGCTCTGTAATTTATAAGAAATTAGCCCTCCATGCTGTTTTGACTTCCGAATATTGGGCTTCGGGAATGGGGCCCATCACCTTGTCCTTTTCCGTCCTTCTAATTGCTTTGTAGCTAGTGAATGATCTGCTTGCAAAAGATAAAATAAGCTTGTTTCATCTATATTATAGATATCCCTCTAATGAAATTTGTCCAATTTAACTCAAATTTCAGGTACAGCTTCTTCAATATTCTCCATGACAACTGAACCACTTTTACCAAACCTTCTATAAGACTTAATCTCAAGTCTCGCCTTGAACCGTTCTAGCCAACAACTTGAAAAGTTAAATTCTGGATTTGCATCACCATAGATCTTCTGTAGAAACTCTCTTGCTTTAGTTTGAATCATTTCTCCAGTCATGTTCACTTTCTTTTGATATTGGAGAAACAACTCATATAATACCTTTTCTAATTCAAGATATTTTGTTGATTTGTGCCTTTTAATATTGCTATTTGTTATCTCTTTTGACAAATACTCTGTTGACCTTTTAAGAATATTTGATACTGTTGATTGACTAATAGAGAGATAAAACTTTTGTTGAATCTACTGTTAGCGTAGATTTTTTTACACATTTTAAATAAGTAGCCATGGAAGAGAAGATATAATATATTAATTTTTATATTTTGGTATATGAAGTTAAAGTACATGTATCTATTTATAAACTCTATACACTACTGTGTACTTGAAACAATTCACAATACTTCATATTCTAACACTTCACATTCTAATGTACCTATATACACTCTATTTTGAATCACGCAAACCTAAAATTAATAACCTTATTTTTGACAAGATTAATAAACTTAGATACAACGCACCATCATTAATTAATTGTTTATTTATTTTCTTTTCTTAGTTACGAAAAAAATTAATTGTTTAATTTGACAAATATAATGTACAAAATAAAAATTATTCTATAAATTAATAAATATTAATTTATCGATAAATTAATAACTCCGTATAAGATAATAATTTTTCAGGTCTTAAAAATATTCATTTATAGAGATATTGTTGTATATAAATTAATAAAATATTTATTTATTGATAAATTAATAAATTAGTGTAAGATAATAATTTTTTAGGTCATAAAAATATTCATTTACAGAGATTTTGTTGTATGTAGCCCAACTACCTACTAGTGCCCTCTTTGCTTTGCTCGTTGGTTATCGTTCTTCCGGAACAGAAAGTTGTGGCTAATGTGGAGTGGCTTCTTCTAACCATTGTCAATTTTGTTGGGCCCGTTGGGGCAACATACTTGTGGTTACAAGGGTCTCCTCTGGATCTCTCGCTGGATGAAAGAAGCTGATAAGAGACCAAGAAAATATCCACAAACATAATCGCTCTCATGCTAGGTTCTTGGGTCTTTTAAGTTTAACTAAATTTACCACGTCAAATTGCATAAACATAAATTGGTCACTACATTTCTGCCGCTTGAAATGAACTCGAAAAAGAAAAACATTCAACTGCTCTTACAATACTTATTAGAGTTGGATTTGTGGGGCTGCTGCTGTGCATAACTTAATGCTACCTAACCTGATATGTCTGTTACAACTGATGATGTGTTCACATTTACATAATAGTTGGTTTGCTGGGAATGACAGAAGAGTCTAACAAGAAGAAAGAAACAGAGATTGGAAAGACCAGAAATATTGGAGAACCTATTTATTAGTATTTTATCAATTAGGCGGAGTTTTTGTCTGCCCTTTTACTAAAAGTCCCACACGCTCCCTCCCACTTGGCGTGCTTTGACTTAGTATAGTACTCCTTTTGCATGTTCTTTTTTTTCTGCGTAAAACGACCGCATAACTTACTGTCAACCAGGTGGACTTTGGATTTGATCTGGTGAATTAACTGGTCTCACACAACACGGAGTTTCCGCCCAACACACCGTTTATCCTGGCCAAATGCGATTTAAATGTACTTGCAGCTAATAACCAAGTGTTTTAAATTTGGAGGCACCGCCACCGCCACCACCACCGCCACCGCCTGATGTAATCGAAGCCATTAATGATACATGTCAAGCAATTCAACCCTAACCGTTGACATTTGAGAGTCAAAAGTTGATATCTCAGTGCACCCTATTTGTGAAACCTGAAGCCTACTTGCCCAGTTGAACTGAACTTTTCTCTTTTGCCTTTTTCGGTTGGACCGTCCATCTTTTTAGAAGCTTTGGAAATGGCTACTCCAATTGGGTACTCGTGGGATTGAAGTACAACTGTCCAAAGGCGATAGGCGTATCCCATAATCCCAAGCCCACACCAGTATATCCTTTGGTGCATTTTAAGAACGTTCAACGGCTCAGAAAAGTGTCCATATTTTGTCCGCCTGCACTCTGCACATCATGTAACTGTAGTACAAAATATTCTTCTATTCCACGTGTGGAAAGGTTCCAAATTACTCTACAGTGTTTATAAACCCTTTCCAACATTAGAACACTAGACTAGAGTCGTAAAATGGAGAAATATGAGCAATTCACTTGGCTTGGCTGTCGATCCTTTCAAATCCTATCCCATACTACAGCCTCATGTTAGTAAACATCTAAATAATCCAAAAACTAAACCAGAAAGGAACTGTAGCTCCTAATTTTTACTTCTTCCTGAAAAATGTATACTCAAAATGAATCCTCTAAAAGAATTTTAAGTGAATTTTCTTTCTATTCTTATCATTGACAATTCAATCTGAGGCAATTGAAATTATACCGCTAGAGATGCTTCCATGGCTACCATCATCAGAGCACAGAGACAAGGCTCTCTCCAAATTGGAGACGATATCCGTCATTGTTGGCCTGTCTTTTCCTTCCAAATTTACACAATGCATTGCAGTATATGAGACCAGCTCCACAGCTTCTGCTTCATTAACATCCGGTGGACCAATTCTCGGGTCCAAAATCTTCAGCAGTTCATTAACCATTATCTTGGGGACTGCAAAATCTACTATGCTCGTTGGTGAACCTCCATTCTCTTCGCTCGTGACTATTGCCCTCTTTCCTGTCAAAAGTTCCAGCAATACCACGCCCAGTCCATACACGTCACTCTTTGCTGTCAATACATTGAGACCATAATACTCGGGATCGATATACCCTACTGTTCCTGCTGCTTTCATTGGCTTGTAATGGCGGTCCGGTTCAGGACCCATCAAGGACAATCCGAGATCGGAGACTTTCGCTATCCAAGTTGCGTCGAGCAATATGTTCGAGGACTTGATGTCTCTGTGTATTATTGGTGGGACTGCATAATTGTGCAGATACTCGATACCTCTAGCAGCATCCAATGCAATTTTGATTCTCATTTTCCAGGAATTTATCGCACTACTACTCCTTTCAACATTGTTCTTGTCATGTAAATGATCGTAAAGAGCACCATTTTTCATGTACTCGTATACTAAGAGCCTCTCATCGCCATCTTCACAAAAACCGACAAGCATAACCAAATGTTTATGGTGAAGCCTTGATAGGAATGCTAATTCCGATTCAAAAGCACTGTCGTTCTCTTGAAATTTCTTAGTCTTTCTGTCTGTTTCACCTCTCTTGATTGCCACTTCGCGACCATCCGCCAATTTTCCTCTATAAACAATACCAAAACTCCCTCCACCAAGCTTGTTCTCGAGTGAAAAGCCATTGGTAGCAGCAGCAAGTTCAGAGAGACTAAATTCCTCAGCCCTGTCAGCGTGCTTCAACGAGGTTCCACTCCTCTGACGCCTCATTGCCAGCGAGCTCTGGCGTCTTGTTTTCGATGATCGTGACAGAATACTATTGTTTGATGTTGTGCCACCACTAGAACCATTTCTAGTGACGGTTGGTTGAACTGAATTATGAACTTTTTTCTTCCCAAAACAAGTTCCAGTCCACAAGCAATATAGAATATTATAAATACCCAAAAACGTACCAACAGATCCCACAATGGCAAACACCAATAACCCTGTCGTCAGAGTTTTCGATCGTCTGGACGAAGGCAACACTGGCGGTGACGGCGCTGAAGGTATCGGTGAAGGTACGACTGTAACATTAAGCTGACAGCGATTGCAGATATTCCCTGAACCACCGCACAATCTCTGAGAATCTGAGTACAAACCACATTTAGCACAGGACGATTTAACACATGGACCAGGAAGAATTTCAGGCAAGTTAATCCGATTCTCACCAGACCAACCTGGTCCCCAACAAATTATCGAAAAATTCGAAGCTATCAATCCACAAGTGAAATTGGAACCTGAAACAATCGAATCAAAGAACAGACCTTTTGTTACATCAACCTCGTACCCTCCACCTCCTCCCCAACAAACAACAGATTGATTGCTTTGTCTGATTGCACAACTATGGTTCGCTCCAAGAGCCACTTGCGAGTACTCTAACGAAGAATTACCAGGAACGTTTAACTGACCAAAAGAGTTATCACCTTTACACACCAAAAAGCCTGTATAATTCACCCCACAAGCATGCGAACCACCAACTGAAACACTTAACATTGACATGTTCACAAACTCTGACTCTATCTCTCTAGCAATAACTGAATTGCGACCCCAACACCGAATTCTTCCACTATTCATCAAAGCCCCACAACAGAAGCCGAACCCGCATGAGATGGATTCAAAACGATCGCTAAGAGTCGGCCGTCGGAATTCATTTCCTCTCCAGCACGTAACAGTCCCTGTGTCGTTATTTATAGTGTTCATGGTGGCGCAAATTTGATTATCACCTACAGCGATGTCTTGTACGAAGACACTGCGGTTATTATAGACCCTTCGTGGGTGAAAACCGGCGGAGTTAACGGCGTCCCAGCATAAGAAAGCGTAACCGCCGTCAAGAACGCCGCAGAAGAAGCTTTCTCCGCCGGCGATTGTGGAGAAAGATACGTTGGGTTGGATGGCGATGACCTGGCCACCTCGATAGCAGACGACGCCGTGGGTGGACTGGGCCGCAACGACGCCGCAAACAGTTGCAGAGCCGGAGACGACGGCGATTGTGGAGCCTGAGCCGAGGCCATTAGTGAGTTGAAAGAAAGAGAGGAATGTGATCAATGAACAGGTGACGGAGAGAATAAGGGAGGAGGAAGTCATCTAAAAGGGAGTAGGTGGACGGCGTTAGTGACCGTGGTTTTTGGGTGACTCTGCTTCATTGGAGAAAACAGAGAAGAAGGAAAAGAAAAAAACTTGCCTCATCACAAAGAGAGAAATTTAACTTATAAAACGGTCGAGGAGTTTCAGTTGTGAAAATGTTAGAAACGTTCAGCGGTGGGAATTACAAAAGAAAATAAGCTATAGTAATTATAGTAACTAATCACATAATTAATAATTGTATTAAAAAATGTCGTTACTAGTTGACTTGAAAGTTGAACCGATCAACTTTGAGGGTGCTGCTGCTTTCCGTGGGTGGAAATTAGTGTACTAGAAAAGCAATGTTTCCATCACAAAGCTACAAGTAGACTCGGACTCGGTGCAATAATAATTGATATTGGATATTAAATTTTTAATAAAAAAATTATTATTAGGTAAAACAAAGCAGTTTTAAGTTTAACAGTAACAGTAAATATATATGAAAATTCGTACGATAACAATTTAAACTTTGACTAGCGAGAGTTTATCAAACATTTTCGTTTTATAATTGAAATCTGAATACTAAAAATAAAATCCGAGCTTTTTAGTATTCAGATATCAATGACTTGGTCAAGATAGCACCAATATTACGCCGCAAAATGAAAGAAAAGGAAAGCATAAAAGCGAGGCTTCGCGCGGATTTCTTTTGTGTGGTGGTCAACCACTACCCTTTTTCCAACGCTCAACCCAAACTTTGACATGTTCAATTCCTAGTCTATGTCGAAATCTTATTACAGCTATTCCACCCCTAAACCCAACTCTGTACTTATTTTGCATTAGCCAATTTCAGCAAATCCCAAATGATTAGTTCATTTCTTGTGAATTTTAGGCAACACCTGAGCTGTTTTAAGATCAATGCTCTGTCTTTTATTTCGTTTTTGGGGTTAATCCAAAACCGTGACATGCTATTTCATTTGTTAGAATTGAAGAGATTAGTTATAGACTTATTTAGCTTTGGTGGGGCATATTTATATATTAAAAAGGTGATCTTTCAAGATTAGGTTGCTTTCCCTCCGAGGGCAAACAAAGAGGTAGAACTCATAATGCATATTTTTAAATATTAATTAAAACAAGCGTCCATTGTAAATCGTTATTTGACTATTGGTAGTCGTAGATTGATTAACCTTGTTAATTCGTCGTAGAATTAGACGATTGATGGATTATTAATCATCCCTTTTACTCTTTGCTATAGTATTTGCTCAAACACTTAATTTCCAGACCATTTCAATTATCAATTTCCATCAGTGGATCAAATGGCTCAAGTTTGGAACCTTTAACTAAACGAAAAGGCTGATTTAAAGTTCTTTTTTATTAAATTAGTTATCAACAGGATTTGCGTTTGAGAATTGGTGAAAGATTATGGGAAATTTTTAAACCAATCTTTACATCAAACTTGTAAGGGTAACACAAAATAGCACAGAAATCTACTAGGCCTTAAAGGCTTGAGCTAATTAGAGGGGGAAAAAAAAAAAAGATGATCGTTACACATGCTCCAAGCCTCGGTCAAACTTTGTAGTTGTATTTGGGGAAAAGATTTCGTATCTATGTCCAACTTAATTGTCTATTTCTATGAAATCACGTTCTTCTGGTTCTGATTCTGATTCTTAGAAATAAACAGAAAAAAGGTTCTTAACAAGATTAGCTCATAATATGAACCTACAAAAGCAACTGAACATATCGGATGTTTTTCAGGAAATTGAGAAGAATCCAAATGGTTGTAGGCAGTGGTTAGGTAAAAGTTGGTCAAAATGGTGGTGTGAACGGACACAAAAGTTGGTGACTGATATTAATTTAGGAATAACAGTGAGCTTTATCAACAGCTAATTAAGTAGTTGGTGGGTACAATCATAGTTGTTGTAAGAGATGAAAACATCGTAAATACATTTATATATATATATGAATGCATGGGCCAATAGCTTCTTTATCTATAAAATTATGGTTAGGTAAATTATATGGTGGTGACATACTTTACAACCAAATTAGAAGTGTTTTGAGTTTTCTAAGATGTGACAATTTAACTTTTAACAGAATGAGAGGTTGCTATGATTGTCTACGTATTAATTGGTTCATATTCATAAAAGTTGCTTGAAAAGAATATTAGGTTAGGTTTCTAGCGTGAAAAAGTGTACAGATAAAAGCTTTTAATAAATAAAGGTTTTATGGCTGTAAAGCTGTAATGATGTTAAAGCTTGGATCAAACAAATAGCTAGGCCAGTTGCCGACTTGACAAAGTTATCACCACGCTTCTGTCACCATGCTTACAGGTACAGACACACAGACAATTTCCGGACAGTCCTTAACTCTAGGAAATCCAGCCTAGGGCCCACTCCCGCGAAAATTACAAGGATGGCATTAATTCTTGGGTAAGTGCAATTAATAATTTATATTGAGAAGCATGATCAATCTTCGTATACAATTGGATGGATGACGGTTGTTAAATACTACTGCTATATCAGCATTTTGGTTGAGTGTTTTGACTTGAGAAAAAATCACTAGGGTTTCCTGTTTCATTTATAATGCTTCTTTCTTTGTCATCCCAAATGACTAAATAGGACAACACCGAATTGGGAAACTCGAATGATACAACCCAAATACGTACGGGGATTTAAATGCAGTTGAGGCATTAAGTTGGAAAAGCCTGCCTGCCTCTAGAATTCATAGGAAGAAGACATAGAGATCAAATGCTTCTTAAACAATTGCAGAGTCAATTATCACGAGGGGATGTATAAATTACAAATAATCAGCGCAATAGAATAGCTCATGACTCTGAAAGATACACATTTACAATCAGAGTATGCGCAAATCTACAAGCATAATTAATTGTCGTACCTAGTTGATCAATCAAAGCAAAAGATAATTCCTTCGCTCCAAACGTTGCTTCCCATTAATGCATCGGGCAGACAGGATAATACTATACAAAAGGTCATCATTCCTTCTTCATGCTGAGGCTAGTATTGGGAAAGCTAGGAGACTGCTGTTGTTCACAATCTTGTGCTGCTATGTCAAGCCAGAAGCAGGGATTCCCTGCTTTTGAAACCACTCTGGCATGTGAAATCTGTCGTACAGCACGGGTCTCACATCTTTCTGTTCGGAAAGATGCTTGAGGAGTGGAAGAAGTACATCCAGAAGCTAATCGATCATGGACAAGAATAGGTGGTAAGCTAAACATTTGACTGGAAATCAATACTGTGATTTCAGGGACTCTTAAGACACAAGTACCTGTGTATCATGAGGTTGCCCTGCAGAAAATGGAACACACGGAATGCCATTCACTGGTTGCAACAAGAAACTGAATGGATTGTTGTCAACAATAACAATTCGGCATGGATCCTTTGACACGCAAGTAAGATCCTTCACATGCTCCCGGTATTCCCTATTGACAAACAGCATATAAGACTCGCCGACATAAATCACAATCTCAAGCTTCAAGGATGATTACGAGCCCAACAAACTTTATAAGTAAAGTAGCCATCATAACGTTCATGGAAAGTAGTCATTAACTACTATAATCATTCACTTTTTGCAGGACATATAGTTTTATTTCATAGGCTAAGCTAACGCTTCTTAAGATTTAATACCTCGTAAGGATCTGTGTATGCTAATAAAACATGAACCTCTGTCTTGAATTTTTAATAAATGCTTGCGACTAACAAAGAAATGTTACAAAATTAGCTCTTATACACACACCCAGGCGCAGCAGATGGATATTGCAGACAACTGGATGTGCAAAAGAAGGGAATCAAGCTTTATCTCACAATATTTTCTTTCAGGTGGCAGTTGAAACCGATTCTGTTAGATATAAAGGTCTTAGTTCACATATATTAACGAGGAAAGTACAACGTCTCACAAGCATGTTAATCATATTTCACTGGATCCCTTTCCTAGTGCTGCATCGCCGGATATCTCAGTCCATGGCTAATCTAGCAGCACTTTGGACAAACGAAAAAACTCTAAACAGTCAAAATTTCAGCACACTGAACATAAGTTTAGTTGTTTCCAACCTCCAAGAGATCTCTTGATAATTAAGGAGCACATCTTTTAAGGATTATCCAGTTAGGAGAAAATATGTGGAGAAAAACATAAGATCTTCATGGCATCTTTCCCATATTTTTATACTGTTATATATGGAACATAATAGAGACAAGGTACTCATGGAAATTGTCAGCATGGAGAACATGCCTTCCATAACGAGCACCCTCATCTAAATTGATACAGTTTCCTATTTCAAGAGATGAGCTCTTTAAGTAATGGCATAAATTTGGAGGGAAGACAAATATAACGAGAGAGGGGAGACAGAGGAGAGAGAGGGAAACCGAAAGGACAGTACTTACGTGCTAGTTGTAGAAGGTCGATATAGGCGAAGACAAAATCTCTTTTCTGTATCTATCCTATCAACAAGTGGTCTAGCGTAACCTGTAAACGTCATAGAGAGTAACTGAATTTCCAAGAAAATGAAAGATAAAATGAAAAGATATAACAGGTTGACAGAAGATTGTATTTGTAGTGGTGATAATCAGACCTTCAAGGCCAGCTGTAAAGAGCACAAGGTCAGCAAAGTCACTTAGTTGTTTCAGGAATTCATCCAGTCCAGGCCGCTCAAACACCGTAACATAATTGATCTTAGGCTTTCCTTCAAATTCCTTCAAACACCAACATATTCAAGTCAAAAGAGTTTCCCTAAAAATTTCCTAGGCAACTGCCTTACTACAAAACTATTAATAAAACCTTGTCAGATGAAACACATTCCAACTCAAACCACTTTAACCCAGCTTCTATTGCTTGATTTCGTAGAACAATGGGTAAGCTCGATGTCTCATATGCACATACTAGAGTTTCATCCAAGTCCAGAACCACCTGCAAATCCACGTGTCAGTCTCACCCAACATGTAGTGACCACAGATTCCGTTCTTACAAAGCCAAAACCTTGAGGCAACCAACAGACAACAGTTCACATAGACTTCAAGATTCTGCTCTTAATAGATGTCCTCTAACAAATTAAGGGGTAAATCCTTATATTCATGTCATCACTTACTATAAAAACATAGACAAGACAACAATACCAGGACTTTACAAGACAAGTTATGCTGGTCCACTGTTAACAAATAATTAGCTGTGGAAACCTCATTTTCATTTACATATATTTCAGTTTCCAATAATTTCAAACAAAACAGTAACCCAAAGATAAGCGACGCCAAGAGCTTTTACTTAAAAGGCAATAGAAACTAATATTTATCCTTTGAAAATACGCCACAACTGATTCAATAGCAAAAACAAATGCCCAACAGCGATCAATTGAAAAAGTCAAATCAAGACAAAACTTGAAAAGGAAAACAGTACCGTGAGCTTCTGAACAGGCTCATCGGCGACGAGTGAATCAGGATCGGCGGCGATCTCGAGGGCCGAAAGATGATCAGTCTCCGACAATTCAACAACCGGCAAGGGCTTGAAGGAGTGAGAAGAAGAAGAAGAAGAAGAAGAGAGAAGAGGAAGGTGTCCTAGAGCCCTTAGGATCGATAGAAAGATCTGGAAGAAGAAACCCAACCAATTCCAGAGTGTTCGCCACACTCGCGGCGAGCGAGGCGAGTACACCACCTCGGCCTGAGTTAACTCGGCCATTACGAATCAACGAACCGTTTCACGTCTGTGGTCGTGGCGGCGGCGGCGGCGATGGCGGTCCTGACGTAGGTAAATGATTAAGAGCAGAACAAAAATAAAAGGCCCCTTTATACATCATTGCAACTTGGCTTTTCTTGCTACTACTTGACATTTTTTTCTCCTTGTTTTAAAATTTATCTCTTTTTTTGTTATTACCAATAATGGGCTGTGTGGTCTTTCCGTGCCTTGAGTTTTGGTCTCATGGTACTGATTATTCCTAGAGTGATGCATATGAAATTGTCCCACGCGTTGCTGTCGTCAGCTCCACGCACGCAATTGTTCTCCAAATTCCAATCAGATCTTTGACCTTTATATTTATTTATTTATTTTTATCAAAATTATATTTATTTCTTTTTCGAACATGAGAGTTTTGAATTCCCCTCATTCATTTGGTAATTGGTATAAATCAGTGTAATAATGAGAGGTAGGGGAATTACACAAGAAAATAAAGAGCGCGTGGAGAGTAAGAAATATGAGGAGAGAGTTCTTCCATTAAACCGAATCTGTGATTCAAAACAAGACAATCTTGGAGTTATTAAGGCCTTCAACCTTAAAACTCTCAGCACCCCGCAGCCGTGTCTCATAGGGCAGGGAACGATTGTGTGAGGTCGCGTCTATCTAAAAGCAGGTGAAATCTTTCTTTCTTTTCTCTAATTCATTTATTCTGAGGATGTTTCTAACCAACGGTCGACGAGAGTTCAATACAATAGAAAGAGAAATAAATAATTGATTCTTTTTTTGTAACTTAATAAACACAGTTCGTACGATATTTGTTTTTTTTCTGTATGGCTTCTGCTTTTTGCTTTCAAATATTGATAAGATGATGTCTTGTTAAATTAATTGAAATTATCTCTTTTATTGTGGATATATTTTAGTGCAAAATTAATGTTTGTTTTATTTTATAATACAAAAGTGGTAATTTGATGGGACATTATTGGTGATAATGACGAATTTTAAATAGAGTGGATGGATTATTGTCATAAATAAAGGAAGATGCAAGAGCTTAATGCTAGATTTACATAAATAGTTGAAGTTTAAGTAAGAAACTTCTTTATGTGGGAGATTTATATTAGATAAACATCTTTACAAGATAGGATAAGATTAGATTTAGAATAGAAAAACATTAGAAAAGGGAAGTTCTCCACCTCTCAAGAGAGGTATCAATTGTTATTCTTCTTACTTTTATCTCAATTCTTCATCTTTCTTTTATTTTTGATGCTAAAACTAAAGTTATATGTAGCTAAACTCAATTATTATGATTTAAAGGCAATTGAAATTCTAGTTGTAACCTTGTAAGATTTTGTTCTAACCTTTTATTCATGTTTTAACTCAGGTATTTCTTATTTTGAGTTCTTATGTTTTATAACTGACTAATATTGATTAATCTGACAAATTAATTTAATATTGATTATTCTATCACTATCCATGAATTCAATGATCTGTAATTGTCATGAAGGATTGATACATGTAGTGAATAAGTTATTTATGAATTTGCACATTTAACTTATGATAAACAAGAAAACTAAGAACAAAAACTAAGCAAAGAAGCGATCATTCACCTTCAGAAGTGAAAGTTTAAATAGATCTAACAATTGATAAAACCTCTAATTTTCAAAAAGTAGAAGAAAAGATAGCAAATTTTAATACTACAACATTGAGGGAGTTAGCGGCATCGAATTTGAATCAATAACCCTTTTATATACAATTTCCAGATGTTGAGGTAGATTTCAAATTGAAATATGGTTTAATTCATTTACTCCCTATTTTTTGTGGTCTTACAGGTAAAGATCTACATAAATACCTGAAGAAATTTCATATTGTCTGCTCTAGAATGAAGTTACAAAGGGTGATAGAAGAATAAATT
>JAOTIZ010000203.1:12524970-12538535 GCA_027123425.1 Erythroxylum panamense | reverse complement strand
ACATCCTTTCCCTTTCTTTTCTCCTTTTTGAACTTCTTTCTAGCTCCTTGATTACCCACGAGATTAATTGAGTGAATTCCTTGTTTCTTAAGCCTTGCTTCCTCTTGAATAAGCATACTTTGTAGTTCATTCACATTCCATTTGTCTTTAATAATATTGTGACTTATTTGGAGTGGACCATATTCAAGAGGTAAGGAATTAATAATAAATTGCACAAGGAAACTTTCACTCACTTCCATTCTCATAGATCTTAATCTTGCTGCTATATTTATCATTGTAGTAACATACTCATGCATAGTACGAAAGCCATCAAACTTTATGGTGGTTTAGGAAAAATTCGAGCTTATGATTAAGTTCCATAGGGATTTCAGCTGGTTTGCAAGCAAGCATTCCAATTTTAATTAAGAGGTTAAGTACATATTTTTTGTGAAAGAGAAATTCATTAATTTGTCCTTATTACCTTGATAACTAGGAAGTATTTAAGCTAACCTAGGTCATTTATTTCAAATTTAGTGGCTAAGTGTTCTTGTAGAACTTTATTTCTTCACAATCATCTCCTGTCAATACCATATCATCAACATACACAAGTAAAACTATTACTTTACCTCCTTTGTGTTTGATAAACAAGGTATGATCTGCACCACTTTGTTTACAACCAAAAGCTTTCATTGTTATAAAAAACTCCCAAACTAGGCTCTAGGTGATTGCTTAAGCCCGTACAATGAATTTTTCAACTTACAAACTTTATTTCTATTTAATGGGCCAAGCTTCACACCTGGTGGTAGCTCCATGTATATCTCTTCTTCTATAACCCTTTATTGTAATAAAGATAAGGATGTATAATTAATCTAGCTTGGCTACCGGTTCAAAGGTCTCTTGGTAATCTCTACTCCATAGTTTTATGTATAACCCTTTGTATCTAGCCTCGTTTTATATCAATTGATGCTCCCATCAGTCTTGAGTTTCAAGTATATAACCAACTACACCCAATTGTTTTCTTTCCTTTTTATAATGAAATAAGGTCCCAAGTAGAGTTACTTTACAAGGCTTCCATCTTTTCATTCATTGCCTTAGTCCACTTTGGATCATTCAAAGCTTCCTACACATCAATATGAACAGAAATACTAGATAGTTGATTAATAGCTAGTGTATATGACTCAGAATTTTTTTTAGTCGAAATATAATTATTAATAGGGTATTTGACATTGACATTAAGATCAGGTTCATATTGTTTCTTTGGTATACCTTTGTTCCTTTGTTCAGTCTTTTTTGGTATCTTGGAAGAGGAATAAGAAACTCATTACTAGAATTATTAGATATTGGACTTAAGATAACCTGAGAGTTATCATTTTGGATATTATGGATTGGCCCTTCAATTAGTGGTGTTAAAGTAGGCAAGTCTATATTACTAGGTTATTCTTCAGGGCTATCATTGTTGTCAACTTCTTCTAGTTCTAATAACTCATTTGCATTGCTTGGAATATTAACAACTTCATCCAGTTCTAAGCACTCATCTACATTTTCTGATATGCTTTGTAACATATTCCCTCCACCATCATTATTATTTCCTCCACTAGCATTCTCCCCTTAAATGGAAGATGTTAAAACTCCCCCTAAATAATATGATTCTAACTTCTAAAAAGAGCCATCCAAGGTTATATGCAATTTTTGAGTTTAAGGATCATAACACCGATACCCTTTTTGAAAATTTGAATATCTAATAAACACACATATTTTTGCACAAGAATCAAGTTTAGTTCTTAAGATTTTATAGATATGAATATACACTTTATAGTCAAAAAATCTAGTTCAAGTTTGTGGAGATGAGGAATTGAAAGTAATGATTGCCTTTTCTATTAAGGAGTTTGAAAATCTAAAACCCATCTCGGTGATCTATTAATGAGATACACTATAGATTTTACCACCTCCCCCAAAAAAAGTGACATGTTCATCCCAAACAGAGAAGCATAGGCCACCTCTAATATTTGTCCATTCCTCTGTTATGCTGAGTCGTTCTGTTATAGAGTATAAGTGCATAAGATCTGATGCAAAATTCCAAGCTGGTTCAAAATACTTCTAAAAGTGGAAGCTATAAATTCCATAACATTATTAGTTTGCCATACTTGAATTGGTTTTTGATATTGAGTGCTCACCATATTGTGAAATTCTCAAAATGTCATACAAACATCACTTTTTTATAAGTAGTGATATCTAAGTCATATATGTGCATTTATTAATGAACATAAAAAGTATTTAACTTTAAATAACAAAGGAATTTTTGCAAGTCCCTATACATCCAAATGTATAACTACAAATGGCTTAGAACTTTTTATTTAAATTAGGTAAATAAAGAACACGATAGCTTTTTGCACATTCACAAACATCAAAATAAAAATCTAAATCACTTAAGTTTGAAAAAAGATGTGGCTGTAATTTTTTAAGATATCTAAAAAAAGATGCAACTGTTGATGCCATAACTAAATGTTTGCTCATGCTTTTTCTTCACTATTAGTTTGATATACATGATTGAATTTTTTTCCTTGATTCCCCATTAATTCCAAGAAATATAGTTTGCCCCGTTTAACACCATAACCAAGAGTCTTCTAGGTCAGAATATCCTAAAAAACACATAATGAAGGTTATAGTACATTTTAGAGTTGAAGCAATCTATCTATCAGAAAGGAGAATATACTTAAGGGATGGCTTGACTGAGACTTAATTTAGTGTAAGAGAATTAAATAACGTAACAGATCTTTGCCATATAACAGAGCATATACTACCATCAACTTGGAAAAAATGGACTGAGGGAATGGACTAATGGAATGAAGTAATAATGGTGGAATTGAATTTGCTAGTGTGCAACTGCTAGAGTTGCATGATGTGTTGCTTAACTATGGCATCATAGTTTTGACTAGGGTTGCTCAAACGATGCTAGAGTTGTTAGTTTACATCTACTATTAGTTGGAGCTGTATAAATATTTGGTTGGTGTTGCATAGTATGTGTGAGCATTGTTAAAAAAAGAAACAAATGTAAAATAATTTTGAGTAAATAAAAAGCACATTCTTTAAAACTAAGCAAAAATTTGACACTAATGAAGGTAAATTCAACACTACTCTGATGCTATGTAAAACAATGATGTTTTAGGGAAAACAAAAACTGTAGTACATTCTTCTCTAATATGGAGGCAATATATATAGATACAATTCCAATTTGTATATAATTATATTCTAAGAAAAACTGTAACAGACTCCTATAATTACTCAATCAATCCCTAAAATATTTCTCCTATGTTTATCCAATCTAATTTCTCCTATGTTTATCCAGTTTAATAGACTCTTATAATTACTCTTGTATATACAACAAATCACATCCATAAAAACTCTTTTCAATGCGAATTCACTAGAGTTGCATAGGAAATGGTCTTGGGCAAGTACAACACGAGTGAAGGCCCCAAATATTGGCACAATATAGTATAATGAAGTTCAACAATGAAATATACTAGCAAAACAAATAGATGGGTTTATTGTCTTTCCTTTTCGTATCTTCTTACATCAATACGTGATGAAAGGAACATGCCCATTTTCTTCAACCTCAGCCAAAGTAGAGAGATTCACCAATGAGCTTATTATCAAAGTAAGAAATCTAACTAGCTTATCCAAAAACAAGTTCAAAGATACTTCTTCTGTAGAAATCAGGTGGAATATATGTTAAACCTCGACACATAATCATGGTGATGTAGTATGTAAGAATGCCAATCATCAATGACTTTGAACATATGAGTGATTGGTGATCTAGTAGTAGCCTCACCTTGCTAGTCTCTAATGTATCTCTTATGTACATTTGTGGCTTAATTCAATTTTTTCAAAAAATAAAATAATAAAAATAATAAACTCAATCAATCAATTTTTATTTAATATAAAAACTAAAAATTAAAAGCATAAATAAAATCAAATGGGCCTTTAAAATAATATTGAGATACAAACAATATTGTTAATGACATTTTTTAGTACATAAAGAATTCAAATTATCAAAAGAATTGGTAATCACTGAAACACTCTCGAATAAGTTTAGTGTTATCTATCAATAAATGCTAAATAGTTAAATATTCAAATTTTAATATAAAAGGTAATCAATAAAATTTGAACGCATGTTACTTTTGTATATCATTAAGACATCTCTTTCTATTGAAAAAAAATTATGCAAATCCTTTAATCGATGAATTCAACATAATCTAAGTAATTTATGTATGATTATGCATATATTGTAATTTAATGCTTTTATAATCTATGTGATTATTTGTTAATTTTATGTGATTGTCCTTAAATAGAACAAGGTTACAAATGCATTGTTATTATTTGTAGTGTATCCATTATTATTATCCATATTCTATTAACTTAACAATTGTGTTTGTGTTGATTCAAGTCTTTAAAAAGATTACATATCAAAATCATGATTTTGATTATCTTTATCATGTAGAGCAATTTTTGCTCTTCAATATGTCTATGTATTTGTTATGATATGTTTATGTTCCTTTATTGAGTTAGATAAATAAGAAAACTATTTGAATAGGACATGAGAGAAATGTATACCATGCATTGTTGAACAATCTCAAACAATGAATGTGTTTTTTGTAATAACATAAATACTAGAAGGAGATGAACCAAACATAAATACAATTACTAGAGGAAACAACTACAAATGGTTCAACCTCTGTTGATACATACTTCTAAAAAATTTGGTGCTATAAACTCCTATGTTATTTTAAAAAATAGTAATAAAAAAGTAATTAACCTATAGAACACCCCCTATAGATGGGTGTTACCATTGGTACCATGGCTAATATGGGAGCATTACAGTTGCCTCTACCATCGCATGGGAGGGACATGAAGGCATTCCATAGCTAGCTAGAAAAATGCCTTGGGTCGAAGGTTAACTGGGTCTCACACATGACAGCGACATGCACTCTAAGGTAACTTATCAAATTAAATCAAGCATGGTGTGAGTTTTGTTAAATTTTTGGACCCTATACCGACCAACTTGGCTAAGGCTAAGTTCTTGATGAACTAAGGGCTTAATATATGCTCAAAAAAATGGACCATAACTAATGGACTTGACACAGATAAGCATTCGACCAGACCAATATGCTTTGAAAGGCTTTAGGCTTGGATGATACATCATCAATAGATAGAGATTATTAAGAGATCTTGGATGATGTGGTAGATAAGATCATAGAAGATAGACATCAACTCCAAAAGATAAAGATCATATGGAAGGATCATTTGAAGATAGTTGAGATTTTCATGGATATGGATATATCATTTCTAGATAGATGGAACCTCTTATCTTATTAGTTATGATGTAGATAAATCTTATCAAATAGAGCCCTATTTAGATGGGGATGCCATCTTATTGGATAATGTGATGTAATCTGATTAGGATAAGAAGTGATTTAGTTAGTTGAGTTTAATTAGGATTATAAATAAATAGCTCATTTGAGCCTTACTCCTCACATCATCAGATTGAGAGAGCATTCCTTTGTATATTTTGATAGAAGTAATGAAGGTTATCTTTTACTGTATCTTTTTCGTGCTCCTATTATTTTCTTTGTTAGTTAAGTGCTTTCTCAATAATCTTCAGAAATGTAAGAGTTAAAACTTGAGGGTTATGAGGCATTAAAAAACAAGTCAGTTTGTCAACGATCACGTGGGAAGCCTTAATCTTGCTTGAATAGACCTAAGTGAGATTGCCATGCAAAAGAGTAGACACAAATTGTGGTACAAGTTTAGTGTTTAGAAAATGCTTGTAACAACTGGTGTTAGAGCCATACTTCAATATGGTTGGGGGCAGCAATTTGATAGAGCGTGTCCATAAAGTGGAAGCACTCATAGGGCCAATTCCTTAAGGAGAGGAAGAGACAATATTTTCAAGATTTTGGAAGAGCAAAACCAACAATTGCAACATCAAATAGTAGATTTGATGAGGGCAGAAGAGGAGACTAGGTTTGAGATGTTGATCCTAAGGTATGATATTGCAACACAGGATGTTGGACTTGATGAGAGCACCATTATGAAGGTGCATGAACCCAATGTTTTTGAGGGTGTGTAGAATGCAAAGGAGCTTGATAACTTTTTGTGAGATATAGAGCATAATTTGTAATTGTTAAGGTACCCAATGCTGAAAAGGTCAATATGATGATCATATACTTGGATGGAGATGCCAAGCTTTGTTAGAAAATGAGGACCTCTACAGAAATCAATACGAGTAGGAGAAGATGAAGAAGAAGTTAAAGGATCAATTCCTTCCGATGAATACTTCTTGGCTTGCAAAGGATGCCTTTAAGAAGCCAAAACAAGATGAATCGGTATGAAAGTATGTTAAGAAGTTTAGCTCTCTGTTACTGGACAATGACAATATGTCAGATGAGGACAAACTCTTTAACTTTTTATCTGGGTTACAACCAGAAGTGAAATGGAGTTGCAGAGGCAAAATATGAAGGATGTGGTTAGTGTAATCACAACTGTTAATGCCTTGGTGGATTTCCAAGTGACAAAGGAAACTAAGGCGACTCTTCTTCTTCTTCTTTAAGGGGAAAATGCCTAGCCCATTAAGAGAAGAGTGAGGGGGAAAAGAAGAAAGACTCTAAGAAATGAGATTTCAAAGGGAATGACAAGTAAAATGGTGGCTTCAAGAGTGGGGAGACATCCTCTAAGAAGGGAAAACTTGCTTGTTATAGATACAATGGTGCACATTTTGTGATAGAATGTTTGAGGAAGGAGAAGCTAAATGCCTTGGTTGTAGAAGAAAAGGAAGAGGATTCAAATGCAGTAATGAATTTGATCGCCTTATTGAATATGGTTAGGGGTAAATCCAACCCTTGTAACAAGTTAATTATGTTGGAATATAAGTCAATAGGAAGGAGGTAATCACAATGCTAGATATAGTGTGACACACTCTTTTATCGCGGAAAGGATGATGTGTAAGTTGGGGCTTAAGGTGTCAAAGACCCTGACAAAGATGAAAACCCTTATAGGTAAGGCACAGGTGATGGTAGGAGTTAATTATGATGTCTCAATGAGCATAGGAATTTGGCGTGCCAATTTAAATTGCACGGTCATACCACTTAAAGATTTCAAGATGATACTAAGGATCGATTTGTTAAAAGTAGCTAAGGTTGTGTTATATCTAAGTTTGGAAGGTATAATGATCATGCATGAAAAAAATTCCTTCTATGTTAATTATTTTAGATCAAGTGGTGGAACAACGGATGATATAACGATGATAGCACATATGTTGGACATGAGTATTAACAAAGGGTTGGAGAAAGGAATAGAGACCTATCTCACTACTTTATGGGAGATTGATGACACCACATAGTGGAAATCCCCGATGTAGCTGCAAGTTTGTTGAGGGAGTTTTATGATGTAATATTGAAAGAGTTGCCTAGGACTCTTCCCCCTTATCGAGAGATCAATTATAGTATCAAGTTAGCTTGTAGATTTGTCCTACCTGCTCACGCCCCATATAGGATGTCCCTATTGGAGTTGAAAAGCTTCGAAAACAACTTGGTAAGGTTCATCCAACCTTCCAAAGCCCCATATTGTACCTTGGTGCTGTTTTAGAAGAAGTAAGATGGAATACTTCAGATGTGCGTAGACTATCGAGCCTTGAATATTGTAATAATAAAAAACAAGTATCTTGTTCCCTTAGTTCAAGATTTGATGGACAAATTATCGAGGGTTGTGGTTTTCTCAAATGGCAAGTGCAGATAGTTGAGGAAAATGAGCAAAAGACAATATATGTGACTTGGTACAGATCATACGAATTCTTATTCATGTCGTTTGGATTGACTAATTCCCATGCAACATTTTGTAACCTAATGAATGTGTTTCATGATTTCCTTGATGAATTTATTGTGGTGCATCTCGACGACATTATGATACACAACACAAATATGACAGAACATGTGGAACACAGTTGCAGATCAGATTCTTGGGTCACTTGGCGAGCAAAGGTCAGGTTAGGATGGATCCAAAGAAAGTGAAAGTGATAGTTGAGTGGTAGATTCCCAAAATAGTACAAGAGTTGTGGCGTTTTCTCAAATTGGCTAATTACTATAGGCGGTTTATAGTTGGATACTCGAAGAAAGTGATACTATTTACGAACTTGCTAAAGAAAAATTAAGAATGATATTAATAAGATACGTGTTAGGAAGCATTTGAGATAGTTAAAGCTGCTATCTCAACCGAACCTATATTAAAAATGCATGAGTTTAATCTTCCATTTGAGGTACATATGAATACATTGAACAAAGCTATTAGTGAAGTCCTAATATAAAAAGTTATCTCGTAGCATTTGACGACCCAAAAAAAGTTATCCAAGAAGCAAGCCCAGTGGTAGAAGTTTCATGCTAAATATGACTTCGTGTGGGAACATAAATTGGGGAGGCACAACAACGTGGTAGATGCCTTAAGTTGGAAGGAGGTGTTCATGACCTTATATACCATTACTAGGGTAAAGCCTAAGATGTTGAAACAAATCAAAGCGGCAGCTTCATTAGACAACACATACTGTAAGTTAATCTCACGAGTCAAGAAAGGTTTTATTTGTAGGTTTTGGCTCGATGATGATGGACTAATGATAACTAAGAGTAGTCAAGTGTACATACCAAGTTTTGGTGGCTTACCCAGATAACTATTAAAGGAGACTTATGACTCACAGTGGTCTGGTGACCTTGGAGTTTAGAGGGTAATGATGCTCCTAACTCATTCCTACTAATGGCTAAAGATGGAGAATGATATAGAGTTGTATGTCAAGACATGCCTTGTATGTCAATTGGATAAGCTGAAGCGAAAGAAGGAAGCCAGTTTGCTACAATCTTTATCTATTATTGAAAGATTATGGATGTCAATTTTGATGTAATTTATTAGTGGGTTTTTAAAGGTGGATAACATGGTGACAATTATGGCAATTGTGGATCGATTCTCTAAATATGCAATCTTCGGGCCAACACCAACATCTTATCCTTTAGACATTACAACAGAGTTGTTATATAAGAACATGGTGAAATACTTTGGAGTCCTTGTGGACATTGAGAGTGACCAAGATAACTCGAGTGGGAGTAATAAGAAAGTTCATGAATCTATTTATGATGAACCTTGTTTGTGACTCAGTAATTAAGGATTTATTCCCCAACTATGTTTGAAATAGAATAAGGAAATTCACATGATTATCCCATAAGAAGATGATGAGCCAACGAATGTACATGAGGCTTTTAATGGTTTTGCCAAAAAAAAGGATGAAAGTAATGAAAGAAGAAATGACTTCTTTAAGCTCAAATCAAGGGTGAGACTTGGTGGATCACCTTAATGGGCACAAAACTACCATGAACAAATAAGTTCTCAAAATAAAACAAAATTTTGATGGTAGTATCAAAATATACAAAGCATGCCTCGTGGCTAACGGATATATATAACAAAAGGGAATCAATAATGACAAAACATTTTCACTTATTGTGATGTTTGCTTCTATTAATCTAAACTTGGCTTTAATAGCCATTTTAGATCTTGAATTACATCTAATGGAGGTAAAGACCAATAGATTTTAAAAAGATAGGCCAAGAACCTAAAGTGTGTAGTTGGAAGTCATGTATGCAATAATGTGTACAAAACCACATATTTATTATGTTGTTGGAATGGTGAGCATATATGTGTCAAATCTATGACAAGCACATTGGAAAGCAATAAAAAGAATATTGAGGTATTTAAAAGTTGCAGCGGACTATGCACTATGCTATTGAGTCAATGACCTATGCATACAATTATATACAAATGTAGAATGGGAAGAAGATTTACGTACAGAAAAAATCTACCTCTGGATTTGTATTCTTACTCAATAATGGAGCAATATCATGGAACAGTAAAAAATAATCTTATGTTTCACTGTCTATAATGGAAGCTAAATTTGTAGCATTTTCAGTACTGATACATGAAGCTGTATGGATTTGATGATTCTTGGTTCATCTAGGAGTCACTAAAAGCGAAATTGAACCAGTGACTATTAATTGTGATAGTTAAGTAGCAATCACTTATACAAAAGATCCTATATTTCATTGTAAAAGCAAGCATATAGATACCAGGTATAATGATGTAAAAGGTATAGTTGCAAAAGAGTGAACATGAATTATATAGTTACATAAGATATAGTGGCAAGCCTAATTCCAAAGATGTGTATATTGGGCAAGTGAAGACACTAGGCTTACATAGATATTGAAATGTAAGAAGTAACATTTCTCTTTATATGTTCATTTGTTGTAATATTATATTTAAACGAGAATGTTTGATGGAGATTGTTTATTTTGTGTAAATATATACACACAAACACAGAGACAAAAACACACAGACACACACACATATATAAAGATGGAGAGAGAAAAAGAGAGATACAAATCAATAGCATATAAGACAAATCAAAGGTTGGCTTTCTCACATAGGCAATCACCTCTAATGATTTGCGATCACTAGAGATGAGGTAGGTTTAAAATTTATTATCTAGGTGATAATTAGAAAGAAAAAACTTAAACCATAAATGTTGCCTTAAATTGTAAGGAAGGTGGTACAGATTCATTAAATAATCATTATATTTGTCTTAAGTTGCTAGATGAAAGTTCTGAAAATTTTTTCTTTAAAGTATATAAATGAATTCAAGTAAAAGATTCAATATGTTTGAACTAACATCTGTATAGTGTTTTGTGAATAAAAGACATTTATATAGAGATAATATAAGTTAATACTATAACAGTTGACTAATACAATATGTTCAAATACAATCATAAAAGGGATTAATGTAAGTTACAAGATTTTAACTTACATTGTGTGAGACCCTTGAGGTTAAGATGTCTTATTAAATACCCTTAAGACTCTTATCTAATTCTTGAGAATTAAATTTAAGATTTATTACTTTAGATTGTTACTAGGAGATCATATATGATGCAATCTTACAGAGCGATTCTAGGAAAACAAATTAAATTTAATTCGAAAGAATTCAGAATAGAGGAAGTTCATTTTATTTAAAGACTTGCACAAAACATATTCAAAGGTGGCCACTGTATCTTAGAATGATAATTAAATACAATCATTATATAATGAAATAAATAAGATAAAAAAGAGGTTTGATTGCAAAATATAACATATAATATCTACTCATGAGCATATTGGTCCTAAGATTGATTCATTAATTGAGATGTCACATACTCCTAACAGATGTATGATAATGAGCTCTCGTTGTATGCTGGTCGCACATGTTATTGGATTTGTATGAGAATTGTAAAATTTCAATCGATTAAACTCATTTATGTGCGAGCGTGAGATGATAATTACAAAAACATCCTTGAGTGAGTTTAGTGTTATTGGTTAATAACTGCTAAAGAGGTAGTTAAATGTCAAAGTTTCAATATAAAAGATAATTATTGGAATTTGAATATATGTTAGTTTTCATTTCTGTAGATCATTCAAAGATGTCTTTCGATTAGAAAACAATTATATAAGTCCTTTAACCAATGAATTCAATATAATATTCAAGTAAATAATATTATGTATGGTTATGCATATATTGTAATTTGATCCTTTTATAATATATGTGATTATTATTAATTTATGTGTTTTATAATATATGTGATTATTATTAATTTATGTGATTATCCTTTAATATGTGTAATTATATTCTTACAAGAATTATGTGCAAGTATCCAATGATTACAATACTAGACGAGAACTTTTAAATCATGAGCCAAAACAACCAAAGCCACATAAAAAGGGGAAGAGTTAGTGCGAATTAAGAGTTAGGGCGAGTATATGTGATCATGATTTATCGCGATTACTTAAAGGAGGACATATAAAGCACTAAGGTCTTATTTGGTAACCAGTAGTAAAGAGTTAGGAATATAAATACAACTTTTATTCCTTAACTTTTAGTTGTTTGGTTATTGATAATACATAAAATAGGTAATGTCAAAACATGAATGAATTTTAAACAATCATGAACTTTTATTCTTAAGGGGAGCGTGGGTATAAGTTGAAATTAAATATCGGAAATAAGAGATAATAGATATTTTAGAATATTATCAAGTTATCATTAAAATATTATTAAGATATTGTCAAGACACAATTAAGTTCCATGTTGACTCTTATTTTTGTGACTCTGCAATTCTCAAATGGAAACCATGTAACATTTATTGCTAAAATGCAGGTACTCAGAGGAAATCTGGAGGAAAATACAAGCAATTCTTGATGTAAACCTTACTGCATAGAGATGAGAAGACTTGATTGAAAGGGCAACAACCTTAAGAATGGCGAACTAAGCAGACTATAAAACATTTAAGGTTAGCATAGCTGCAGTGGTGTACTACATATGGCAGGAGAGAAATAGAAGGGTGTTTAGAAGAGTAACCAAAGAACTGGAACAACTATTTTAGAAGTTTTTTCTACACTGCAGGCCTCACACTAATGGCAAGAGGGGTTGCAGTGAAGCTCTCCCCCAGTATAGAAGAAGATGGCGAGTTAACTAACAAGGGAGAATCAATTTGTAATTAACATGACAAACGTCTAGATATCACAAGTTTAGCATGTAAAGTATGGAGTACTTCTATTTTTTGCTTGAGCCCTCTTTGAAACCTGTTATGGTTGCAAGTAACCCGAAGGCAATATAATACATTCCATTTTAAAAACATATTGATTCTTATCAGAATACTATCATTAAAATAATATATTACAATATTTTATATTAAAATTTAATGATTATTTTATTTTGTTTCATTAAAATTTTTATTCTTATTATAAAAATCATTCACAATTATCTAAAAATTAATAATATGATAAATCATTGAAATTTTTGATTAATTATTTATAAAATATAAAATATTTTAAGTAATTGTTTATAAAATAAATCATATAATAATTAAATATGAGTAAAAATTTTCTTAATATCATTTTTAATATTTAAAACAAAATATTAACATAATTATTTATTTTGTTTAATATATACCATATCAAATACGCATAATCCGTGATTCTCACTTTTTATTCCATTTTTTATTCCGATTCTTTTATTATTGATGACCAAAAAGAGACTTAAGTAATTGATTCAAAATATACCTACATTACTGAAAATTCAAAGGTTGGTGGAGACTTTGTTTTAGGTTTAAGAATGAATACCGCCGCAGATGCTTGTCAGCCGCCGCCGGCGGGCATAGGGGTGGATGAAGCAACCAAAAAGGTCAAAAATAAAGACACAGACTCAGTGGATAGCGACGATATCATGAAGGAGGAGGCTGTTGTCTCCCCAGGTGTTTCTTTCAGAGACAAGCTTTTGGGCGAGGGCTCGACTCATTCTGCTGCAATCCCTCTGGAGGAGGAGGATGAGATTTCTATTGGCGAAGAAGACTACATAGTCACAGTCGAGAATGGGGTTCCCTCTATTACCTTCTCGGACCAGATCAATGGTCTCCTTGATAAGCGAATGGAATTATGTGTGATCATCAAGCTCTTGGGCAGACGGATCACTTACAATG
>JAOTIZ010000203.1:12431579-12443671 GCA_027123425.1 Erythroxylum panamense | reverse complement strand
TAATTATTTTTTGTTCATTAAAAATTCTCCCCCCCCCCCCCCTTTTTTAATTTACGATTATAACTAATATTTATATCTTAAATCTCCAACGGTCTTCTTTGAGAAATCCACTTGTAGAGTCTTCTAAAGTCTATTATTAGTTGAGTCTTGTAACCAACTCCAACTAACTAACGTTCTAGTACATTCTTCAATTACATCTTCTTGCATAGATTCGTATGCTTTGTCTGGTGTCTAAGACTTAATTACTTCGTCTGATCCATCTTAGACGCTTTGTCTTATTCAGCTTTTACTTAAGTATCGTCTTGATTCGATGATTTGTGCCACTTACATTTATCTACTCATTAAACAAATTCATCAAAACAGTTTACACACTTCTATTATTATTATTATTTGACTTTCATCAAAATCAATAGAAGAAGTGAAGTCTTCTTGACTTAACAAAATCGTCATATATTAGAGATTGCATAAGCACTACTTCTTGGTATGAATGTACCTAATCGCCATTGGGATAATGCAGTCATAATTGCTGTTTACCTGCTAAATTGGAAGCTTACCAAAGTCTTAAATTTCAAGACTCCATTACAAGTGTTATCCACCCACGTGTCTTTACCCTCAGTTCTTAAGCTTCCTCCTCATATTTTTGGTTGTGTTGCTTTTGTCCATCTTCATAAAAACCAATGGACTAAGTTGGATCCGTGTGCCATTCGATGTTTATTTTTAGGCTATGGATTACATAAAAAAGGATCAGGTGTTTTGATCCTATCGCAAATCGCACTTATACCTCCATGGATGTGACATTCTTAGAATTTGAGTCATTCTTCCTAAACAAAATATCTAACTCAACTCTTCAGGGGGAGTTTATAATTGAAGAGCTGAGTTGGTTTCAAGGAGGTGAGGCAATAATAACAGCTGAAATTGATAACAGGAAAATAGTATTAAAGAATGAGAAACTTGGAGATGTACCTAATAAAGAAGAATTTGCAAGTAGAGACAATGACAAACAACTTGCTAGTGGAGAGCATGCTACACCAATGACACACCCCTCTGATAATGAAGTGAATGCCACACCCCCTCTCTCTAGTACTTGAAGGATTTGCTCCTGCTGAGAATATTTATGAGCTAAGCTCCACTATTACCCATCCTTATACTAACAACTTGGATACTTCTACCTATATTCTATCTTTTAAGCAAAATTATGGAAAACCACCAAATAGATACTCCCCTGATGAGCAGGAAAGAAAGAAAAGATATCTAATTGTTAATTATGTGTCCACTCAAAAACTATTAAAGAAGGTCTGACTGACCCAAATTAGGTAAAAGCAATTGAAGGCCTTACAAAAAAACAACACTTGGAAGTTAGTTCTAATACCAGAAGGGAAAAAACCTAGTGGGATGTAAGTGGGTGTTTCTATAAAATACAAAGTTAACAGATCGATTGACAGGTACAAGGAAAGACTTGTTGCGAAGGGATTCACACAATCATATGGGGTAGATTACTCCGAGACATTCTCCATAGTTGCAAAACTGAATACTATTAGAGTGTTATTACCTCTTGCAGCAAATTTGGACTGGCCCTTACACCAACTTGATGTGAAGAACGCATTTATCCATGGCGATCTTGAAGAAGAAGTCTACATGTACATTCCACCAGGCTATACAATCTCTCTAGAAACCAAATTTGTATGCAAATTGGAAAAGGTGCTATATTGACTCAAACCGTCCCCTCGGGTATAGTTTGGTTGATTTAGCTCTGCTATGAAAAATAATGGCTATTTTCAAAGTAACTCAAATCATACACTTTTCCTTAAACATAGACAAGGAAAGGTAACTGCTTTGCTTGTCTACGTCGACAATATGATTATCATAGGAGATGATGTTGAGGAAATCTCCAAACTACAGAAGCAACTATCTGCTGAATTCGAAATGAAGGACTTAGGTGGGCTTAAATATTTTCTAGGTATAGAGATGGCAAGATCTAAAAAAGGCATATTTCTCTCTTAAAGAAAATACGTGTTAGATTTGTTGGCAGAAGTGGGACTAATGGATTGCAAGCTAGTAGATACTCTAATTGTTCAAAATCATGGGCTTGGGTTGTGTTCTGATCAAGCACTAGTTGACAAAGGAAGATACCAAAGGCTAGTGGATAAGTTAATTTATTTGTCACATACTTGCCTTGACATTGCGTATGCTGTGAGCATAATAAGTCAATTTATGCATTGCTCGAGGGAGAATTATATGGATATAGTTTTTTGAATTCTGCATTATCTAAAAGGCTCACCGGGGAAACTGCTAATGTTCACCAAGAATGGTCGTCTAAATATTGAAGGATATACGGATGCGGATTGGGAAGGGAATATCATGGATCGAAAATCAACCTAGGGATACTTCACTTTCATGGGAGGAAATTTGGTTACATGAAGGAATAAGAAACAAAATGTGGAAGCATTGTCAAGTGCTGAAGTTGAATTCAAAGGTATGGCTAAAGGATTATGTGAACTTCTATGGCTTCGGAAACTACTAACAAAGATTGGTTTTTGTCCAAAGTCTGAAATGAGTCTATTCTATGACAACAAGGCTGACATTGATATATCTCACAACCCCGTTCAACATGATCACACAAAGCACGTTGAAGTAGATCGGCATTTCATAAAACAAAACCTTGAGGAGAAAATCATTCGATTCCTATTTGTCAAATCAGAAGAATAGTTAGCAGATGTACTCACCAAGGCAGTGTCTAGTAAAAAATTTCATGACTCTCTTGACAAGTTAGGTATTAGAGATATCTTTGCAGCAACTTAAGGAGGAGTGTTGGTGTGAGTCATCAAAATTAATTTATATATAGAAACTATAGTTATAGAGATTCTTTTTCTTTCAAAGACATACGCAAGTTTAGCCTTAGATCTTGTATAGCAATATATAGCTGCTTAAACTCTGTCTTTGTACTTGTATATATTAGATACAAAATATGAATGAAAAAAATATTGATTGCTATCTTTGACATTTAAGACCAGACATGGTCGCTTACACGCCTGTGTAGGTGACCTTGTCTTAATCTAATTTCAAAAAATCACGGATATACACCGCCTCAGTTAGTCATATTGTCTACTTATACGTTCATGTATACCAATGATTTATGCGTATCTGTTTCTACATTATCTTGTGTGTCTTTGACTCTTGTCATCCACTTATACACGTTTGCAATTACTTACGCGGTCTTTACATATGGTCGGGCATGATATTAACACAAGCATGTCTAATCTTATACGGTCGTATTGATCATCATCTAACTTGTACACATTTATAGTCTCACACACTCAGTGTAAGTCAAGGACACAAGGGTGTTGTATTCTACGGGATCATTTTTCCCATGAATGACTTCAAATTAACCGTTATTCATCTTCAATTTACTAGTTCATCATTCCTATGATTTGTAAGAATATCTAAGATCACTAAGGGCTTAAAAGAACTAGTATCCATTTAAAGCCATAGGCCACACCATATATGTTCAAAACATAATAAATGAACTATGCCAAGGTAAATTTGTTTTATTGGAGAAGCCTCCCCAGGAACAAATGAAGGGGCTGAGCTGATGCTTCCATGAATAATAAAGCTTGTGTTTGGTCAGTGATGAATATAAAAGAGGCCCAAAACAAAACCAAGTCCATGTGGAGTCCCAGCAGAAGGAACTTCTCTTTTGTCGTGTCGTTTGGTAATACGCAATTACCCCGCACGCGAAGCATTACCAACTTCTAACTGACATAAAACTCCTTTCTCCTTCTCTCTCTTGTCTCTGTTTCTCCAACCGATCCCTGCCTCGTATCTATCGACGTTGTTCATTTTCAAGTCATATACTCTCTCAAGCTCTCCAATTTAACCTCAGGCAATTCGATCCGTTACTCCACTTCTATCTGCACATACATATATATAACACTCGTTATATAAGTTTTAAAATAAATACGAACGGAAGTTTTTGTTTTGTTTTGGATTTATTTATGCATGTAAATGTCTTCAATCTCTCCAAGCCCTCGCACCGTCGAAGAGATCTTCAAGGACTATAGCGCTCGACGCTCTGGCCTCGTTCGCGCTCTCACTTCTGGTCGGTGTCCTCAAAACCCTAATTTCTTTGCTTATGTTACTTTTACCGATATATGTATTTCTGTGCCATCCTCTGGTTTTCGATTAATGACGTTTTCTTTTTTGGGTTCTGTTAGAGGTCGATCTTTTCTACTCGCAATGCGATCCAGGTTAGTCTCTCGCATCTTAACGCATGCTTCCTTCTTGTTTCTTTTAGTGTGAGTTAGTTGAAATTTTAACCAAGTGACAGTGAATCCCAAAAAATTTGGATCTTTTTTGTTTTCGTTTGTCTGAGCGTTATTGCATCATTATAAGTGTGGAGTTTGAGGTTGGTCAACTGAAGAAATTATTGACTTGATGAGATTTTTGGAATTAATTGATGGTTTTGGTTTCCGGTTTGCTTCTTTCTTTATAGATTTATAGTTTCTGATCTTTACTAGTGGGTACCTGCTTAATTCATTGTAATTTTATTTTAGACCATGTTTTAGGTGTTATTACGTAGTGTATGTTTTGTTAGGACATAATTGCCCTAAAAGAAACAGCCATGCTTTTCAAGATGCGTGAGTTTCTTATTCTTTATATGTCGTCCATGACATTCAAATTGAGGCTCCTTTGCTTTTAACGATCTTTAGGTTTGATATCATATTGATATGTGTTATTCATCAAGTTCTTTCCTTGTAATCTCGCAGAAAAGGAGAATTTGTGCCTGTATGGACACCCAAATGAGTCATGGGAGGTGACTTTACCTGCGGAGGAGGTGCCACCAGAGCTCCCTGAACCAGCATTGGGCATCAATTTTGCAAGAGATGGGATGCAGCGCAAAGATTGGCTTTCATTGGTAGCAGTGCATAGCGACTGCTGGTTGCTCTCTGTGGCATTCTACTTTGGTACTCAATTGAATCGCAACGATAGGTACATTTTTCATGTCTCAGATATTTACTCACACACTGTTAAATTGGTTAATAACTGCCAATAGAATGTTAGTCTCTAACTTTGCACCTTGATTGAAGCTACTCGTATATTTTTATTTCAATAGCTCAGGTATCTGGGCAGTTTAAATTTCAAATAAAATTGGAGGATGAGAGCATGTTATCCATAAACTTTGCGAGGGGGTTTCATAAGTAATATGAATGAGTGAGAAATCATTAGATCATCTAGCCTGTGGTCTCCAATAGATAACCTTATGCTTTGTGGTTAAGGTTGATTGATCAATCTCTCAAATTTCTCTTTTGGATGAGGATGAATGCAACACCTCACACAATGACTTATAAGAGTTATGGGGCTATGAATGCTCTTGAAAAAATTGAAAAGGCAGAAACAGCAAGTTGAATCTCACGAACACTTCGTTATCATGTTTTGGGAAGAGAAGTATATCAGGTGATCAATAATTTACTCCACTAACACCTCATCTCAATGCTTGGCTTTTTGTTGGCCTTTCCTAAACAATTTCTTTGGCAATCTTAAGCCCCAAAATTTAAGAACTTTTGTTTCTGCAGAAAAAAGTTGGGGTAGCATGTCTAATTGGTATTGTTGTTCTTGGGCCTCTTACTCTGCATCTACTAATGTGAACATCGCTGGGATTCCTGTTTAATATCTTTCGCATTGGATATCATTTAGGATAATATGATATTTAGGTCAGATTTTCAAAACATCCGCAATCATATTCCATCTATTCTTCTCCTGTTCTGTGATCAAAATTCCAAATATTTCTGTGCTGGAGGTGTGAATACCATAGGGTTGGCAATGTGTCAGGCTAGCCCGGGCTTGGCCTGAAGCCTGAACTCCCCAGCTTCCAACCCGACCCATCACCCCTTCCAAAGCTTTGTTCATATTGAAGCCCCTCTGTTGGTTGTCTCCGAATTCCTTCTGGAGAACCAATGCCTGAACAATGCACCAGAAGAATCACAAACATGGAAAATCGAACTATGAAAGTACAGATGAGTCAACAAATAAGTTAATGCATTAAGATACTATAGCATTTGAGCTCGCCCAATTCAACATTAATTCAGTTAGCTAAAAAAGAGCAAGTCCCAGAAACCAAAATCAGAACACAGTGTGAGAGAGAGAGGGGAAGAGAAACCAAGAATGTGGGTTGTATAAGAGATGACCAAGAAATGTGATGAAGATAGTTAGTGGAGAAATCCAGGTGTAATGGATAAAAGAGGACAATCAAATGACAGATGGAGAAGAAGATGGATAAGATTTTGAGAACACAAGACAACAAAACTTTGAGAAGTGAAAGATGTGGAAGAGATGCAAAGCGTTGATTCTGGAAATCAAGAGATGTAGATGAGAGCTGTTGGGTCAGTTATGACAGTGAAGCTGAAGAAGAAAGGAGCTAGCTAGGTTTTTTTGTAAATATATTTATATATATAGTCAGGCAGGGTTGTGAAGTCCGGGCCCCCGACCTAAGACCCAGTCAACTATGGTCAAATCTGTTGACTTTGGGCTGGACCAGACTCGGGCCTTTTGTCAAACCTAGAATACCATCACATGCATGTGGGAGACCATAATAGCGTCTAGATGATATTTGGAATAAGCTTTTCACGCATTGCATAATGTTTCTATCATTTCTTATCATTTACTTCATTTCTGAATTCAACCTAAACAAGATAAATGAATTATGTATGGGGTTTGATGGACTTAATTGTTTTAGTTATTTCTCGTCTGCAAGTGTGAGGTGTGAGTTCTTCATTAGGATTGTTGGTCTAATAGTTTAGAGGTTCTATGCTTTGTACTCAACAGGAAACGACTATTTAGCTTTATAAATGATCTGCCAACCCTTTTTGAAGTGGTGACTGGAAGGAAACCAATAAAAGATAAACCAAGTGTGGATAGTGGAAGCAAATCGAGAAACAGCATTAAGGTGATACTTTTGTTCTCCCTTTGAATCACAAATGAATTATATATTAGATTAGTGCTTTATGTTGCACCACTATTTTCAACTAACTTCGAACGTGAAACTGACGTTGCTGTTGCAGAGATCAGCTGATGGGCAGTTGAAAGGTAATTCGAAGTTGCTTGATGAAAGCTATGCAGATGAGGAGGATGAGCATGGCGACACACTTTGTGGGAGCTGTGGAGGGAATTACAATGCTGATGAGTTTTGGATATGCTGTGATGTTTGTGAACGATGGTACCACGGGAAATGTGTGAAGATAACACCGGCGAAGGCAGAAATGATCAAGCAATACAAATGCCCTTCATGCAGCTCAAAGAAGGTTAGACAGTAACAACCAGAGTGAAAGCTTGTGAAGGGTTAACCTCGTTTCTCTTACTTCCCTCATGTTGTCATGAAAAGCACTTGATAGATGTGTTCGTTTTATATCTCTTTCATTTTCCTTTTTCTTATTTGTCCCTTTTTGCCTACTGCATGCCACAGTGTTTATGTGTAACAGATGCGCATTAGTTGAATTCAACTCTGGAATTCTTCTGTTCCGTAGTGTTTATTTAAATGTTAAGTGTTAGATTAACTCAAAAGTGGTCGCACCAGCTGAAATGAACCACTGTGCCCTTCAAATTGCAGGCCGATTATTCATGATATTGGCTAATGAAAGTAACAATAGACGGGCTAGACGCTTAAAGCGTTTTTAAGTGTAAAGCGATCAATGTTAGGGAATAGAAACAGCACCAGCAATTGGGCTTTTAGGCATTGCAATATGAAACTAAATGAATGAATATAATGTATGGTCTCGCCGAAATGGAAAGTATGTAGCGTGGAGAATAGCGAAGCAGGTGGTAGCTGGACTGGAGTAATAAATGAATAATTAACTAATTAGCCATATTAAAAGTTCTTATTCGATGATTAACATTTTCTTTCGATGTTTCCGATACCACATAGAAATTAGTAATTGGTGCCTATTCCGTACTTTTAGGCTTTAACTTAAAGATGTTCTATTATTATTATGTAGTAAATCGCTTATTGATGCATGTGTGATCTTCTTTCGATGCGTTCTACCCTTTGGTACCTGCCACTGAAAGATTGAGCGAGTCTTCAGTACCTGCCACTGTACAAGATTTGGGTACTTTTGTTTTTATGCTATGAACTGGCAAAGTTATCGCTGTACTATTTGGATTGGATTGGATTGGAGACTCATTGTATCTGGTTTAATTCCCTCCCATCCTGTCTTGTTTTGCTGACTCAGTCGAATCTCTCTCAATCATAATTTTCTCTCATAAACATAAAAGCAGATAACATTTGATTTGGTGGTGATTCAGCCCCACCTTTCATTCTTGAGAATTTTAGTTCATCACCCAAAATATCTTAACTAATGAGTAATGTCTAGTTGCCTTCAGGCCAACAAGTTCATTTATTTCATAAACCAAATTCCTAGTTTTTTTTTTTGTTTAAGGGAACAAAACCAATTACACTATGAGTCTAAGGAAAGTGGTTCCCGACATATCCTCTATTAGGAGTACATGACACCCAATGGGTGAAAAATTAAAATAAAAGGTGCCTACAGCAAAATGTTCCGCATAGGCTACTAGCCAGTCCGCACATCTGTTACTCTCGCGATAGATATGACGATGCACAACCGTCTAGTTCCGCGTGAACAACTCATGGATACCTTAAACGATGGGATTGTGAATCATGGAACGACTTGTCGAGGATGAGATGAGAGTGAGGGCCACTGTCGAGCCCACTTCTAGTACAATCCGGCGATAGTCAAGGTTTCACGCTAGTGTGAGTCTTGTATACCCTCCCCAGAGCTCTGCAGTCACCGAATAGCACCAGCCAAGATTCTGGCTGAAACCCCCTAGCCAATTGCCTAAACTGTCCCGGATGAGGTCGCCAACTGTGGCCAAGAAAGAAGACCGTTTGCACGAGCCATTCGTGTTGAGCTTGACCCACCCGAGAGGAGGTTTACGCCAGCCGATGAGTTATTCGTGTCGATGACCCTCTCCCGTAGCAGTGCGATGTTGCCACTCGATTGACTTCTGAATCTAGTTTGCATAAGACAAAATAACATAAATGGGTGAGGAATGCCAAATAAACTGCGTATCAAAAAAGGACCCATTACACCAAGCCCATAAAAACCAACAAGTAGTGCCAAATAATGTCGACCAAGCCTGGTCAAACACTCGTCAGTGGATGTGGAGATTGGATTCGAGCCACTGTCGGCCTGGCATTGTGAAGTCATTATTAACAAGGTGTGGAGGAAAGTTGCTCCACGTTTGGCGGGCTCTATCGCAGTCTCTCATCGTATGCAGCGAGGATTCGTCGAGACCACAGTGATAACATGTTCCATCCGTAGTGAGTTGCCTTCGTGCCTGATGTTGGTTAGTAAGTAACCTGTCCTGGGCAAGGAGCCAGAGGAAGGAACGAATGCGTTGAGGGTCATTCCAGTGCCAGATTGCCTTCCAAAGTCCAGTAAGGTTTGCGTCCACATGATCCATTATCATGGCGTACGTGGAAGCAACCGTGAATTGACTTTTATCGGACAGGCCCCAACATAACTTATCCTGTCCGAGGAAGGGCTTGGGTGGGAAAATCCCTGCTATGACACGACAAGTCTCTACAAGGAGACGATCTTGAAAGGTGTCCCAATTCTAATGACCATCGGTACCCATAAAATGTTGTACACTATGGTTACGAATAGAGTCCAGAATGGGGATGGTAGCCTGTGTAACAAGAGGGCCCACGCCCTCTACCCAAGGATCCAGCCAGAATCTAGTAGTGGCACCATCTCCAAGCACCCATTTCATGCCTTGTAACGCTATATGCCAGGTCGCCTTTATACTCTGCCAGATTATAGAACCTCCTGTGGTGGTTATTGTGGAGGGGAGGCTGGTAGCATCAAACTTGTACTTCGCTGAGAGGACTTGAACCCATAAAGCGTTAGGCTTGTTAATCAAAGTCCATCCTAGTTTGGCTAAGAAGGCATCGTTGGTTTCTCGGATTCTCCGGATGCCTAGGCCACCCATTGCTTTCGATTTACAGACATCCTCCCATTTAACTAAAGGGATCCTCCTGGTACCATTGGTCGAGCCCCACAGAAATTGGCACATAAGCTTCTCCAGCTCATCGCAAAGTCGATGAGGCAGTCTGACCATTTGCATAGTATAGCTGGGAAGTGTTGCTATGACAGATTGCGCTAAAGTGAGACGACCGGAGAAGGACAACAGATTGACAGACCACCCTGTTAAACGTTGGTGAACCTTGTCCAAAACGTATTGATAAGTTCGCTGGTTTACGCGTTCGTGAAGTAGTGGAACTCCTAGGTATCGGCCTAGGTCTGTAGTCTGAGTGAACCCTAGAGCACGGCCAAAACAGCGGGACAATGGGGTAGGGATATTCTTAGAAAAAGAGCACCGAGATTTATCCTGGCTGACACGTTGTCCTGAAGCTACGCAGAACGAATCTAGTGTGACACGAATCACATCCACTTGAGACATAGAGGCTTCAGCGAACAGAATGAAATCATCCGCGAAAAACAAATGAGAAATAGGTGGCCCATTTTTGCTCAGTTTGATTGGTCGCCATCAGCCCTACGTAACCGTTTGCATAATTGAATGTCCTAACCTTTCTACACAAAGGACGAAGAGCTAGGGCAATATGGGGTCACCTTGACGGATTCCATGGGAGGGGCTGAATGTAGCGCCCCCTTACCTAGGGATATGCACCGGGGCGCCTGGAGGTCATTTCGGCACATACCCTAGGATAAGGGCACGCTATGCTCGATCACTACACTCACTCCACATGGCATGGTGTATAATCACTTGTAAAGCATCATAAGAAATCCACAGTATTTAAAAATCAACTTTTTTCGCATTTCATTTCATAAACACCGAATGTCTACATTGTGTCTTTCAATAAGTGCTTTATGTACATTCACAAAATCCAATACAGGAGTACTATATGAAAGAGGAAAATACATCAAATCTATCTAAGCCACCCAAAAATCTCAGTTGACCGACCTTTGAGCTATGACCTCTCTTGCCAAAACACAAACTATACGGCAGAAGAGCCCCTCAATAGCTAGAGTCGTCTCTCGATCCTGAAAAGACAACATTGCAATTTTGATGAGTTTTGCAAACTCAATGAGTGAACCATCATTGATGAATTCATCGGATCTTATACACATATCACATATTGCATAATTACTTATTTTAAGCATACATTTATTGGTCAGATACTCACATAATATGGCATGTCACATAGTCATTCAATATCTTTAGTCTTAAAATGTTATATGGATGAGACTCATGTTCATTCTTATTGCTGTGACTGAGTGCCTATCACATACTTAAACAAATACTGGCCCATAGGGCTCAGTCATAACAGAATCATGGAGCATAGCTCTACGTGTAGAATCAAAGTTTACGGAGCAAAGCTCTATGTGGAAGCGCTTCAAACTGGCTACTCAAGTCACAACACCTTTATCTGAGCATGCATTTTATGAAATGCATCAAATATTGATTATACCATATCAGATAATCACACGCGATGTTTAATTAGAAACTCATCGGACCTAAGTCCGGCATTCATCTTTTGTTGAGAATTCACATATTATACCGAATTTTAGATGAAATCAAAGCACTTCCAATACCCATATCCATATAACAAACTCCTCAGACTTTATGTCTGGAATTCAAATCGAATCACAAACAATTTATAATTAGAAGCTAACACATTAAATAAATTCAAAGCAAATCAATCTTAGGAATTCATCTAGGTTGACTCACAGTACACTCTAGATTAGCATTTGCTTTCGAATTCTGGGAACGTCTGAGTGCGGACACTTGACTTGTACAACACAATTTATGCAATTCACAATTCACACCCGTTAAAAAACTCATTCATGCCCAATTAATTATATGGGGTATGTACAATGCATGCTTAATGACAATCCCGGGTATATGTTCTAGAACACATTTTATGCTCATTCCCATTTCATAATTCATATGTGTCTAATTGAACTTAGATTTACACTTCATTTATACATGATCTTTCTAAATTCTCCTTTCAATCTTTACCCTTTGCTTGTGTCTAGCTTATTCATAAGCTTACACCTCAA
>JAOTIZ010000203.1:12419478-12431479 GCA_027123425.1 Erythroxylum panamense | reverse complement strand
TCTATAATTAGAGGCCAATGACATGCTCAATCAGTAAATGCAATGAAACCTATCAGTCTGTCCCAATTTACCAAAATGCCCTTGCTAACAGTAACGGGATGTTACAGTACCTATTTTTGCCTTTTCATTTTTAGCAAACCACTACTCAAGTTTTTAAAGAAACAATTGATGTCCTTTTTTTTAGACATTGTGTCCTTTAATGTTTCATGATCATAAAACTAGTGCACTTTGAGCATTCTCCTTTATCCCAATTCCTCTTATCATTATAGTAACTTGCATCTATAAGAGTAGATAGTCGCCCAATTCGAAGAGTAAGGTCTAGAATCATGTAGTCAAGAATGATCATGATATTCTCTTTCTAAATTTTAAAGCATGTTCTGTCTAGCGCAAGTATAAAGTTAACATTGGATATTGTGGTAGCAAAAGTACTCACTAAATGGAGAACAAAAATAAACAAAGCAATATAGTTACAATGAAAATTTGAATGCAATATAATGAACAAATTTAAATAATGTAACCTCATTATAAGATACCCAATATAACATTAAAATTTAGTCTTTAGACAAAAATATCAATATATTGCTTGGTACCCTTGATGTAGTGATCAAACATTAATAATAAGTTTTTGAAAAAAAAATTTTTTTTGGACTAATTTATAGTTTACATGGAAAGTTGAATAATTCCTTAATAATTTGTAGTTTAGATAACGATGACCAAGATGATCATCATATATAAAGTTACAGTTTTACTTCAAATGTTTTATTACCATAAGATTGTTTTGCCATATAAGCTCTTTTTCCTTTGTATTTTAGCCTCAGTTTAGTTAGGTTTATACTAGCAAAGTTTTTGCCAATAGAGTTTTTTTTTCTGTATATCTTTTATGAGAAAAACTTTTCTAAGAAGCTAGTTGACTATTTGACTGTTATTTAAAAAAGAGATTTTTTAAAAAAGCTTCATACAGTAGATTGTTTGGCAACATAAAAATAAAAGCATTTTTAATTTTTAAATATATTTTGTTTTGTAATAAAATTATTTATGTATATAAATATTATTTACAGTATATATATTAAACAATATACAAAGCACAATATATTAATTATTATATCATTTTAAACCATATGAAACATAAATGAAAATATATCTAACCAAATCTTTTATATGGATTATAACATAAGTAAACTAATATCAAAAATAAATATTAAAACATATGAAACGTCAAATAATATTATATAATTCTCAATATGAGTATTGTGAAATTGTGTATAAAACATAAGAACAAAAGGAATTAAAAATAAACTCATTGATTTGAAAAATCTACCTAAAAAGTTATTTGAGAGACTTTTTTTAGAAGCTTCAAATTTGAACTTCTTAAAAAGTTGTATTTTGACTGCCAAAAAAGTTATATCTATTAAATAAGTACTTTTTTTATTTTACAATCAAACATCTATTATTCTTTAAAAAGATTGTTGTGATGGAGAAAAGTACTTATTGATCTCTCAAAAACCAATCAAAATAGGTACTTAGTATTTTACATCAATTACCACTTAGTCCCGGGCCGCCTACCTAATCGAAAAATACGAGCATAACGCGCTTCTTGTTTTTTTTTCCAAGTTAGATCCAATAATTACAATAAACATGAAAAAATAAACCATATAAAAATGATGAAATATCAAATTAATAATAATTCAAAATAATTAGTTGAGTTATTAATGAAATAAAAATTGAATCAAAACTAATTTAAATGGATAAAATATTAATATTATTAAAGGCAAAAAAGAATTATTTGATATTTAATTTAATTTCTATTATTTAATATACAAAATATATATTTTATAAACCAATTTCTAATAGATCGTGAAAACACAAATTTTATATTTTCATAATAATAATAAAATCAACAACAGTTCAATAAAAATTTAGTTAAGGAGTTTTAATAACCCATATGAAGAAATAAAAAAGAATAAAAGTAAAAATATAAATAAAATTAATTAATTTTTTAAAACAACATTTTAAAATAAAATATAACCAAAATCATTTTATATAAATAGAATAGATAGAGAATACATTTATAATATATAAATAGAATAGAATGATAGTATATAATTATATATTTTATTTTATATAATTTAGTTAATTGGCTCGTTGTATTAATTTTATTGCTATTCAATACAATAAAAAATAATTAATTACAATTAAATATTTTCGGATACTTTATTCATTCTAATTCCTTCATTTATTCGAAGTACCCATAAATGGTGAAATTTTCTGTTTTGCCTATCTTTACCTAGACAAGTTAAAACTAAAGCTCTTATTTTTTGTTAAATACTAGTTCGAGTAAGTTTATAATGAGCCCCACAAAAGCTTGAGGTAGATAAATGAATTTATGTTCTATGCCTCCGTTAAAGTTCACTGTAAGTTTTCAAAAACTCAAACTTTCCTCTAATTTTGATTTTTTTAAAAAAAATCAAATAAATATAATTAAATGTAAAATGGAATGGAATGTGAACAAAAATAATTGATAGAATAATTAATAATTTTGAATTATTTTTATTATTTTACAATCTATTATTATTTATAGAAATAATTAGAATATATTAAATACATATAAAAACTAAAATGGATAAGATATAAATTAAGGGAACAAAACCAATTACACTACGAGTCTAGGGAAATTGATTCCCGACATATCCTCTAATAGGAGTACATGACATCCAATGGGTGGAAAATTAAAATAAAAGATCCCTGCAGCAAAATGTTCCGCATGAACCGCTAGCCAGTCTGCACATCTATTACTCTCGTGGTAGATATGACGATGCACAACCGTCCAGTTCCGCATGAACAGCTCATGAATACCTTGAACGACGGGATTGTGAATCATGGAACGACTTGTCGAGGAAGAGATGAGATTGATGGCCACTGCTGAGTCCACTTCTAGTTTAACCCGGCGATAGCTGAGGTTTCACGCTAGCGTGAGCCCTGTATACACTCTCCAAAGCTCCGCAGTCACCAAATAGCACCAGCAAAGATTCTGGTTTCAACCTCCTAGCTAATTGCCTGAACTGTCCCGGATGAGGTCGCCAGCTTTAGCTGAGAATGAAGACCGTTTGCACGTGCCATCCGTGATGAGCTTGACCCACCCGAGAGGAGATTTATGCCAGCTGATGAGTTGTTCGTGTCGGTGACACTCTCCCGTAGTAGTGCGTTGTTGCCACTTGGTTGACTTTTGGATATGGTCTGCATAAGACAAAAAACAGAAATAGGTGAGGAAGGCTAAATAAACTATGTATCAAAAAGGGACCCATTATAACAAGCCCATAAAAACTAACAAGTAGTGCCAAATAATGTCAACCAAGCCTGGGCAAACACTCATCGGTGGATTTGGAGATTGGATTCGAGCCACTGGCGGACTGGAATTAGTGAAGAAGTCATTATTAACAAGGAGTGGAGGAAGCAGTCTCTCATCGTATGCAGCAAGGATTCTTCTAAACCACAGTGATAGCACGTTCCATCCGTTGTGGTTTGCCTTCATGCTCGATGTTAGTTAGTAAGTAACCTGTTTTGAGCGAGGAGCCAGAGGAATGAATGAATGCGTTGAGGTCCATTCCAGTGCAAAATTGCCTTCCAAAGTCCAGTAAGGTTGTCGTCCACATGATCCATTATCATGGAGTAAGTGGAAGCAACCATGAATTGACCTGTATCGGATAGGCCCCAACATAACTTGTCCTGCCGAGGAAGGGCTTGGGGGGGAAAGTCCCTGCTATGACACGACAAATCTCTACCAGCAGACGGTTTTGAAAGGTGGCCCTATTCCAATGACCATCAGTGCCTACAAAATGTTGTATACTAAGGTTACGAATAGAGTCCGGAATGGGGGTGGTAGCTTGTGTAACAAGAGGGCCCACGCCCTCCACCCAAGGATCCAGCCAAAATCTGGTAGTGGCACCATCTCCAAGCACCCATTTCATGCCCTGTAACACTATATACCAAGTCGCCTTTATACTTTGCCATATCATAGAACCTCCAGTTGTGGTTATGGTGGAGGGGAGGCTGGTAGCTTCAAACTTGTACTTTGCCGAGAGGAATTGAATGCATAAAGTGTTAGGCTTGATAATCAAGGTCCATCATAGTTTGGCTAAGAAGGCATCGTTGGTTTCTCTGATTCTCCGGATGCCCAAGCCACCCATCGCTTTTAGTTTATAGACGTCCTCCCATTTAACTAAAGGGATCCTCTTGGTACCATTAGTCGAGCCCCACATAAATTGGCACGTAAGCTTCTCCAGCTCATCGCAAAGTCTACGAGGCAGTCGAACTGTTTGCATAGTATAGCTGGGAAGCGCTGCTATGACAGATTGCACTAAAGTGAGACGACCGGCAAAGGACAATAGATTGACAGACTACCCCGTTAAACGTTAGTGAACCTTGTCCATAATGTATTGATAAGTTCTCTGGTTCACGCGTTCATGAAGGAGTGGAACTCCTAGGTACCGACCTTGGTCTTTAGTCTAAGTGAACCCCAGAGCACGACTTAAGCAGCGGGACGTCATGGTAGGGATATTCTTAGAAAAAGAGCACCGAGATTTGTCATGGATGATACGTTGCCCTGAAGTTGCGCAGAACGAATCTAGTGTGTCACGAATCACATCCACTTGAGTCATAGAGGCTTCAGTTAACAGAATGAGATTGTTTGCGAAAAACAAATGAGAAATAGGTGGCCCATTTTTGCTCAATTTGATTGGCCGCCATCGCCCCTGCGTAACCGCTTGCGTAATTGAATGCCCTAACCTTTCCATACAAAGGACGAAGAGATAGGGCGATATGGGGTCACCCTGATGGATTTCGCGAGAGGGGCTGAATGCCTCACTAAGTTCACCATTCCATTTAACTTGGATGGACACCAAGGAAATGTCTTCATAATAAGACTGATCAACGAATTGGGCAATCCCACGTCAAATAAAGTATCTTGGATGAAATCCCAGGACAATCTGTCATAAGCTTTTTCCAAATCCACCTTAATAGCCATAATGCCTTTTCATCCGATTTTCCTTCTCATGGAGTGAAGGACTTCTTGTACGATAATGATATTGTCCGTGATCAAGCGTCCTGGGACAAAACTGCCTTATGTAGGCACTACCAAAGCATCGAGGTAAGGTTTAAGCCGGTTGACAATGATTTTGGTGATGGCTTTGTATATCACCGAATACAAAGCAATTGGCCGAAACTGTTTAATTGTCGTGGGAGACGGAGATTTTGGTATAAGGACCATAATGTTGCTGTTAAAAACAGAATCCCATACTTCATGACAAAAAATGCGCCGAAAGAAAGAAGTCAGAGTGGGGCCCATATTTTTCCATTGGGACTGGTAGAACACCGCAGGAAGACCGTCAAAACCTAGAGCTTTGTTAGGCGCCATGCTGAAGAACGTCGTCTTTATTTCCTCAATGTCAAAGGGCTATTCTAACTTATCTGTGGCTGTAGGTGGCAGTTGGGAGAACTGCCCATGGGTCAGCTGGGCAGTATGTTACGAGCTGTCTTTAGTGAAAAGAGTCGCGAGGAACTGCTGAGTGTGTCTGCGGATGGACGAAGGATCTAACAACGTATTTCCATTTTCATCTTTTAAGAAAGTAATCCTCGCTTGCCTTTGCTTGCCCATGAAGATGGTATGAAAATACCTAGTATTTCTGTCTCCCTGGCTCAACCACTCACATCTGGAGCGTTGATGCCAGTAAAGTTTTTCTTGGTACAGTACCTGCTCCAGTTCGATTTAGAGGTGAGCTTCGAGTTGTCAGAGGGAGATCGTCAGTTTCCAGCTGTTTCTGAATGCCTTCGAGACGCACCAGAAGACGTTTTTTTCTGTGAAAATTGTTGCCAAAAGTGGAAAAGTTCCACTATTGTAGCCGATCCGTAAAGGTGTTAATGTCACGGCTTAAATCTATCCCAATAGCCAGTTCTCGGTTACAAACTGTTGAAAGTCAGCATGCGTCAACCAGGCTGATTGAAAGTGAAAGGATTGATTTGAAGGGGGGTCGCCCTGATGGGGTTCAGAGTCACTAAAAGAGGCCGGTGATCCGATTTAAGGAACTGTAAGTGAGTAACAGTAGTGTGGGGAAAGACAGATTGCCAATCAGTCGAACAGAATGCTCGGTCTAATGTAACGAGAATCTGTCCCCTCCTCCAGGTGAATCTAGGACCAGAGAATCCGAGATTCTGAAACTGACAACTGTGCACACAGTCACAAAATTGGGAATTAACAATCGGTTGGAGCTGAGACCCTCCTCGTTTATCCGTGTGTTCTAACTTGGCATTAAAATTGTCACCCAAAATCCAAGATCAGGTTGTGATGTGAGCAATACGCCTCAGGTATTGCCACAAAATTTTTTGGAGAGAATAAATGGGGCTAGCATAAATGGCCTTGAAATTAAACGATACTTGGTCCCACTTAATGCGGGCATGCACAAATTGTCGGTGGGTTAGTTGAATTCGGACTACTATGTCTGGTCTCCAAAGTAACCAGATGTCGCCTGAATAGCCCACTGCTTCCACCCGGAAAGATTAGGTAAAGCCCAAACTCCTAATAATTCTCGTCGCGCGCGTCCCACTAGTGCGAGGCTGCATTAGAACAATAAGATGCGGTTTATGAATCCTAATGTAGTTACGTAGGATAGGCTTGAAGGAACGACCTCCAGCCTCTTGACAATTCCATAAGAAAATTGACATCGGAATCGGAAGAAATGGTTTACTCAATCTTCCGGCTTCCGAGCCTGGTCTGTCAAATGGTTCCACATAGTCTCCATCATATGTGAATCCGACTCTACAATCATAGCTGTGTTGGGAATAGCAGACGTGTCAGGGTCTGGAGGTCGTTGAGGGGTTATCAGATGCATTTGACCAGACAATGACGAGGAGTGGTGTGATTGGACTTCCTCCTCCATTGCTTGGCATTCGGAATCCTCAGTAGTAGGTAACTAGAACGAAGGATCACATATTATAATTTTGGTGTGGGAGGGGATGGACAAGGCCACGTGCTCTTTAATTGGGCTGTAGACCATTGCTGTAGGGACCTGGGAAGGATGCTTAGCCTGGGAAGGAGACATCGAACCCACTTGTTGCATCTGCCCAACTGAGCCCATACCTTGGGAAGTTAAGCCCACTGGTTGAGTCTGCCTAGCTGAGCCCACACCATGGGCCTGTGGAGGAGTGTGCGACGTCGTAAGTGTGGGTAGACTATCTAGCGCGGTCATTTTGTGGGACTTGTTCATTTTGTTACGACATCCATATGACGACATGCGTTTGAGGCGAGCATCCGGAGACGTAACTTGAACTAGGGATTTGGCCACAATTTGGGGTTGGATTGTTGATAAGATGGGTGCAGGAGTTTGGGTCTTTTCAGTCGAGTGAGGTAAGACTGCGCTATTCTCTAACAGCTCATTTTCTAATAGGGCGAGGAACCGCGAGCTGCGTGAACCGACGAGTTTCAGTGAGGGCGGCAAACCACCTGCATCCAGGGGCCGTACTGATCAAGATGATGGCCATCGGAAGAAGAAGCTTCAAGGTTAGCAGGTTGGGAGGGCAACACCGGTGCGACAGTGGGTTGCTCCGACGCTGGTGTTTCCGAGGATTTTATAGGGCACGTGAGTGCTCCATGCCCGATCCGTCCATATGAGAAGCAGATTGGCGAGAGCCCCTCGTACGCGACTTTGATGATCTCGCCGTCTAATTCGACAAAGGGCCGGAGAGGTGAGTTGAGATCAAGGTCTACAGCCACCCTCGCAAATTTACCTCATTAAGTATTTAAGTTAAGTGAGTGTGGTTATCAATTTTCACGGTGCGACCCACTAGATTTTCAAGCACTTTGAGGATCGAGGGATGGTACCTCGCAACGGGGAGGTCAGGGAATCGCACCCAACCACAACGTGTGTTATTTTTCTAGATGATGGCCGGAAGTCTGGGAACCACGGCTGAATCGAGAGGGCGTGTCCCGCGATGATCTAGGGCATTTGCGTGAGTGTCTACACGTAGTCATTCTCCTCTGAGAAGTTAATGAGGTAAAATTCATTTTCGATGTCGACGATTTTGATTTGGCCTTTAGGTTTCCATAGGGAAAGCAGGTGAGATTTCAGCAGATGGAACCCGATTGATTGGCTTAAGAGTTTAACTGTCGCAGCCTTTTCCCAAATTTTGTCTAATTTGCCTCTAAATGTGTTTGAAAGTTCAACTCCTAAACCAAATTTTCCTTGTACTACAGAAATGTCTCCTTCATTGAGTTTTATGGGGTCCTCTCCATTCCATGATTCTTTCTGAACGGCCTAGGTCTGTATGACCATTAACTACCACACTGTAGCTTAGAGTTTGTCTTTGTGAAGCAGGTTCAGGGGGAGGGAGATCTTCATCCCTCTCGCGTAATCGGACTTTTTTCACCACTTGACGAGTAGTAGTAGAAGGGTTGATAGCAGTAGCGTTGAAAGCATAAGAGTTGCTAGCAGATGGGAGAATTGCTGGTGAGTTGGTCACAAGGTGATTGGAGTTCATGTCACCTTGATAAGTGTTTAGTTTGACATCCACCATGCTACTATTCTATTAGTATGACTTTTTGCGTGAGTTTGTCTCAATCTGTGAGTGTGTAACTTTTTGTTCAACAGAGTCTTGGGTCAGGTTAGACTCGGGCATGAATCTGGATCTCAAGACAGGAAAAATGGCGTCATTTTGGTTATATGTATTGTATCTTGGGTTGGGTTGTGCTTAGGTGTGAGTCTGGCTCTATTGATAAAAAATGGAGTCATTTTGGTCCGCCCAAATGCCATCTGTACATCTGTAGAAATATGAATGCTATTTCAGTCAATTTGTCGCCGACAATTGGCCAGCTCCCAGCCAGGATATTTGTGATGCCTTCTGTCGATTCTCTGAGCGACTTCAACACTGGAACGTTACCACCTTTGGTAATATCTTCCACCACAAGAAACATCTCCTGGCCAGGCTGGCCGGTATCCCAAAGTGCCTCGACGACGCAGACTCGCCTTCCCTCAAAGACTTAAAGGCCCACCTTCGGACTGAGCTGGAACAGGTCCTGTGTCAGGAAGAACTCTACTGACACCAGTGGTCCCGCAGTCAATGGCTCCTCCAGGGAGACCGTAACACTAAGTACTTTCATGCCACCACTCGATCCCGTCTCCGGTAGCTGCATGTCACCTCCTTAACTGATGCCAATGGTTCGGTCTTTTCTGACCCCTCTAACATCCTCCAGTTAGGGCATCAATACCTAGAAACGTTATATTGCTCCAAGATGCCGCAAACACTGACCCGGCTTCTCTAAGGCCAATTCCCCCCTTCCCCACCATGCGGCCGAGGACTTTGGCAACCCTATTACCTCTTCTGAGGTCAAGGGTGCCTTTTTTAGTATGGCCCCGAACAAAGCCCCCGGGATTGATGGGTTCACCGCCTTGTTTTATCAATCGCAATGGGACATTATTGGCCCCTCCTTTACCCTTTTTATCCAACGGGTCTTCCTGCATGATCTTTGGGAATTAGCGCTTAATCGTACTATCATGGTACTTATACCGAAGATTCCTTCCCCCACGTCGATTACTCAGTTTCGGCCAATCGCACTCTGTTTGGTGCTCTACAAAGCCATTTCCAAGATCATCGTGAACAGGCTCAAACCGTATCTCCCCGATCTGATAGCTTCGACACAGTGCAGCTTTGTCCCCGGGTGTTTGATTACGGATAACATTATTATCACCCAGGAAGTGATCCACACCATGAAACGTAAATCTGGGCGAAAAGGGCTTATGGCTATAAAAGTGGATCTGGAGAAAGCCTACGATAGGCTCTCCTGGGAATTCATCCACGACACGCTTTTTGATGTAGGGCTTCGTGATTCCCTTATTAATCTTATCATGAAGTGCATTTCCAGTGTTTCCATGCATGTCAACTGAAATGGCGTCTGAGGTCAAGGGTGCCTTTTTTAGTATGGGCCCGAACAAAACCCCCGAGATTGACGAGTTCACCGCCTTGTTTTATCAATCGCAATGGGACATTATTGGCCCCTCCTTGACCCTTTTTATCCAACAAGTCTTCCGGCATGATCTTTGGGAATCAGCGCTTAATCGTACTATCATGGTACTTATACCGAAGATTCCTTCCCCCACGTTGATTACTCAGTTTTGGCCGATCGCGCTCTATTCGGTGCTCTACAAAGCCATTTCTAAGATCATTGTGAACAGGCTCAAACCGTATCTCCCCGATCTGATAGCTCCGACACAGTGCAGCTTTGTCCCCGGGCGTGTGATTACGGATAACATTATTATCACCCAGGAAGTGATTCACACCATGAAACATAAATCTAGGCGAAAAGGGCTTATGGCTATAAAAGTGGATTTGGAGAAAGCCTGCGATAGGCTCTCCTGGGAATTCATCCACGACACGCTTTTTGATGTAGGGCTTCCTGATTCCTTGATTAATCTTATCATGAAGTGCATTACCAGCGTTTCCATGCATGTCAACTAGAATGGCATCCTGAGCTCTGCCTTCCGTCTGTCCCGTGGTATTCGACGGGGCGACCCTCTCTTCCCGTATCTGTTCGTACTCTGCATGGAGAGATTAGGGCACTCTATCAATCACGCGGTGTCTTAGGGGCAATGGCGGCCTATAAAACTGAGTCGTACTGGTCCACCTTTGTCTCATCTTTTCTTCGCGGATGATCTCATTCTCTTTTCTGAAACCTCCCTGGATCAGGTGTCTGTCATACATGGGATTCTTCATGATTTCTGTGCCGCTTCCGGGCAACGAATCAGCCATACCAAATCTCGCTGTTTCTTTTCCTGTAATACGCTCACTTCCACGATATGGAGCTTAAGCCGAGCCCTTGGGTTTAGACAGACCACTGACCTTGGCCGATACCAAGGAGTTCCTCTTCTGCACGATCGTGTTAACCAAAAGGACTTTTCAACACATCCTTGACAGGGTCCAGCAACGTTTGTCTGGCTGGACGACCAATCTTCTTTCTTTGGTAGGTCAGACTACGTTGATTCAGTCCGTCATTGCAGCCCTCCCCAGTTATACTATACAGACTTTCCGGTTACCCCGCAGTCTCTGTGATGCGATCGAGAAAGTGATGCGACAGTTCCTGTGGGGTTCCGCTAATGGTTCTAACAAGACCCACCTCGTCAAATGGGAGGAAGTTTACTAACCCAAGATGCTGGGGGGACTGCGCATTCGTCACCTTCGAGCCACTAATGATGCCCTGTTGACTAAGTTGGGTTGGAATCTGATTGTTCGTCCGAATGCTTTATGGGTTCAAGTCCTCTCTGCGAAGTACAATTTCGACGGTAGCAACCTCCCCACCTCCTTGGACGCCACCGTGGGATCCATGTTGTGGCGAGGCATCTCAGCCACTTGGCCCCTGGTCACTCAGGGTATGCAATGGCAACTCGGGGATGGGGCCCGGACTTGGTTTTGGTTAGACTCGTGGCTCAACAGGATGGGACCCCTTAAATCCCACACCCTCTCCCCCATTCTGGCTTCTGATCTCCATGTCCGCATCTAGGACCTCGTGGACTCTGACGGTAATTGGCAGTGGACCGCCTTTCACCAGTATCTCCCACAATTGATTTGTCACGCTATTGCTGGGACTTTGCCCCGGCAACCTTTCTTCAGGCCGGATACTGTGGTTTGGGGGCCCTTCGACACTGGCACGTTCACTGTGGTGTCCACCTACAACATGATCATGGACACAGCCGAGGCGCTCGTGGCCGAAGCCTGGATGGGTATTTGACAATGGCCAAGGCCTCAACGTATTCGGTCATTTCTATGGCTTCTCGCGAAAGAGCGATTATTGACTAATAAGGAACGCGTGCGACAACACTTCCCTGCGGATGGCACTTACTCTCATTGTTCCTTGGAGGAATCCTTGCTGCATGCCATCCGCAACTGCGCTCACGCCCGGCGTGTGGAATAATTTCCCTCATTCGACAATTCCCCACAACTTTTACCATTTGCATATGAGAGA
>JAOTIZ010000203.1:12403908-12419378 GCA_027123425.1 Erythroxylum panamense | reverse complement strand
TTCTCCTTTCCTTTCCTACCTCATTAAGGCCCAACTAACACATTTAATCTCATTAACTCACCACCTAACTCTTTAATGCTATCACATACTAATTAATGTCAACTCAATCAATGCTAACATAACTTACTCAATTAATCTAATCATGCTTAATTAAAAAAAAATTTGGGCTAACACCATCTGAGCCCACACCATGGGCCTATGGCGGAGTGTGCAACGTCGTAGGCGTGGGTAGACTATCGATCGCAATCATTTTGTGGGACTGGTTCATTTTGGTACGACGTCCATGTGACGATACGCATTTGAGGCGAGCGTTCGGAGACGTAACTGGAATAGGGATTTGGCCATGATTTGGGGTTGGATTATCGATTGGATGGGTGCAGGCGTTTGGGTCTTTTCAGGTGAGTGAGGGAAGGTTGTGTTGTTCTCTAACGGCTCAATTTCTGAAAGGGTGAGGAACCGCGAGTCGCGTGAACTGATGGGTTGGGAGCCGTTGGTGCGGGTGGGGCCTTTGGTCGGCGAGGTAGTTGGGTTTCGACAAGGGCGGCTAACCACTTGCATCCAGGGGCTGTACTGATCAAGATGAGGCCCATCGGAAGAAGAAATGCAAGGTTAGCAGTTTGGTAAGGCAACATCAGTGCGAGAGTGGGTTGCTCCGACGCCGGGGTTTCAGAGGATTTTGTAGGGCATGTGGGTGCTCCATGCCTGACCCGTCCATAGGAGAAACAGATTGACAGGAGCCCCTCGTACTCTACCTTGATGACCTCGCCGTCTAATTTGACGAAGGGCCAGAGTGGTGAGCTAAGATCAAGGTCTTCAGCCATCCTCGCAAATTTACCTCGTTGCGTTAAGTGAGTGTGGTTGTCAATCTTCACGGTGCAACCCACCAGATTTTTGAGTGCTTTGAGGATCGAGGGAGGGTACGTCGCAACGGGGAGATTAGGGAACCACACCCAAGCCATGACGTGGGTGATTTTTCGAGAAGATGGTCGAAAATCTGGGAACCATGGCTGAACTGAGAGGGTGTGGCCCGCAATGATCCAAGGCCCCTAGGTGAGTGTCTACACGTAGTCGTCCTCCTCTGAGAAGTTAATAAGGTAAAATTTGTTTTCGATGTCGACAATTTTGATTGGGCCTTTAGGTTTCCATAGGGATAGTAGGCGAGATTTTAGCAGATGGAACCCGATTGATCGGCCTAAGAGTTTAACTATCACAGCCTTTTCCCAGATTCTGTCTAATTTGCCTCTAAATGTGTTTGAAAGTTCAACTGCCAAACCAAATTTTCCTTGTACTACAGAAATGTCTCCTTCGTTGACTTCTATGGGGTCCTCTTCCTTCCATTCTATGAGTCTTTCTAAACGGCCAGATTCTGTATGACCATTAACAACCACACTGTAACTTAGAGATTGTCTTTGTGGATCAGGTTCAAGGGGAGGGGGATCTTCATCCCTCTCTCGTAATCTGACTTTTTTCGCCACTTGGCGGGTAGTAGGAGACGAGTTGATAGCAGTAGCATTGAAAGCATGAGAGTTGCTAGCAGATGGTAGAAGTGCTGGTGAGTTGATTGCAGGGTGATTGAAGGTCATGTCTTCCCTGCGTTGCTTAGCTGAGAGTAATTTTTATTGTAGCAGTTGAGAGTAATTTTTACTGTAGCAACGGTAAAGTCTGAAGAATAGGTTTTTCCCACTCCCATTCTTTTTACCAAATTCCTAGTTTCCAAAGACAAATAGATCAATTTTATGCATCTAGACTTGACATATGTCATAAAGGAAAGATTTTCTTAAACCGACTCAATTTTCTCCACTTTAAGCTTTTAAGGCTCAATCCCAATTAAATTTTTATTTTCGTTTACACATTTAGTAAAAAAATTTGTTTAGCTAAGTACCTGTTTTCTCTTTTAATTTATTAGTTCAGTAAAAGGTTTGATTAGTTGAATTTTTCATTTTTATTTTTATTTTCATATTTTCACTTTTTATGACAATCTATTGCATTAATAATTAAATGTAAAATAATTACTTAAAACTACCTAATAAAAATTTTATATTTTATTTTAAATAAAATAAACAAAATTATAATTATTAAATAACCATTTCTTATTGAATATATTTGGATCTTCCAAAAATTCTAAATCAAAGAATTTTATTAATTTTAAAATTTATTTAATGATTCATTCCAAAAAAATACATGATGAATTTGTTGTTAATATTTATTAATGAATACTACAAAGAAAAACAACAATAAAATAAAAATTATAATAAAAAGAAAATAGAATCAAAGGAACCTTTTACTTTAATACAAAGAACAAAAATCAAATATATTTGATGTAAGCACCCCTCGCAACACTATTAACTTCAATATTGATAAAGCAAATGGAGACTATATATACGTATAAAAGGAATCCCCAGTGGATTATATTCTTATATCATAATAATCAAATGTCTCATAAGATTTTTTCTTTCAGTTGAAGTTACTGAGGTATTAAATTATAGACGTTGACCAATGCACTTAATTCCTAGTGGGTGCATATCCAGTCCTTTAATATGTTGTGTCCATAAACCAAAATAATAGTAATAATAATTGAGCTTCCAATCGGCAACGTGTAGGGTGTGTTGTGCCAATTAAAGAAGTGACAATTAATATTGAAGGCACCATAAGATCAGCAATGGCTAAAGATCACAGTATATTACATTCAATATCATTCAAATGTTATAGTATATTCAACGTTCTAAATTATCTCAAAGCAATTAGTAATATCAAAATTATTTTGAGACGATCTAGTGTCTAGTTATTAATGGGCATGCAGTTAGATTGGTATTTTCTTCAATACAAAATTTAAAATATAATGATAATCTTATGTTTTTAATATGGTTGGGAAATATCAACTAATACATAAGTACATACGTAAATACACCTATGAAAGTTTTATATAGTTTCATTATGGCAGTGCAATGAAAGTTTACCAAGTACATAATATTCTTTGTTTTTTGAAAAAAGATTAGTCAATGACAACTCAATATGTATAGAAAATATAAAGGAAATTACTAAACAACATTCACGTGATGCCCTAATTTTCTTGGACAAGAACTTTGTTAATTTACGATAAAGTTCACAATATTGACTTAATGATTGATGCAATCTTGACCTCTTTGCAGAGATTTTAGGAGATTCAACCCACAAAAAAGTTCCACTTACCTTGATTATAGGAGCAGGACTTACCATTCATCAATTATCACTCAAATATGTGGGAGTTCCTACCTCCACAAGGAAGTTGAATGTAAATCATTCATTGATAAAGTTAAGAAAAGAATTGCTAACTGGAGTAACATATTTCTATCATATGGGAGTAGGTTGTAACTAGTCATTTCCAAAGTCCAAATATCTATTGGCTATCACATTTGGCAACCTGAAGAATATTGACAGAACTATAAGGTATTTCATATGGCATGAATTGAATACAAATGGTAGAAGGATATCCAAAGTCAAGTGGAGTATTATATTTCTTCCTAAATAAAATGGTGGATTAGGAATCAATTAAACTTACAGAATGAACAAGATATTGTTAGCTAAAAAGCTATGGTGAATTTGTTGGGACAAAGAGAGTCTTCGAGAGTGAAATGGGCACATACAATTCATATCAAACAAAGGAGTATATGGTCCATATCTCGAAAAGGCTCACAATCCTGCACCTTCCAACAAATCTTCATCACCAGGTTATTCATGCATTCTCACATTAAGCATCATATTAGAGAAGGGAAGAATACAAAAGTCTGGAATGATAACTAACATCATCTAGGTTCTTTATGCTATACTCATTACTTTTAATCTCTAAGACTAAGGGCTTGGTGCTTATCCAAAATAATAGCTAGAAATGGCTATCTCATACGACTAGTTAAATCAAACTCATTGTGGAACAAGTGTCAGCTTACTCACCAGATCAGATATAGGAAGATAAGATTAGATAGGAGTTGCACACGTCACATAACTTTACGGGCCAATCTTATAAACAACTATTACTTGGTCCACTCATTAACTCCTTTCTCTCCAGACTAATATGGGGATTCGGAATTTTCCAAGTGCACTTCTTTATACTCTGATTGGTAGCTAGGCAAAAGCTAAGTACCAGAGATAAGATAAAATTTAATATTCTAAACCTATCATTCCCAATATGTTCTACAGAAGATGAGACAATATATGTCATATTTTTTTCAGGTGTATTTAAATAAGACAATTATGGAGAAAGTTCCTCTGCACATTTAATCTTCAAAATAGAGGTCTTAGCTGGATGGACTGCTTATTATGGGTAAATGAACTGAGTTGGAATCACCAAGGGGATCGAAAAGTGTTCAAGGATGGTTTTGCTATGTTAGTGCATTTTAAAAATTCAGAACATGAAGATCTTTAGGAAATTAAAAGACTATAAAATAGACAACTGAATGGAGTTCTACCTCAAATTAAGAATGACAACCATGTCGGCTCCTTATCCATTCTTCAATTCTAACCAAACCAATCAACAATTGAGGATATAGAAAAGGTTGATGCTAGGTTTTAAAAGTTGTGTATTTAGTTGGTTTTTATGCAAGCTCTATTTGTTAGAGTAGTCACTCAACAAGCACTGTACTTTCCATCTTTTGATTGAATAAATTATTACTTACCTTCCCAAAAACAAAGATTGGTGCATAAAGTAATCTTCTCCTTTCACTCAATTCTGATTTAGGGATTCATAATTACTATGTTGAAAGTGCTTGTTTATTTAATAGTGCATTTCTATTGGTGTATGCCCCGCGAACCAATTATAGAATATACTTTAATTGATCAGTTGTGATTTAGGTAGTGTCGTACTCCGACCTTATTTAATATTAGGTAGTTATTATGTCTTGCTAGAGATCGCTTATAACTTGTGGACCTAAAAGAAGTTTAGGCCTTCTAATGATATTAAATAAGCCTATAGGGTCGCACACCAAACAAACTAAACTTTCATTGGCCCTTAATCAAATTCGGGCTTTGTCTTTAGGGTTTTACTATATATATGGATATATAGTCATATATATAGTATAACTAGAAGAGAGAAGAATATAATCTGCTCTCATCTGCTCAAAAACCATAAAGAAGACGTCATCTATTAGAAATAGAGAGAGAGAGAGAGGTCATAGAAAGTGATACTAGCACATCAGAATGGGTTGTTTAGTCCTGCGAGAGTGCGAATATCGATAGAGACGCGGCACTTGATGTGCTCTTCCCGACACTACCAGTTTCTCTATATATTTTAACTGCAAAAAACTATAACCTAACTGGATTTGGTTTCATTATTCACATAGGCCTTGGTGTTTCAAATTCGCAAAGGTGATAAATGTTATTACTATTGACAGTTGGAAAATATCAACAATTTCAACTCAGATAAACTCTATAATTGAACATGAGCATAACCATTTAAGAAAATATGGGCTTTGCAAGTTTTAAGGAACGATCCCAATGCAAATGGTAAAAGTAGTGGAAATTTTCAGTCAAGGGTCGGTGGAGGGTTATCAATTATACGTGACTCTCCCTTTGTATTTTACAAAGAGGTTGTTTCTGTAATTGAAACCCATAACCTTCTGGTCACAGAGAAATAACCTTATCAGTTACTTCAAGGTTCACCCTCAGATGATAAAAGTAGTAGCTTGCGTATATTATTTATATTAAATATATATTTAGTTTCTTTCTATTGATGACATGGACAAGTGAACGTTGCTTCTGTTATTTAACCAAAAAATATCTTTTGACGGTGTTTAGTGGAGAGAAGAAAACTACATGATCTTTCAACCAAACAAATGTGTTGGTTATGGAGGTGGTGTGTATATGGTGTGATATGATAAAGAGTGAAGGAAATTTTACCGTTATATCTACCAGATTGTCAGTGTTAATCTTTTCCTATTACAATATAGTTAACACTAGTTTGACATAAAAGAGAAAAAGTAGTTTGTACCTCAATCACCGGATTAAAGTGTGACAATAAAATATATAATTAAAAATGCTCAAGGGCCATAGGTTCGTTCTCATAATAGCATCTTTAATATTAAATTACTGAGAAAATCATTATCAACAGTAACCTTCTAAATTTTGGAAATAACTGTTTCTCCTTTCATTTCATCATGAGTTCTGCTTACTCTTGCTCCATCCCACTTTTTCTTTTCTTCATTTTGTAAAATACTTATTAGAGGGACTGTTTACATGTGCCCAATTACAATTAGGAAGAGTTTCTTTTTCATGTTTGTTTATATCATCTCGGGGACTTGATAGACTCAACTTGGGACTTTCCTCGTGGACCCACCATTCTTATGAAAAGCCGGTACTCATCGAATGTCATGGGTGAATATAGAGCAGGTCTATTAGGCGACACTAACTCTTCAATTGGCTTTATTGGTATGTCGGGCTTCGGATTATAAAAAAAGGCCAGCGACACCCTCTCCTCCGCCGAGTTCACCACCACTCGATGCTCTACACTCTTGTAAATTGCATTGCTTAGTACCTACCAAAGTAGTTAGTCCACAAAGAAGTGAGAAACATGGTTCTGAACAATAATTTGGATTCAAATTCCAGATAGCTGGATTGAAACATTGTTTCATTCAACGATTACACGTATCAATATTACATCATCTAGTTTACCCATCACCTGAATTGTAATGGGGTTTGGAAAGAAGACTTGAAACACAAGAAGATAAGTAAAGTTTACATGATTAAAGTGGCAGTTGACAAGTCAAAAGCACAATAAGACTGCTTGTTCTGTTCTGACGTATATTCAGCATGTTCAAAACACGTCGTTAACTATTAAATAAATAAATATGGGGACAAATAATTTGTGAAGACCAATAGCGATGTGACGAGACAAACAGCACGTGTTTAAAGGGAATGGCCTCCATTTGTGTAAGAATCTAAATACTTATCCCACAACGAATGCAAACTTTTCCTATTTGAATATTATGGCCTAGCACAACTAAAAACAGTTTACTTTCACCCTGTCTACGCAGGAAACATTAAAAAGCTTTAAAGTTTATTAGCAAATTGACTTCAACTCATTATTTACTGAATTATAGTCGCAACAACAAAAGCCCTTGATGCTAAAATAGAAAAGGAAAGGGTTATCTACTAGGGACTTGATTCCAAGTTCATAACTGAAATTTGGACTTCCATTTTTCCCGCTCCCAACAAATTGGCTAAAATGGTTATCTTTCTTGATGACTTTTGAACATTAAATATGTCCTTACTAGTTATCACCAATCAGAAAATGTCCCCTCCATGTGCATACATTAGGATTCATATACCTCCAACAAACATATTTCTCGTTCACAAACTAGCCCCGAGATAGAGTGAGAGCGAGTTACCTGGATTTGATCTCCAATATTGACAATAAAAGCATGTGTAGCTGGTTTCACGGTGATCCAGTTATCACCTTTACGAACTTGAAGACCCTTCACATGATCATCTGGCAAGAGAAGGGTTAAGCCACCAGGATCAGAATGTGACGATAGACCAAGCGTTAGGTCAGGTTGTGGGCACTTGGGATAAAAATTCACTCTTAGACATGACCCGATATTCTCACCCCCAAAACCATTATGAAGCCGCTCCTCTGGTAATCCAAGGTTTATTGATAAAACTTTCATCAATCTCCCACATAGCTCCACGACTTGCTTCCCATATTCATCAGTCACTATCCTACAGATCAATCATAAATGAGCACCAAACTAATGTAGTAAAATTTTTGGTGTGAAGAAAGAGGCATAAGATTAATGTTTGGTCAATTAGGTGATTTCAAACATTCAGTTGATAAGCAATTACAAAGGATAGCTGTAAGTGGCCGGCAAAAGGCTTTGCACTTAGGATATCAATACTAGGTACGATGATATCTACAAAATGTTATGTCATCAATAAGACCTTTTGAAATAATAAAGCATTTGAACCATAAATAAAAGGCAACCCTTTTTAGAAACAATGCAAAGAAATGAAAGCTGACAAAGAAGTTAATCAAAATAATTACCTGCAATCAGTCGGAAGAGCAGGCCATTTGTTATAGTCCTTCAGTGAACAGGGAAGATAGTGAAGGTAATAGTAATCACTCCAGTCAAGAATGGCATCTTTTTCCACACCTAACCTGCTACCATACCCCTCGTAGGTCTTCGGTGAGTTTGCATATGACTGCTTAGCCTCCATTGGCAAATGAAAGAATTCATGCCACACCTTACGAGCACGATCCATGAGTTGGGGGCTGACTCCATGGTTAAGAACTTGGAAGAAACCCCATTCTTTACAAGCCACAGAAACTTGGCGAATTATATTGTCACGAAGTTTCTCATCATCCCCGAATAATCCTCCAATATCAATAATAGGTATGTTATGCTCAATCAAGCCAGAATTCGTCGAAGGCCTTTCGAGAGGCTGCTTCACATATCGGTCTGGAATTACAGATAGACCACTATCGGACAAGGATTGCACACGAACTATTGGCTCAGGCCATTCTTGGAGTTTGTTCATGTTGGTAACTTTGTTTCGTCTCCAAAGTTGTTGCTATATCGTTGGAAGTAACATGAAATATTAGAACCAAACAAATCCAAAATAATGAAAAGAAGTCCTTAGCTTTCTCCCAGAGAGAGGGACAAAAAGAGTGTTACGGGTTGAGTAGCGATAGCTAAAAGGATGAGAGAGGTAGTGTAACAGAATGAAAATGACGAGAATGGGAACGTGAAAGGAATTGCGTTTTGGCTAAATAATGTGATGGTGGAGGGTGACCCTTGCTATTGCTCACCTAAATATATGTGCTGAGTCCCATACTTTGTGGTCATGGTGATTTTGTTAGACCAAATTCTCTCTTACATAAACCATTTTCTACGTTATTTTATTAAATTTCATCCATATCTATATGTTTTAATTGGCTCCACATAATATGTAGAAAAAATTAATTTAGAAGACGGTAGGAACATCATTTATGGTCATCTGTGGGCGTAGTTGCGAGGTTGGCAATCCGACTAGTACAGAAGATTAGAAAGAACTATCAGTTTAGTACTGCAGAAGCTAAAAGTGTAAACATGTGAAGTCAACAATCAATATTATACACCTATTGTACATCGATTGTATTTACTCCCAATTAGGCCCCTGAACAAATGTTATTTTATTGCATGATCACCACAATTCCATATTTACCTCACAGACATTATATCGTTCCAATGATGTCCCACAATGTGCAGCAGTAATAGCCCCCTCACTTCTTCTTTTGAAATCCTCCATTTAACTATATATGGTCAAGCTTAAGATTGCTCCATTCCTTTGCAAAATTAAAATATATGTTTACATATGCAATCTAAAAATTAAATTATTTTATTAGAAGACACAGATTATGTTAACAATTGTATGTTACCAATTCCATGTAATTATCTGTTCTGTAGTTAGGTGTCGAAGTATCGTATAAGGGTATGTGAAGGAAGTGAGACGTGTAAAGTTCCCTGGTAGCAAGGTAACAGTTGACTTTTTGAATATACAAAAGAAAGCAATCACAAAAATTAAGATTAAATGCTCGTTAATTACTAAGGAGCAATTCTCTGGCGCAATTGGCTAATCGACTCGGATTAAATATAACAGGTGTTAACAAATTATGACAACAATTAATAATGTATGATGTCAACATAAGTTATACAACTAAAATAAGTTGCAATCTTATTCCGCCATAAGCATGTGATAATTTGCTTGACCAAAATGGCAAGATGTCTTTCGAATTTAGTCAAAGGATTTGTTATTTGTAGTTTTAGGTGATATGACATACAGATGAATGAAAGAAGACAAACTATTAAAGAGATCACTTTATAAATATAATCAAGATCACCGTTACCATTTATGTAAAAAAAAAAAAGTGCAAAACATTTAATGGTGTATGCTCTTCATAAGGTATCTTATATGAAAATTTCTTTTTCCTAAGTATATGGTAAGTGATTTTATATTATCTTTTGTCAGAGTCCAAAAAGTCAAATGTGTACATAACAAAATCCTCGAAGTGGATCATTTGAATAATGAATAGAAAACGTGCCCCTTACAATTACTCCCATTAATTTTCCCTTTTCCTTCATGGTATGGGTGATTTTGGTAGCATAGGTATGGAGTTTGAAACGGTTAATCGGATGGCGACTACTAGTACTCCGTACTAACCCATCCAATACGCACGTGCAATAATTATACTACGTGCATCGGCTGTCGACGGAAGTGAAAAGGTTCTTACATTATAGGTAGCGGTGAGACTAGAAACGCATGACTTTAATTGGCCTGTGTAAGACATTATACATCCAACCTCAACTCTCATCCTCAACTTTCCTGTTTCAGATCTATATCCACTTGAAACATTTTCCTCCTAAAATTAACCATAATCGTTATCAAGTCTCGGACCAGGAAATTTTCATTCTGAAGTCTAATTTTCAGGCAAAGAGTGGAGGCTCTGGCTCGCAGGTAGTTTATTATTAACATCAAAGACAGGAAGAGATGGATAGAGAAAGAAGGACCCACACATGTATAGACCTACATATAATTAAAGATCTCAACACCAATTAATCGGAAGTTGAATTTGGACTAACCTTCAATGACTCGATCCACTTTCTTGAGTGCTCTTAGAGAGCTGAGAATGAATGAAGACGAAAATAAAAAAGTTTGCCAGTTTTCGGGGATCGTCTGCTTCCACGCGGCTCACATGATGTGTCTACTGACAAATGGCTTGCACTTGCACGAACTAAGAAGAAATGAGCTCCTTTATAGTTTCGTTTCTACATGTGGATGGGCAATCCCCGACACGTGCATATATGTGTAATATGTTGCAAATCAATTACCATGCCTTGTCATATACATAGTTGTATCGTCAACATGCTTTAATGTAACGCCTAGAGGCTTAGGGGTGATTAAGAAGTTGTTAGCAATAACTCTATTACGAGAAACTCCAACATCCTGTAGATTTATTATCCATCCAGGGTATGCATTCGTCTTTTGGTGGACCACCCGATTGGACGGAGGTAACTCCGCACGCGAACCTATTTTATATGTCGAAATCATTTCTTTTCGTTATCGCTTCATTTGTGCATAACTATGTTTAACACGAGGGATTATTTAGAAAGCAGTGCATGGTGTAAGAAGCACACAAACAGTACTAGCGTTGGCGTGTCCTGATAGGTAGCGTGAAAGTTGATTTTAACAGGATCGGTGCTAGTGAATCGGGAGGCTGTTTCACCGCCAACCACTGGCTTGCTTGATGGTGCATGGATTATCTGATGTGTAAAGATTACAGCTTGCTTCAAGAGTTGACGTGGAAGGTTGGAGCTAGGCGCCAGCCTTCTCTAAGAGCTAGTGCAACTATATAGGAAAAACAAGTGCACTTAAGAGGAGTGAGCAAATGCGAGATTAGACACAGACTCTAAACTACCTCCCTTGATGCAGGCATCGGAAGAAAAGTGGCATTAGCCTGGAGTTTCCAGGTTAAAGTTTCTGCGGGTCTAGACGCAACATTTTGCGTGCAAGCATGAATTACCGGAAGAAAGCTGAAAGGGGAGGAGAATACCGGCCCTCCACAATTTATAACCATGATTAGAAGATGAGACCTAAACTTGTGCCACAGTGAGACGTTTACCTATCCAAACAATTCCAATTTACCAACATGGCACAGCTCACATCCATAAAATAGGAATTTGGGTGCGTATTAGATATAGATAATTGATTTAATACCTGAAGTTGACAATCTTTTTATATGCACTGTATTTTCCTTTTCTTTAAGAAGGAATTACTAATCAATGAAGGGAAATGTTGCGGTCCCTCTCCTTTTCTGTCTTTTTTTTTCTTTGGCTAGATATGAAATATATATATATATATATAAATACGTACAATCATTATTTTTTTCTCTTAAAATTCTATTATCACACACTGTATGTATATATAAATACGTAAGAACGTGTACAACAAAGTAAGAACAAGGTTATTATAACTTGATAAACCAGGTATTTATCTCTGATATAACTACTTCGAACCATCATGATCGACATCTATATGATCAGAAGTCTATTCCCATTGTGTATATGACATAAAGTAACCCCAGTGTCTTCTTCATGCCTAATTAGACTTATTTATCTTCCATGTAGAACCATTGATTGGCTGCTTGTGGATTTGGTGGATTTGAATCTGATCTAGATACAACGAGCCCTGCGCTAGTGGTCTTACCGACTTAGCTAGATAAGAAAGAATAAGCCCGACATAGCACGTGTAGACCGGATAAGACCTTTATTAATTGGATTCTTTCACGTTTGACAGCGTATTCAATTTGATAGAGATAGCTTCAAGATTCAATTACATTAGCCATTATCCTCTTCTCCATTTACGGTGCTCATTTGGAGTAAGTAACTAAAGATTTTAAGAAAAATAGTAATGGACATATAATAATAAATATTTTACTTTGAAAGGAGAGGTAGATTCATCATTTTGTTAGAGAAACTAAAATTTGAATTTCAACTTAAATAATTGATCATAAATAATTTAAATATATGTAATTATTAATCAATAATATACATTTCTGAAAAGTTTAAGAATCCACCTCTGAATCTTTCACTTTTTAAAAGGTTTAGAAGGTAATAATTAGGTGCTAATATTAATAAAGAGCATTGTGATAATTTTTAAAGTATAAAAATAAATTATAACATATTAAATTTTAAAAGCTGCATTAAATTTTAATTATTACAGTAAGGTAACAGGACGTTTATTTACTAATGGTAAGAATCAACTTTTTGCAAATATTTTTTTTATGATCAGGACTAATAATTGAAAGCAATAATTATATGGTGAAATTTTAGCACGTGAGCAAATATGAGAACGGATCAATCTCTTTTTCCCAAATGATCCATTTCATGTCCAATAAAAGTCGAAACGTTTCCAAGTTATACAGCATTTTAAGTGCAAGCAAATCATATGTCTATTTCCAACTACATAGATAATTTGATTGGACATACCTGTTCTGAAGATTTTTGCACGAACAAGGCCTCTTCAATGCCACATGTGTCTTTGTTTGACAAATGTCGCCCTGCCTTATCACCGAAAGCTTTAGCCTCATCCATGACATAGTACTTTGCGTCATGCTTGATAATCGTATCTAAGCTTAATTATTTAATTAACATGCCTATGATTTTGCTCTATTTGATTGGGAATGAAAAAAGAAAAAGAAAAAGAAAGTAGGGTCGGAAATGATAAGATTCTTTTCCGAATTTAAGAAAGAAAAAGGGATAACTATATTCTTGGTCCTTAATTTTAGGATTTTGCACGTTCCAATCCTTTAATATAACAAAATTTATTGCAATTCTTCATCTCAATGTTTCAACTCAATTAAGTATTTATGTCAATTTTTGTTAACAAAAAGTCGATATGGCACTCTCAAAATAAATTATATGTAGGCACATCAATTTTTATTAGGCCAATTTAGATATAAACAAAATTTTGTTTGATCAATTAAAGTTTTAACTCATAATTTTGATGATAATAAAACATGTTATTATTAATACTTTAATTCCGGGTGAAATTAGTAAGTAGTGCATAAGATCAAGTTCAATAAAAGGGGTAAAATGAGTAGAGGAGCTAATTGAATCAATTGAACAATTAAAGGATGAAAAAATGAGCAAAGTAAAGCATATATGCAACTTATATGAGCTTCACGAGAATTCAAGTGAAGAATTAAGAAGGAGGAGGAAGCAAGCATATCCAAATTTAAGCAAATCATTACAATTCTTCTCATAACCTTATCTTAATCATTTAAATGAATTAGAGGTTCAATCATTATATATTTATTTGCACTTAAGGTTTACTACATACTTTGTTATAATCAAGAGGAAATTGGAAAGATTATAAAGAAAACCTCTTATTATCAAAAACTTTTGAAATGATTTTGGATTAATTTTTTTGTCAAAATAATATTTTTCATTTTTTTTTAAATCATGAGAAGTTAAGAAAAACTTGTTTTAAGAAGTTTGGTATACTAATATGATGATTTAGATTACTATTGTTAGAATTTTGGATAGATTGATTGACTAGCGTGGTAATATGATCAATAAATATCTTTTAAAAATATGAATTATGAGTTTGTGACCATATTAATTTACTTAATTATAAGATAATTGACTAATAATGTGCATAATAACAGTTAATATGTTAGAATGGTCAAATAGTACTATTGTTACTAGTTATTGTAATGACTATTTTTTATTTCTAATGCCATTTTAGGTTCCATAAGTATATAGACCACATATGAACTAAGAAAAATATGATGGAAATATTTAAAATAATTACTAAGAGAATTGAGAGGGGTAAAGAATGCATGATTATATCACATGGCACATATTGAGCCTTTTTTTATTGGTGTAAATAACATAAAAAAGTTTTTTAAATATACGATTATTGCAATTGGGGAAATTGCTTAGTATTTATATTATGGGGGTTCTCTTAACTTTGAACAAAATTTATAAAGGATTATTGCTCTCATGTGATAAAGAAAGATGATTGGCAGGATTGGTGTTCACTATAAGAAAATATTATATGGAGCAAACATTGAGTAACCCACTGTTCCGTATGTGCCGTATTGGCCAAAACATGACACCCAATCTTAAAATATCATATTAGGCCAACATTCTGGATGGTATTGATTTTCTTAGTTGGTATTGGCTTCTACACAAAACATCAGTTAATATCAAGTAAGAAGTGAAAATTTAAAAAATATAATGACTAAATTAAAAAATAATAATTTCTCCTCCTAACCCTAGAAGGAGAATTTAGTTCAGTCTCTTATAATTTCACTCCTCTGTCCGCTTATCATTGAAGCTTCTTCTGTTCTTTCCTCTTCTCACCATTGCCATCAACTCTTCCCTTCACCACTCTCTAACTTGTACTCTTAAATTTTGAGATGCTATTATTTTATAAATTTTGATCCACCTTAAGAAGTTGAGATTTTTTTTTTGGGTATAGGAGAATAAAATAAGGAATACAAATTAAGAAATGAAAAAAGAAATAGAAAGCAATAAGTGAATTGTTCAATGTGCAATGCATTATATAGTGTACAATATGCACTAGATAGTATAAATTACACATTATGCACTATACATTGTGTACGAGCCACTGTGCATTTTGCATTGTGCATTGTGCCATGCATTATACATTATGCAATACGCAGTATGTAGTGTGCATATTGACATTTAGGGGGCGCTTGGTTCATAGAGAGCAATGGGAATGAGAATGGAAATGAATATAGTGAGGAATGAGAATGGATATAATCATTATAATGATGATGGTTGGTTAAGATGGAGGAATGATTACCATTACCATTGATGGTGGTTGGTTTGTTAAAAATGTTAAGAAATAAAAATTTGTTAAAATTTTGTTTTATAGCAAATTTTAAATATATTTTAAATAATTATTTTTAATTTATACACCCTAATTATAATGACAAA
>JAOTIZ010000203.1:12375711-12390098 GCA_027123425.1 Erythroxylum panamense | reverse complement strand
ATATTAGGATGTTAGTTATAGATACTTATCTCTTTCCTTCATATGAGGAATCTGAAACTGTATATATATCTTACACATGAGATCAATAAATTCATTCGATTGAGCCATTCTATTATGGTATCAGAGCACAAAAGATCCACACCACAAAAAACACTATTTTTTTTTGACTGCGTCTTCCTCATTCTTTCCTTCTCGTATCTCGACATGGTAGTTGGTGATACAAATTCCTCACCTAACTCCCCTTCTCCTTCTGTAATCAACATGGCCAACAATTCTTCTGCTACTGGTTTGATCTCTCTTAATGCTGCTTCCCAGATTCCGTTCAAACTCTCCAAAACGGGTCACAATTACTCCTCCTGGAAATCTCAGATGTCTCATCTTCTCTTTGGCTATGGTCTTCTGGGATATCTTGATGGCTCTATTCCATGTCCTGCGGCTGATTCTCCTGATTATCTCGCATGGACCAGACAAGATGCACTTATTCTTCTAGCAATCCAAGCTACCATTCACAGTTCATTGTCTCCTACTATCAACTCCTGCTCAAGTTCGGCTTCCGCATGGCAATCCTTGGCATCAAGTTTTGCAAATCGCTCGAGTACTCGTCAATTATCTTTGCTTTCTTCACTCATGTCCCTCAAAAAGGAGACAATGACAGTCACTACCTACATGACCAGAATTAAATCTATTATTGATGACTTGGCTGTTATTGGTCATCCGCTTGAAGATGCCCAAGTTGTCACCTATGTCCTTAATGGTCTTGGTGATGAATTTTCTTCCCTTGCTGCTGCTGTTCGTGTGCGTGATCAGCCTATGACTTTTGAGGACTTATTTGATCGTTTACTTGATGCTGAATTACTAGTTTGTGGTTCTCGTCCTCCCCCTGATGATGATGTCCAAATCAGTGCAAATTTTGTTCAACGTGGTCGCGGTGGTGGTGGCCGCGGCAGAGATTTTGGTCGAGGCTCAAATCGTGGTGGTCGCCACAATTCTTCCTTCATGGATTCTGCTTCTTCTGGTGTCATGCATCCTTATTCTCCCAGACCGGTGTCTTATCAGCACTTTGGTCCCTCTCACCAGTATTCGGGACGTGGTGGTCGCTACGGTACCTCTTTTCCCACGGGTACTTCCTGGCGTCCATCTTCCACGGCATCTTCTTGGCGTCCATCTTCCAGTGTGGCACGATCCTCGTTTCAGTATTCAACAGTGCAGTGTCAATTATGTGATCAATCTGGTCATACAGCCAAGTATTGTTCCCAGCGTTCTATCTCTCCCTCACAGCCACAGGCTCATGTTGCAATGGGTACCCCTGCTGCCCGTACCCAGGATTGGCATCTAGATTCTGGAGCTACTCATCACATCACCTCCGATCTTGAGAACCTGTCGATGCACTCCTCATATGTTGGTAACGAGGATATCATTGTTGGTGATGGTAATGGTATTCCAATCTCTCACCTTGGCTCTACTTTGCTTACTTCTGCTAATACTCACTTTATGCTCAATAACGTTTTATGTGCTCCTGCTATTAAGAAAAATCTACTCTCTGTGTCTCAGTTCTGTCGTCATAATAATACTTCTATTGAGTTTTTTCCCTACTCTTTTCGTGTAAAGGATCTGACTACGGGGGCATACTTGGTCCACGGCCGGAGTAAGAATGGATTATACCTATGGCCATCCCCTACCTCACCATCTCGCACATCAGTTTCTCCCTCTTCCAATATTGCAGTCTCTTCCGCTGTCTGGCATCATCGTCTTGGACATCCATCCTCACCTGTGTTACGTCGAGCTCTCTCTAGTCAAAATTCATCTGTTTCCAACTTAAAGTTTGATGATGTATGTGACTCTTGTGCTTGTAATAAAAGTCACAAACTCCCATTCAATAAATCTTCCATTCAATGCACTGCACCCTTTCAATATATTTTCTCCGATGTTTGGGGACCTTCTCCTGTGTCATCCGTTAATCTTTTCCGCTATTATGTTATTTTCATCGATTACTACACAAAATATACCTGGTTGTTCCCGCTGAAACTTAAATCGGATGTCTCTCAGGTATTCAAATCATTCCATGCCCTTATTAAAAATTACTTTAATGCTAATATTCAAGTGCTGTATACTGATGGAGGGACAGAATTTCTCTCCTTACGTCCGTTTCTTCAATCCCTTGGTATTCAACACATAACAACCCCACCTTACACACCTGAGCATATAGGATCTGCCGAGCGCAAACATCGCCATATTGTTGAAACTGGTCGTACTCTCCTTCATCACTCAGGTCTACCTTTCAAATTTTGGTCATATGCATTTCAATATTCCGTATATTTGATAAACCGTCTTCCCTCCCCTGTCCTACAAAATGATAATCCCTTCCATCGTCTATTTGGCGAGCATCCTTCTCTACACTCTTTACGTTCATTTGGTTGCTTGTGTTATCCTTGGCTAAAGCCATACTCAAAACACAAACTCGATGTCCGTTCTCGTCCATGTGTGTACCTTGGATTCTCTAGTGATACTCACTCTTATATCTGTCTTGATCCTTCTACTCAACGTATCTTCCTGTCTCGTCATGTCATCTTCCATGAGTTAAATTTTCCATTCAAAACCAGGTCTTCTCTCTCAATCCCATCTGCTAACTCTCACTCCGAATCCACAGACCTCATCCACTCGCCTCCGTCTCCAACATTCATACCTTTAAACACCACGTCTCATTCTCGCTCGTCTGACCACTCACCTTCTTTCTCATCCACATCTGGTACAAGTTCCTCTTCCACATCTGGTACAAGTTCCTCTCATCCAAATCCATCATTGCCCTCTCCAGTATCATCTTCACCTCCTCAGCCTATGCGCATGACTACTCGTGCCCAAAATAAAATCTTCAAGCCCAAAAAGATCCTCAATCTCACTGCCTCTGTTTCTCCCTCTACCACTGAAATCGAACCCACTTCCTATGCGCAAGCTTCAAAGCACGCTCACTGGGTGTCTGCTATGCGCGAAGAATACTCTGCTCTTCTATCCAACAAAACTTGGTCTTTAGTTCCTCCCTCTTCTGCACATAATGTTATTGGGTGTAAGTGGGTGTTTCGAATTAAGCGAAATCCCGATGGCACTGTCTCTCGCTATAAAGCACGCTTAGTCGCTAAAGGGTTTCATCAACGCCCTGGCTTGGATTTTACGGAAACCTTCAGTCCAGTTGTTAAACCCACAACTATTCGCTTGGTTCTGTCTCTTGCAGTTGCCCGTGGCTGGGTTATTAACCAATTGGATGTTAACAATGCCTTTTTGCAGGGAACACTTACTGACTGTGTCTACATGACGCAACCTCCTGGCTTTCGTGATGAGCATAATTCTGACTATGTGTGCAGGTTGCATAAAGCTCTCTACGGTCTCCGTCAAGCTCCTAGAGCATGGTACCATGAACTTCGTTCATTTCTTCTGGTCTTGGGTTTCGCTCAATCCCGGTGTGATGCTTCCCTATTCATCCTTCATCACGGTGATGATCTTGCATACGTGCTTGTTTATGTAGATGATATCATTATCACCTCTAGCTCTTCAAGACTTGTTCGTGAACTTATTACAAAGCTGGCCTCCCGATTCTCTCTCAAGGATCTTGGCAGTTTACATTACTTTCTTGGAGTTGAAACACACCGTACTTCTCGAGGGCTTTTTCTTTGTCAGCAAAAATATATTCGGGATCTTCTTACTCGCACCAATATGCTGAATTCAAAGCCAGTCAGTACACCCATGATTTCTCATTTCGCTCTTCGACTTGAAGATGGATCGCCTCCACACAATTCCACGAAGTTTCGTGCTATTCTTGGCTCTCTTCAATACCTCTCACTCACACGACCAGACCTTAGTTTCGCTGTTAATAAACTCTCCCAATTCATGCACAAACCGACTTAAATGCATTGGATGGCTGTTAAACGAATTCTTCGCTATTTATCTGGTACTACTCATTATGGGTTGTTCTTGTCTGCTCAGTCACCTCTCAATCTTCATGCCTTTGCTGATGCTGACTGGGCTAGTGATCTTGATGGCCGCCGCTCTACTTCTGCTTACGTTGTTTATCTCGGCCGTAATCCCATTAGCTGGTGCTCAAAAAAGCAATCTACAGTTGCTCGGTCATCTACGGAGGCTGAATATCGTGCAATCTCTCATGCCTCAGCTGAAATTATATGGGTCACTCATCTCTTACGCGAGCTCATGATTCCTCAGTTATTAACTCCTATTATATACTGTGACAACGTTTCTGCTACATACCTCTGCTCTAATCCTATTTTCCACTCTCGGATGAAACATGTCGCTATCGACTTTCACTTTGTCCGTGATCAGGTGGACCGCAAGCAGCTCCGTATAACTCATGTGCACAGCTCGGATCAACTAGCTGATTCGCTTACAAAACCACTGTCTACTTCATTGTTCAGTATTCATCGCTCCAAGCTAAGTGTCCTTCCTGGACCCTTGCGCTTGAGGGGGCATAATAGAGATAATAAGAGATAAAGATTCACAACCAATCTGTACGTGATATTAGGAAGTTAGTTATAGATACTTATCTTAATCTGTACGTGATATTAGGATGTTAGTTATAGATACTTATCTCTTTCCTTCATATGAGGAATCTGAAACTGTATATATATCTTACACATGAGATCAATAAATTCATTCGATTCAGCCATTCTATTAATTCTTAAACATATCACACGCCCTAACACGCGTGTTTCCAAATAGTAAATCTTCCTATTTCTTATCTTTACACACTAATATATGACCTCTGCCACGCCCGTATCCTCATATTAGATATTACTGACTGCTTTATGAACATATTTTAAACTCATTTCCTCACTCCTGATTTCTAGAATGAGATACGGTCTAAATCGCAGTTGTGCTTAGACCGGGTTCACTCGAAGATTTGCAAAAAAAAAAAAAATCATTTACGTTTGTGTTTTGAGTTAATTATGTGGATCAATGGGGTATAATGAATTTGATACGTGGATACTATTCTGTAGTAGTCGCTTAAAAAAACAATACCAAGAGACACTGTCATATGTCTTGGGATTATGAGTTAAATATTCATTAACTTTTTGGAAGTTTTCTTGGTTCGCGGGGAATTTGTCGTAACAAGAAGTTGGTCACTATTTTACAATTGATTGTGGGTGGGGTACGTATACTTGTATTATGGCCATATTAACGTTAATAGACGTTCATGTCATTGATTTCCGTGAACACTCTGGGTGTTGTACCTTATACACAAATGTCGACTTTGAAACGTAATAGTATTGTCCTTGATATATGCTCCATAATACGACCTCAACAACAAAAATATTCCCTCAAATTATATTATGTTCTGTTAGTAACAGGAACTCTCATTCATCCACGATAGATAATAAAAGAAAAAGTTATGGATTATGCGGTCTTAATTTTCTTGTTTATGATTTTTAGTTTCATCAAAAGATTTATACAATTGAATAGTTAATTAATAATGTACCATATATATAATTATAAATTGTAATAAGAACAAATCGATTACGGTGTTTTTGAAATATAATTTTATAAAACTGATATGATGAAATAAAAAGCATGGATAGGATTTGGGATATTGTGCAATTAGCACAGCATCAACCATGTCAACAAGGTAAGAAATCAGACAACATCAGTGTTGGAGGTGTTTAATTTAGAATGCCATATTTTAAACAAATGAAGAAGTCAGTCCTGGGGGATGCGACAAATTGTCCTGTACAAGCATATTTTAAGTTTTTTAATCTTACGTGCACGGCAAATCTTGCCAAACTACGCAATTAAATACTAATAACAATATCTACCTCCTAACGCAATTTTGATACTTTTCGATAAAAATACCTAATGTTGTTTAATGTACTAATCAACATTAAACATTCGATATCCAAAATGACCCGTTCATAGGATTTTCGGAATCCATCTCAATGCGGCAACTCGTCTCATGTTCTCCAACACTATCGTTAAAAACACCTAATCACCACTCGGACTCACAGCTAATTAAGTTTGGATTAATGGCCACACGTGAGACGTATTACAACTTTCACTCTATAATAATGTGAGCGATGGCTTGATGTTCTATTTCTCCTTTTCAACAAAATATGGCTTTCTCAGCTGACAAGCAACCCACCATGTACTGCGCCGCCACCGCTGCTCCTCCCCCATCTCCGTCCGTCCAAGGTAAGAGCCAGCACGTCACGGCCGGAGCTGCCGCAGACGCTCTCTCGCGTCTGCTCCACCGCCTCCCTCCGAATCTCTCCCTCCCTACTCGTCGGTCCACTGCCACATCGGCGTTTTTACCGGTGATCTCTCTCGCTGACACTAACTCCGCCGATCTTTTGATGTCAACGTCTAGCGAAAAGGGTTTCTTTGAACTCATTAGCCATGATGTTCCTTCCCAACTCGCTCATTCGGCCGAGTCAGAAGCGTTCTCGCTCTTTGATCTCTCTAAAAACGGAAAAGAATTGAATTTTCCCAGAAACCGGCCTCTGGGTTTTGAAGACAACGAGGACGGAAACGGTGATTTGTTTTGGTTGGAAGCAACGTGTTTCAGTGATTCAAAAGAGTTGAGACTGGCTTCTCTGCATGAGTTAACTCGGGCCCTGGAGAAACTGGGTTTGGAGATAGTTGAAAAGCTCTCAACTGTAATGGGATTTGAGAACCCCATAGGAATGGACCCGACCCGGTTTCGTTCAATAATGTTGTTGCATGGGAGCTCGCAGAAGGACATACCAGTGATATCAGGTGGGTCATACCCGTACATACTCGGGTTACAGTATCAAATCCGGTCCCAGAAGTATTATGTTCTAGGAGATTTGGGGTGGTCAATAGTGTCACCGCAAGTGGATTCAATAATGGTCACCATCGGAGACATTGCACAGGTGCGTTTCAGGTGTTTTTTTTTTTTAGGTATACTATGTTGAACACTGTGATCTAAAATAATTAATTAGCTCCAACCCCAGATATTTTATTGGATAACAAATGCTTCAGTTCGATTTTTGTGGCAGAGGATAGAGATGGGTCACGGGTGTTCATAGGATTGCTAATCTTAGTAAAATGTACATAATTTTAATTAGGCGGCAAAAGCATACGAGTGAAAAATCGTCTGTTCGAACTACCAAAGATCAGTCATTTAAGCATGGTCACAAATTTTAGTGAGTCCCAGCTAAATTTGTGGCCATACTTAAATAGTACAGAGTTGGTATAAGGTAGTGCGTACAAGAATTTCACTCCGTGAAATGGTGGGTAAGGCTTAAGGCTGGCTGCCTCGGGAAAGGGTAATATAGCTAAGGTCAAATGTCTGACATTGTATTTACTTTACGCTAAAAAGAATTGTATCTACCTTTGTATTGGAGTGAGACCCAAATCCTTTGTCCCCTTTTACTTGGCCTTACTCTGTGTTTCTTTCATCTGAGCCGTTTATTTATACAAGTCCCACATAAATAAATAGCTCGGGTGAAAGGGGACAGAGTAGAGCTAGAAAGAGGCCAGAGGATCCCCTTGTAATGGTGTAAAATTGGTCTTCTGATTTTCTGGCACATAAGATCAGATCTCGTAAAATCGAACCAATACACCCGCGGTGATGACCATACTCGAGAAATAATTTCTGACTAACTCGTGCCTGCAAAGTCTGTGCCAACTGACAACCCTTTCAATGATTCAAATCAAATGTTCAGATTCCGCGTCGTGTGTGAAGCCATCATGCGTGGGCGAGACAAGCCTTGTCCAATTTCTTGGGCTAGGTGCCTTGGGCTCATCATGGTTAAGTTAGCATTCAGTCTTTACGGGAGTAGAGCTTGACTCATCTATAGACTATAGGCAATAGGGAAGCGGCCAGACTGATTATGGAAGTCAATTTCTTCTCACGAAGAGTCTTTGTATATGTACTGGTTGTACTAGAATCATTTGACTTGTGAGAACTAAAGAAGACGTGGTCTGCAATTAAAATGGCAGGTGTGGACTAATGGGAAGTTGAAGAAAGTGAGAGGCAGGCCAGTGAGATGCTTGGAAGAGGACATCAACGCCTCTCGCTGCGTGTCAATGACCTTGTTGTTAACTCTTCCCTTAGATTCCAACGTGTCTACCCTCATTCCTAAAGCCGTCCCCTGCTGCCACGCCTATGAGCAGAATATCAGAGAAGAAGATGAACAGAACCATGGAAGCATTGTAGAGAAGGAAGAGAGGTTGTTTGTGCCTTTCGTCTTCGAAGATTATGCTCGGAGAGTGTACCGTGAACCCCTCCTCGTCAAGGACCCACTTGATAGATATCGTATCTAGATTATCATTAGTTTCTTGGCCACGTTCTGTTTCTTCCTTGTTCATGTTGGATCTTAATGTCTGGAACATTGACATTAGCACCGTTGTGCCTTCTCTTGAGTTGGTTGGTGTTATTTTCGTAATTATATCTTGAATGTTGTAATATTAAGTGATGGTTATGAGGGATCATTAATGATTTCACCATGAATCCTTTCTTTTATGCAATTGAAATGAGCCTTTTGGGGCGCTCGTGTAGTGGAAAACTTTTTGGTGTTTAGTGGAGGAGATATCAACTTTGTAAAGATCATATTGTATATGGAAGTCGAATCCGGTATTCTCCCTGCCAACCCTTTCTGGTCAAATTTGTTCAAATATAAATTGGAGTGCCCATTTTAAATCAAGGACTGACCAAAGAGAAAGAAAACTGTTAAAAGAAAACAAAAAGAAGGAAAATGGAGATATATGAACAAACTGACAGTGACCGTAATTTTGCAGTTGAAGCTCCTCCGTATGCACACTTGCCTTAGCTTGGAAAGAAAGCAAAACGAGAGAGACCTAAAAGAAGTAAGAGTGAGCAAGTAGAGAACAACATGATGTTTTGGTGTACTCACTACAAACGGGTAGGTGCCTTAGCCTTTACTTTTCTCAATGATAAAGCTACTAATAATTTTGATTGGTTTGGCTTTGGCCCCTTTAAACACAAAAATCATCATTAATAGTAAAGAGCCTTAACAATGCATCAACTGACTTGGGATATATATAGTTGTTGGTGACGGAGATCGGTGCTCCCTAATCTCGGGTTAAAACGAAACGTAGTAGTTCAATGCTTGCAGTTCGGAGTTTACTTAACCAAGTTAAACATTGACCAGCCCACCAACCGTAATCGGGAAATTTAATATTGCAGAAGGAGTTTTAATGGAATGTTTGGAACATTGCATAATTGTCCTTTCAATTGATTTTCTTGAGAAAAAAGCTGACTTATTGTTGCAGGTTTGTTTTAGCTCCTGAGAAAAATGCCTACTGCAACAACTGAACTATCCGTAATTGTAATGAGTTAGGAAATTCCGTGGGTTAGGTCAAAGCAAACAGCTGCTTACAAAGCCGACAGTTAATTACATTAAAAATCCTGTCCTCACTTGCCCCGTAAACTAACGTACTTGGTACAATACGCAATGATTAATAATAAATTTATATAATTCTTGTATGTGCTAACAAAAGTTGGGACCTATAAGAGCAATTCACATCAATTAAACTAATATCTGGTAGATTGAGACAGACTAGACAAAGCTTTGAAATCACTCATCTGCGCCTCTTCTGGTTTCTTTTGATATTGACATAATGCTTAGAATAAGAAGCATCTAGCAAAATAGGATTATAAACGAAAATGTTGAGAAGGACACCTCTCCCTCCACCAGAAGCCTAACCAGTTGAAGAAAATCCATCCCACCAAATCCCATATCAAACCAAACACTAAGAAAACTAATGCAATTCTTAATCTCTCTATCTTTATTTCTTTTTCTTGTTCAATGTTTCTCTATATTTCATGCTCTCTCCTGCCTCTTCCCCCATCACCGCCATTCTCATGCACCCGTCAAGAAGGAAATCACCTCTTCTCTCCTCAGTCACAGTAGCCATGAAGCAGAGGAAAAGCAACAATCTCTCCGTTTTTGTTGTGGTGTTCTCTATATTTCTCTTTGGGGTCTTCATGTACAATGAGGACGTTAAGTCAATAGCCGAGTTCCCGTTTTCATGGCCTAAATCTCAAGAAATCCAAGAAGAGCCATCGAAACAAGCCTCCCCAACTCGAGAAACTATCAAGAATATTGAGGACCAGGAAATTGCTGCTTCAATAAACTCAAGAACTTCACTTGAAGAGCCTCAGGTGGATCAGTCTGATCAGGGAAGTCAAGAATCCGATTATTTGAAGTCTAGTGTGTCAAGAGAAGTTGATCATAATAAGATCGAATTGCCAGTTATTGAGGAAGAGGAAGAAGAAGTTGAATTGCCACCAGAAGACTGCGATCTTTTCACAGGAAGGTGGGTTCTTGACAACGCGACACATCCACTGTATAAAGAAGATGAATGCGAGTTTTTGACAGAGCAAGTGACTTGCATGAGAAATGGAAGAAAAGATTCTTTGTATCAGAACTGGAAATGGCAACCAAATGATTGTACGCTACCAGCGTAAGTACTTATAAAGATTAGTTCTTTTGGGTACTAGGAAATCACTTAAAAGGATTATTGAATTTTAGCAAGTACTCGTAAACATTCTTGATTTGTTGGTTTCTTCTTTCCGCTACATGTATGTTCCAGGTTCAAGCCAAGGCTTTTGCTGAACAAACTGAGAAACAAGAGGCTTATGTTCGTAGGAGATTCGTTGAATAGGAACCAATGGGAATCAATGGTTTGTTTTGCTCAATCAGTAATTCCTCCTGGAAGGAAAAGCTTGAACAAAACAGGATCTCTCAACATTTTCAGGATTGAGGTACCTTCACTCTCTGTCTCTCTGCTTTCTTCGTCTCTTTTTCATCACAAACAAAAGAAAAAAGAATAATATATGGTGGGTAGTAAGTTGATTTCCTAGACAAAATATGTCCAGCATTTCAATGTTTTGCACCGTTCATCATGTTAATGATTTTTAGCCCATAAACTCAGATATCCTTTTCATTATTTTTTGAGAAAATTTTTTATAAATTGAACATTTTGGAATAGGGCGTATTAAAATTTTTGCATGTATAATTTAACAAAATTGATAGGTTCCTCTTATGTAGCTCTGGATGGTTACACTGAAAGCTCTATTAGCTGCGATACAGATTCTTTCCTTCCGTCAAAGTAGAAAACTGATAAAGAAAACAGAAACAAGACCAACGTTGGAACCTTGATTTTAAGAAAGAAATAACTGTGTCTTGATATTTGTCATGCAGGACTACAACACCACAGTAGAGTTCTATTGGGCACCATTTCTGGTGGAGTCAAATTCTGATGATCCCAACATGCATAGCATCTTGAATAGAATAATCATGCCAGAGTCCATCAACAAGCACGCTGTCAACTGGAAAAATGTAGACTACCTCATTTTTAACACTTACATTTGGTGGATGAATTCTTTCTCCATGAAAGTTCTGTAAGTGCCTTGGGTTATCTTTTTTAACAGCAAATACTTTTGTGAGTTGACATATACAAGTATGCTGTCGCAATGGTTGATCTGTTGGGTTTTGATGATTACACAGACGTGGATCTTTCGATGAAGGGTCCACAGAGTACGATGAGATTGAACGGCCAGTAGCATATGGAAGAGTTTTGAGGACCTGGTCTAAGTGGGTGGACGAGAATGTGGATCCCAATCGTACTACTGTGTTCTTCAGTAGCATGTCTCCCCTACACATCAAGTAATGTCCAAATCTAAAGTATCATTTCTATCTACTTCCTCTTATCATACTGGTTGTATCTGCAGCTTTTCTTCCGATACAAAGTAACGTCCTGCTATATGCAATAAAAGCATGGGATATTTATAAATTAATTATCAAGAAAATTAATCTTTGACATTATCATCTTTGCTTAAGCTTTCCTTAATGAATATAATGACCCCTGAAGGCATTAGGTTTAACCTTTTTATTTTCTAATCGTGCCAATAAGATGGATGCCAAGTTTAGGTATTGGGTGAGATTGGGAGTTGACAGTGGGCCTTGGGTACTGTAACCATGGTTTGGTTAGTCTCCGGTCGGTAGCCAACCGTAAAGTTGTTTATGTTTGTCTTTATTCAGGAGCTTGGACTGGGACAATCCCGATGGCATAAAATGTGCAAAGGAAACAACCCCAATTCTCAACCGAACGACGCCATTAAGCGTTGGCACAGACCGTCGGCTTTTCGTGATTGCAGCAAACGTGACCAAGTCCATGACAGTGCCTGTCCATTTTATCAACATCACCACTCTTTCAGAGTACAGAAAAGATGCGCATACCTCTGTCTACACTATTCGACAGGGCAAGATGCTGACGCCGGAGCAACAAGCCGATCCGGCAACGTACGCTGATTGTATTCACTGGTGTCTTCCAGGGTTGCCTGATACTTGGAACGAGTTCCTTTACACTCGTATCATTTCTAAATCCTGACCAAAGTGGGATTTGTTCGTTCTTTTCTTTCTCTTTTTATGGTTAATGTTGTCAGTAATTTTCTCTTTATTTACCCTTTCCGTTCTTCTCATCGTAGTGGTCCAGTTTCTTTTTGCCCTTCTTTTTGTGCAGTATCCTCCAAACTGGGGAAAACGTGCCTGGAGGAAACATTTGAACAATTGTATACACTTATTTGAATTGTATAATTCACCTTTCCAGAGCGAAATAAAGTAAATAGTAAATACAAAGGTCCTGTGTATGCATAAACCAAAACATTACGTGCATCCTTGGACGAATGTTATTATTATTACTGAAAGAGAGATGCTCCCTGCTTGTGGTCAAAGGCTAATGAAAATATGAAATAAAACATTAAAAAGAATAGCTTAAAGCGCTAATTTGGAGAGGAAATTAAGGTGAAATGCACGTTTCGCTTCTTTTTGAGTCTCCTGAAAGTGTAACTACTAATCCCTGAAATAAGAATATACTTCATCAAAAAAAAAAAAAAAAGGCTTCGCAGGACCATATTACAAATGTTGTAATTTTCGTACTAACTGCAAACTAAAGAGGTAGATTTTATTATTAAAGTACCGTAAAGATTTAAATTGTAACCAAATAGATTTTAGATTTATAAATTATAATTAAATATTTTTAAAATAATATGAATTTAAACATATTACTTAGATATAACTCTTAAATCTTATATTTTACAGAACTTATGTCATACAAATTTTATAAGTTTTCATCTACATAAAGTTTACTAAAAAGGGATGCTACTTCTTCTTTGAGGATCAGCTAGTCCGACCGCCGAGATCTATTTGACAGGAGGGTTTTTTTCTATTTTATTCTTCTTCTTCTTAGTTCCCACTACCTTATGAAAAAGAGCAGTATTTTTATCACCTTATAAGCTCCAATCTGAATTCGACCTTTGTCTCTATAACAGCTCCTCTTGTGTAAGGATTATTTCAAATTCTTCCCTTAATTCTAATTCCAACTTTTGTGGTCGCTTTCTTGTGCGGAGAGCCAGAACTTTCCATACCCCAGCTAGTCTTGTAAGTACTCTTCTCTTTCATGAAAAATGTTACTAAAGGTAGTCTTACTCCAGTTCGATACATTAGCAAAGAAGATTTGTGTTGTTGTGTAGAAATTGGTTGAGAAACTTCACTACTCCTTTATGAAATGAGGCCAGGATTCGTGGGTAGTCCATATTGCGACATATTCGAAATGGTTTTTGATCTTTCAATATTTGAGCAATTTTGTTGAATTCAATTAAAAGTGTCGAGTGGTTAGACTGTATTCTCGAAAGATGAGTAACCTTTGGAGCTCTAAAGGAATTTAGCCAATCCTTATTGAGAAAAACTCTATCTAACCTCTCATGGCATGAACCTTTGACCCATGTAAACCTTGATCCTAATAAACTCGGATCAAGTAGCTCATTATTGGAGACCCATTACCTCAATTTTTTACATACGAGAGGCCTCAAGGGGAGTATGCCAAGGACACCTAGTGTCCCCTTACACCTTTGTACTATATATGGAACAACTATCCCAGGCCATCACACAGGCGGTTGACAAAGGTGATTATGCGTCTTTTTCTTTTGGTGCTAACAACATAACAATTTCCCATCTCTTTTTTGCAAATAACTTGATACTTTTCATGGAAGTCTCAACTAATCCAATCGATTTTGCATAAAATCCACTGGAAGAGTTTTGTAAGTATTTTGGCCAAAAAGTTAGTTAGGAAAAATATTTTTATATTATTCACCAACAGTAACTGTAGCGCTCCCTTACTGTAGGGTACATACCGGGACGCCTGCAGGTCGTTCCGACACATAATCCACAATAAGGGTGCACTACCGAACAAACCCAACTGTAATCCACATGGCATCAATATAATAAAACTGCAATATAAGAATCACTATATTTAAAACCCATATATTTTCTCATTTCAAAGCATCTAACAGAAATATAGACAAGTCTATCAGTTCCCACTGTCTAAATACATTACTCCAAAAA
>JAOTIZ010000203.1:12343307-12354707 GCA_027123425.1 Erythroxylum panamense | reverse complement strand
ATATTGTGCAGGTACTAACATCATACATCAGATATCCACTTTCAGGAATGTGAATGATTGTTGTTGATTAAGCATATTGTAACTCATAGCCACATCTCCTTTAAAGAGTATTGTTTGTTCAACAAACTCGCAAACTTGACTCACATGTTGAAGAAAAATCTAGCAGTGTCGCATCATTAATAATTATTAAAATTAATGATATACTAAAAATTGAAGAATTATTACATAAATAAAATTCATAAATAATATTGAATAGTTATTAAACAAATAAGATTAAAAAATTATATTTTTAAAAATAATTATTAAAATTATTAAATTAAAATGATTTTCAAATAATAGAAAAATAATAATTAAATAAATAGAATCGTCGCGGAAGGCACTCTGCGAGGTTTTTAAAACGTCACGAAATATAGCAAATTCTGTATATATTCCACGATGTTTTCATGAAACGTCGCAGATTCCTTCACATTCTGCGATGTTTTAAAAATGTCGTGGAATGTTAGAAATTCTGCGACGTTTTTTAAAAAATATTGCAGAATATGAAAGAATATGCAACGTTTCTTATAAACATCGCAGATTGTTTAAACTTTCAATAACGTTTTTATAAACATGGCGAAATGTCATCATTTTTTGTGACGTTTTACATAAAATGTCATAGAAACCTTTGCTCATATCATATTTCATGACGTTTTTTGTCATGTTTTTTAAAACATCATAGAATACATTCTGCGACATTTTTAGACATTTTGTGACATTTTAAAAACGTCACAAAATACTTTGTTTCTTTGTAGTGAGTAGCCAAAACAAGGACGTCGCTAGGTTTGCAAATAAATTACTTGAGGAAATCACAATCGAATCTATTTTTCTTTCAGTGAAAGATACATATCTGTACGTAGTCTATTGGATTTTGTATACAAGAAATTTAAAGAGCGTTAATCTTCTTATATATATTAGTGAACTTTTGTAAGAATGAAAGACTTATAGCCGGTAGTAGACCTGTTCAGGATCCGGCCAATGCACTTGCGTCATTTCTATAATCAGTATTTTAAACACGAAGAACAATTCATCAACAAAATAAATAGGTTGTTGAGTCACAGGATGTAATAACTACAAGAGCAAACAAATAGGGAATTCTGTTATCATATAGGGTCTTGTTGCATAAATTGAGACTCGTCTCGGCTCGTCTAGAAATGTTTGACCAAGGTAAAGTATTAAATCAATATAATATTCATTCCCGGCCAGCCCTAAAAAGACTCCGTTCATTACATTTTCTTTGTCGTAGCAATATAACGTGATAAAGGAAAACAATCACCGTCACCGTCACATTCACCTTCACCACAAAGTTTCGTTATATTAGCTATCTGCATTGACGTTTCTTAAACATGTGCGACCCACTGTGCATGCCATATTAATGCTGAGTGGCTGAAATTCTTAAGCTTTGACCACTATCTTCGTCAATAATAATCTGCCACGTTCCCCAGTAAGTCTGCGTACACTTGTATATTATCATTCAAACGCCAACCAACAACGTGTTTGACCACGAAACGACTTGGTCATACAAGTTACATTGATACAATACCATTGTTATACTTCATCAAGGAGCACTCTCATCCGAAGAGCGTGTCAAACACATCAGTTGCCGCTAGCAAAACATACTGCTTTTACCCGGTCAACGTTCCCCAGTCAAACAATTTACAACCTTTCACGCTCTGGACAATAGCGTAAGTCATCCACTCATTCATTTAAAACCAGAGGGAAGAGGCCAACCAATGTTCAAGCCAAGTCAATCGCAATTCAACTAACTGACACGGCGTCGCTTTACGAATGCTCCAATCGCTTATTTAGCGCAATTCGGATCAGCCTTCGCTTCTTGATTCTTAAGAAACAAAGCAGCGATTAGCAAACTAACGAGAACGACGACCTGCGAGAGGGAGACTCCGGAAGTTTGAAACCTAATACGTAAAGACATGCCGTGCGCTGTGGCTGGACCGGTACCGAACTCACCGATATTTCAGTCACCAAGAATTCAGACAATCTTTTGCAAATCATTGGCGTCCCCGAACATTCGTGGCCCTCGATCTCCGTCGTCGTCGATGTTAGCGTCGTCATCACCGTCGTTAGGGTCATCACCGACGTCACCTTTGTCGTTTCGGGCTGAGAAAACGAAATTGGAATCAAATTCGGGTGCGCTTCAGAAGAGGAAGAGACCGGCAAGAATACATATACCTGTGGCGAGTTCGTTGGGGTTTGGTTTAGAGACTTCAAGAGGAGATGAACAGAAAATAGATGTTATAGAAGTGAATGGTGATGGCTACTCAGTTTATTGTAAGAGAGGTAGGAGAGGACCATTGGAGGATCGATACTCTGCTTCTCTTGATGTTAATGGAGATTCTAAACAGGTAAAGCAGAGTTAATGTTCTTCTGTTTCTTAGGTAGTGATGGAAACTCAAGAGAAATTAAAGTTTTAACTTCTATACTTCTTTTACTGTCAGATGTTGTAATTTTATCGTGGAAAAGCCTATTTTTGTATATGCGTGAAGGGCAGTGACAATTCGCGTGATCATTTATTTTATTTTATTTAAAGAAGAAATCATTTAATGAACTACTGCAAATTAGGATAAGGTCAATTACAGAAAAAAGTTTGAAAACTTTAATTAGATGCATAGACATGATCACATTCTGGGGTTACAGGCTCTTTTTGGGGTGTTTGATGGTCATGGGGGTCCAAAAGCCGCTGAATTTGCCTCCAAGAATTTAGATAAGAATATCATCTCTGAAATATCAAGTGGACGAGGACAGAAAATCGAAACGGCAATAAAAAATGGATACTTGATCACAGACAAAGATTTCCTAGAGCAAAGTGTTGGTGGTGGTGCTTGTTGCGTGACTGCGTTAATTCACAAAGGTAACTTGACGGTTTCAAATGCTGGAGATTGTCGTGCTGTTATGAGCCGAGGAGGAGTTGCAGAGGCACTAACATCTGATCATCAAGCCTCGAGAGAAGATGAACGAGGCAGAATTGAAGCTCTGGTAAGAAACTAATCTCATGTATGAATATGAGCCACAAAAGTGAATGTTGGTTAATACCATTTTAATTTTGATGCGAAATTTGCAAGCTATATTTTGATTTATTCTCTTCAATGTTATGTTAATAGGGAGGTTATGTGGATTGTTATAATGGCGTCTGGAGAGTACAAGGCACTCTTGCAGTAACAAGAGGGATCGGAGATCGGCATCTTAAGCAGTGGGTGACAGCTGAACCAGATACCAAACTTGTTGAGTTAAAACCTGAATGCGAGTTCTTGATCTTGGCCACAGATGGTCTTTGGGATAAGGTAATTGAGGTGTGAAAACGAACCTCATTTACTAGAATTCCAGCATTTGTTATTTGTTAATGAATTTGTTTGTGTCATTGGGTCACTAAATGTGTGCTCTGTTTTACCGTTTCCAGGTAACTAATCAGGAGGCAGTAGATATAGTTCGTCCGTTGTGCGTTGGCGTTGACAAGCCAGAGCTATTCTCTGCTTGTAAAGAGCTCAGTGAGTTGTCATTGCGAAGAGGTTCAATGGACGACATTAGTGTGATGATAATCCGGTTAGGACAGTTGGCTTGGCAGTTAAGTTTAGGAAATAAAGAAAATTAGGAGCATGGTCTTGCGAATTCTGCTTCTCATGCAAGTGTTTTCAAAGGCAATAACTGGTTTTATGTTTGTGATTGGAGCGACTGGGTCAGTCTATTTTCGGCAACTGGCCTCTTAGCTTAGCAGCATTTTGAATGATATTGCTTGTGGTTTTGTAGACGTCTAACCGATGGCTCGTTTCAACAATGTCATGACCTATTCAAAAATATGCTTCTAGTCTTTGGATACCCTCATGACTGACCAGCCCGAGTCGCAAGTTGGTCTCGCTATTTCCTTTACCCAAATCGCTGATTAAAACTTATCACTGCCAGCTTGAAGCACTCTCACTGGCCTAATTACACCACCAACTCGCGAAATAAATCCTATTTTTTGGTAGTATTAAAAAATTCTAATATTTTCAAAATCTTTTTGAATTTAATCCTAAATTATGTGATTTTTAATTTCATCATCTGTTAAATATATATTTTTATTTTAGCAAAACTCATCACTCATATACATAGAATCTAGTAAAATTGAATCGCGGAATAATTTAATTTTGTTTGAATCCCATAGCCCCGATGTGGCCAAGCTCCCATTGGGCAAAGAAAAAAAGGTCTCGAATTAGATGACCAAACGAGAACAAACTTTTTGGATGTTAAGGAAACCGAAGACAAGTGAATACAACATCTATCTAGACAAAAAGATCTGTTTATCTGTTAAAGTTGTGAAATCATGGGGACTAATTTTTAAATTCAAATTTATTTTAGAGTTACAAATATTATTTATGATCCAATTGGAAATTTAATTTCTTTTTCTAACTTAGATTGTTTAGGCTTTAAATTTTATTTTAAAAACTTTCTATTTGATCTTAATAAAGTTGGTTTAGTTGTTTGCATAATAAGTGAGATCAAGATGAACTTTATATTAAATATTAAAGGAATATGCATAATAAAGTCAGTATTAAACGATAGAAAATTAACAAAGAATTTTCTCAAATGTGCATATGATATTAGGCCATATCTCTACTGACAGAATGAAAAAACTTGTTAACGAGGGTATACTAACTAGTATTGATTTTAATTATTTCAGTATTTGTATTGATTGCATTAAAGATAATCAAACAAATAAGTCCATTGAAGGTACCACTAAAAGCGAGTAGATTCTTGAGATTATACACATTGATATATATATGAATCATTTTTCACGACTTGATGATTAAAGGTACTCTTTTTATTGGGATCTTACTTGAGCATTAGAGCACATTAGGCCTTTCACTATTCTTTCTGATTTTTAGCTTTATGATGATGTCAAGACCATAAAATTTTAATCAATTTCAAAAGATAACTTATTGATCAAATTTTATCTGATACTTTATCTAAAAGTAAGAAGCCTAGACAAGTGTCTAGAGTTAAAGTTTTTATGACAATTGACCTCCTCCATTAATAAATTGAAATTATTGAAATGATTGTGCTTCAAAACTCTACATTTAGTGGGAATTTGAATTTTCCAAAATATACTTATTTACAAAATAATTAAAGCTTAGTCTTTTGAAGTAGTGGATTACATTTATCGAATAGATAGTTTTGATGGACCTAATGTTGGTGAAATGACTTTTAAAGTTTAGCTTATAGGGAAGCATTTGCAATTTTTAAGAAGTTTAACTAGACTGTTTGAGCGATCATTGTCTTATTGCATGCTATTAAAATCATTGATTATATTTTTTTCTTTCCATGTTAGAAAAGATTTTGTATAGAGACAAATGGGCAAGGTCGATTGGGAGTTGGTTAGTGATGCAATTGATTCATAATATTCGAGTAGATGATGTCACTCATTTCTTAGAGAACAATAGAATGTTAAGATGTCAATATCTACCATGATTTGGGGGTATATCTTCTGATAGTTACAAAGAAGACAAAAGTATATAAATTATATATCAACATAAGTGAATATATGCTCATTCGATAGTATTTGATACACTTTATTAATTAATACATAAATAGTAAAATTGTATTAAGAATATGTGGATTAGGACACATAATTGTTGCTCTTTGTAACTCGTGGAATCATCTTTAGAATATTTGCAATATAAAGAAAGTAGCCTATACTTTTTCTTACTTTTTCTACTAGTTTAAGTCAAATTATAGATGTAAACCTAGCCCCTTTAAGTCATATATATGCACAGCTATGAACTGGAAAGAGAGACCTAGACTATTTAATCATAAGTTTAGGCCATATATCATAAGGGAGAGTATAGTGTATATAAGTAGTTGCTTTAAGTGACTTGCATCTAGTTGCTTCTTGCACATTGTCATTATTAATGATCTACACAAATAATTATCTTTATTAATTGTCCACATCACTCTTTACAACTTTTTAAAAAAGATTATTGGAATTTAGTATCAATCTCTAATATATAATATTATAATTGAGGACACATATTACTTTCTCTTTGCAAAAAATTGTGACCTACTTAAGTCCTTTGCCTATCATTACAAAAGTAAAAAGTAAAATTTAAGGTTTTCTAATAGTTGTTTATCTTCCCCATTGAAAAACTAAGTCATGAGACATGAATCATATAAATTTTTATTCAAGGATTCCATTAGATGATATTAAACATAGAAAACAAAAATAAAATTATAATTTTACATTCTTTTCATTAGAAATACATGCATATATACATAAGGCAGAGTATGGAACACCTCTAAGCCACCAACCTTTTTCACTTACATCATTGATGTTAATCAAATATGTAAGTAAAAGTAATCTACATTCTTTTATTGTCTTAATAGAAAAGAAAATAAACTAACTTCATTAGTTAATAACCAAACTACAAATTCTTAGTTATAATGATTACAAAAAAATTGACCAACATCCAAACATGTTACAAATGGACCAAATTAATTTGTTCAAACTTAATATGTCATAATATACTTCGTTTTTCAATCCACTATAATAATTATGCCAAATATTATTGTTATTGTAGTCATCAACCTTAATACAATTTGATACATTGTCATTTTCTTAAGTATTTTTCTCGAGAAGCATGTATTAAACATGGCTTGATACATAGGTAGCACACAACTATGTTATATGATGGAGAACCTACTAATGAGCACATAGCGTAGGACACAGGCATGTCTTTGCCTATGTTCTTTTTAAAAATCAAACAGACAGGACATGACCTAAGACCTTGAGCATATCTGTGTATGTGTTCCTCTCTAAACTTATTTAAAATAAATTGAACTATATCTGAAGGATCCTTACCTTGATGTTTCAAAAGAAATCATTAGTTATAATACTCCTCCTTAATGTTTTCCCTTGAAATACAGAGGTTTCTCTTTTAAGATTCCATACCTCCTTGAAAGACTTTAGTCATCATGGCCGCAAATTATTTCTTTTATGAGCAATAGGATAACTTCATTTCATCATTCATTTTAGCATTCAACTTCTTCTTCTTTTTTTCTTTTAATTTTTGGTTGGACCATCCTTTCTACATATGAGTCTTGGTAAGCATTCCAAACTCTCTCATTTTTACTTTAACCTAAATTTGTTGTTAAAAAGTATTGATATAATAAGCTTGCTTCAAGAATTTATTTTTATATTCATCAAGCTCTTGTTCCTTCAATTATAGCCTCTTTATCGACATTAGAATTAAGATTCGCAACTTTCATTTGCTTTTGAAATCAAGTAACACTTAAAAATTTCCAAGCCTTCAAATTTGCAGCCAACTTTATCTCTATTGGTTTGACAACCTAAAATCTTGCTCTATATTTGTAACATTATCATCATCATTCTTATTTCTAAGTAGTGATGGCAACAAGGCCCAAACCTAGTTCAAAAATCTATTTTTAAGCTCAAGCTTGAGCCTAATTTTTTTAAAATTTTTAAAAAATGACTTTGTTTCACTTAAATAATTCGAGCTTTAGGCTAGATGAAAATCAAATTTCTGAAAATAAAAAAGCACGGGCCTTACTAAATAGTTAACTTAGGCTAGGCTCATTAACTTTAGAATGGGCCAAGTAGATTTTACCATCATTATTTCAAATTATTTTTTCATCAGGTGTAACAATCATAACATACTCATCAACCTTTTTCTTCATAATCTTTGTATAACTTTAAGCTATGTAATAGAGAATAACTTATACAGTAGAATTAAATATGCGAGCCATACCCGTGACAACTTTGGGTACGGCTGCAACTTCCTCTCTGGTCATGGCAAACACCCTTTCTTGAGCCTGGGCCTGACCCCTTGGCCTTCCTGGAGAAACAACCTTCCTTACAGCTTCAGAACTGCCCACCCCATTGACTGGCCTGGCTTCCACTGTTTCTGCTCTCCTTGGTGCTTGCAATTGTGACCACTCTCACCTTGTTACTTAGGGACAGTCCCTGATCATATTTCCCTTCTCTCCACATCAAAAACATGCTCCCAGTAACTTCAAGCACTCTCCTCTATCAAGCTTTCCACAATGCTCACATTAGGGCTTCATGTTTTACTCTTCCCCACCAAGCTATTGCCTCCTACAATTGAGACTTGCACTGAAACTGCTCTTGCTTGTTTGTTCTTAGCAGGGGTACTATTCCCCATCTCACTTTGTGTGCGGGAGCTCTTCACACCTCTTTCAGGTATTGGAGCACGCATCCCCTTCTTGGAAAACTGCTCTCAGTTCTTCCTCTTCCTGCTCACCTCATACTTGATGTTCTCCAGCTTCTCAGCTTGGAGTGCAGCATCTACCAACTACTGGTAGTCTGGATCAGGACTTTCTCCTTGATCCCCAGATGGAGACCTCCTTCAAACTTGTGACACTTATCTTCCTCATTTGCCACAATGTTGGCCGCATATCAAGAAAGCTGAGTGAACTTCAGCTCATACTCACTCACACTCATGTCTCTCTATGTGAGATTTAAAAACTCTCTAGCCTTCTCTTGGATATACACCCTCGAGAGGTACTTCTTCCTGAACACTTCCACAAAATCTCTCCAGGATAACACCGGAGGCATCACTTGACTGTGGGGCACTGATTCCCACCAATGAAGGGAATCTCCCTATAGCAAGCTCATTGCATAGTCTAACTTCTCTTCATCCGATCACTACATTTGAGTCAGAACCCTCTCTGTTCTCTTCAACCAAGCCTCGGCCTCTTCGAGATTTGTAGTCCCATGAAAATCTACAGCTTTATACTTTCGGAGCTTATCATACTATCCAGTCCTCTCCACTGGAGCTGGCACCGGCACTTATGATCCTTGACCCATAGCATAAGTGAAAGCTGGGCAAAGGCCTGAAAGAACTGTGGGTCCATAGATGGCATAGGAGAAGGAGGCGGTGGTATTTCATGCTTCACACTAGGTGCCTCAGGATCAGGAGCAGGGTGTGTCCCAACATCTTGCAGAACATAAGATTCATCCGTGCTCCCTTGGCAAGAGCCAAATTAAGTCAGAGCTCCTTGAGTTCTTCTTCGAGGCAACATTTTTCACTCCTTGAGTAGAAACCATTTAAAAACTTTAGTTCATACGAAACAAATTTCAAAGTATGTAAAACGGTTTAAATCGTATAAAACAATTTCAAATCATGAGAAACAAATTAAAACTTTCACGCCTTTTGCTTCCCATTTCATACTTAGGATACTCCAAAACCTAATCCCAAATTTGGACCTAAACCGAGCTACTATGATACTATAGTATGTTGGACCCCGTTTTCGGAGCCCAGTCCAACATCCGGAATCATAAACCTTGGGCTTGCCTAATACCCTGTAGGGTTATTTCCGATAACCCTAAATAACCGTCATCCTATAGGAGTGGAGTGCTCACACTAGTCAAACACCAAAATTTCAATTTTACTTCATCAAATAAATTGCAGCTATGAATCTCTAGTTTGTTTTGAAGCAAGAATCACCTCAATCGGAGCCTTACAGCTCAAGATAAACTTAAAAAGCTAAAGCATGTACATACCCCAATTATGCTCTCTCAACCGACCCCTCACTTTCTCGCCAAAAACCTTATATAAATCAACTCCAAAAGATGCAAATTTTTGTTTAAAGATAGGCAAAGATGTGAGAAATTCATTGCTTCAAGAATTACTTCATTTGGAGGTCAGATGAGGAAGTTATGGCCAAAAGAATCCAACACGTTCATGCTTTTACTAGTATTGTACAAGTCTTGGCGCAATTGCCATAAATTTTGATACAGATGTTGGATTGATTTCGTTTTTAAACTATTTGAAAGAGAACCTCGAAATCTACAACTTTCAGGAAGAATGTGAAGTGAGATTCAGCCCCTAATAGGGTAAAAAATAGAACAGAAGAGGGAAGCAAAAAGTTAAACTAAGACGATGCTGACGTCATACTAAGATAAAAGAAACTAAGACGAAGCTAACATCATATTAAGACGGTGCTGACATCATACTAAGACGAAGGAAACTAAGATGAAGCTGACGTCACACTAAGACGATGTTGATGTCATACTAAGATGAAGGAAACTAAGATGAAGCTAACGTCACACTAAGACAATGCTGACGTCACACTAAGACGAAAGAAACTAAGATGAAGCTGACATCATACTAAGACGATGCTGACATCATACTAAGATGAAGGAAACTAAAAAGGTCATCACATTCACTACAAGTTTCGGATTAAGGTTATTCTTAGACCATTTTAAAGAAGACTTCTAGACCTACAACTTCCATGAAGACCTCATAAACTATTTTTGCTTCTACAATTTTTAAAATTTCAAATTAATGCAACCATCCCAAAAGTTCACCCTATGCCACAACACCAACTTCCAATGATCATAACTTTCCACTACGATATCCAAAAATTAAAAACTTTATATCGTTGGAAAGCTGTGAAAATCATCTACAACTTCCAAGAATACAAATTTGCTTAAATCAGTTCACATAAACCCAAAAATATCCCTGAAATCAGTACATGAAATCTTTTTCTCTATGTAACCTTGAGTATCATGGGCGAAATCAAAATCATAAACCATTAGTATCAAAAGATCTTAGTTTTACAAAGCTTTAGTGGGCATTTCAAGTCCCTAATACATGTACATTTCAAAAATATCCTAAAATACAAAAGATATATGAACAATAAATTGCTCAAAATGCAACTAAAGCCTTGGTTTACTAGATTTGCCTAAATTACAACAACATTTCAAAAGTGGAATGATGCCTTGGTCCTTGACTACTCAATCTCTTACTCATCACCTACTTATGGGGAGGAAAATGGGGGGTTAGCTTAAAGCCCGTGGGAAACAATTTTATAGTTTGCAACAAGCAAAAATATTTTTAAAATATTTTCCATACAGAAATTTATAGGTATGCAAATCACGAATGCATTACTCCAATTAACTTGTTATGAACACATAAGCACATCAAATGGTTCTGGTGGATCTAAAACAGAACGTACTACACATTTTCACGTAATGATCTTGCGTAGCCATGAACTTATAGGAGTCCCTGAAGGAGTTCCATGCCACTAGCGGGCAGGCAGGAGAAGCCTTTAACTTGGTCAACGTGCACGTGCCATAACTTAGGGGACCACCACAAACTCACATAACACATATTTCATAATCTTGTAAGCTTGATGCCCAAAATGGCCCTTCTCTTGAAAACTTGCCTTTTCGAATACTTTCTATATCTTGAACCATTTCCAAAAGTATAGTTTCAAAATCATGCATCATTTCAAATAATCATTTTAAAAACAACTCTTCATGAATCATCACTCAAATCATGTATAATCATGTAACACAATCTTACAGCATTTAGAAAACATTAAATGCACATG
>JAOTIZ010000203.1:12299210-12309563 GCA_027123425.1 Erythroxylum panamense | reverse complement strand
AATAGAAAATATTTGAATAAAAGCAAGGTAAGGGTCGGTTGAGGGGGCATGTTTCGAGTATGAACTCTTTTAGGTTTTTGATGCATATCTTGAGTTTTATAACGCTGGTTAAGGTGATTCTTGCCTCTATGCGATTGTGAGGCTTTAAGCTATATTTGATATGAACAAGTCAATATGTTATTGTGATGTTAAAGTAGTGTGCACCCGCCTCGAAGGTGGAGTTGCAGTTAAGAATCCTGCAAGGTTATAAGTAAAAGATTAAGTGTAAGTCTTACGGAAGTTGGGTTTCGGAAACGGGATCCAACAGTTGGGGTCCGGTCTTCAGGGCCGGGTTCCGACAACGCTTCACTTTATTGGCAATGCAGGGTACTCAATTTCAAGTATCTTAATAATTTTACTATAGTAATCCATCAATTCTCCCTATATGCAAACTTCACTATTTATTGTTGCCATACAATGACCATGATATTTTGTATGATATTTGGATCCATTAATGAAATACACCAAATACGATTTAACACTTCGTATAGGTCCCTTTATAAGATCACATATGAACTTGTTCTTGATTGGATTTTCTAAGCCCTATATAAAAGAAATGATCATATCAAAGAGTATAATGTCATTTGAACACTTTAATCTTATAATTCAATACTTACATATCTCTCGAACCATCGAGGAAAATGTCTTATAACTTCTTTATTTATATCATCCTGTGCTTTTTCCGGCATTAGCTCGAGTAACAATTCCTTGTATAATCTAAAAACATTATTATCTATTTCAGTTATGAATAACACTACGGTGCGAAATATACCCTTCAAACGTTATGTTCAATATTTAAGAAATTGAAGACAATTGGGTTATTATCTCACAATTTGGCTATAATTCTTGGTCAGTTGGCTATAGTAAGTCAAAAAACTGTTTTGCATGTGGGTTTGATTCTTCTTCAAGATTTTCCATATTTCCTAAAAGTTCTTATAACCGGATGCATCATAAACCATTTGCATATAGGGATTTTCGTTTCCATACACATAATTTGATCTAAATCTAATCCCCCATTCAAACTCATTTAAGGTCACAGATGATTGTACTTAATTACCCTTGAGATGCTACAAATCAATAGTTCCCTATGTCATGTCTACTCAAAATAATTAGGGACAAACCCATTTTTTAGCAAATGCCCATTAACTTCATCAATAGGAACGAAACGAATGTGTTTGCACTTTTTACATAAACATTTGATCTTTAGGCCATCCATATATGCAAGTTGATAACATGCATAATGAATAAAAGCTTTAACTCCCTTAATAAACTCAGGATTAATGAAACTATTAGGTGTTAATCGTCTATACATCCAAGATCTATCAACATTACTCATTTCTGCAAAACTGTTAATTTAAAATAGTGATTCCATAGTTAGTCTAATCCATTTTCACTGAAGTTTACAAATCATCTAAACTTTACATAAGATTCCCTAATTATTAACCAATTGAATTAATCACCAAAGATTACCCTTGTGAATCAAGAAATCAAGTTCTCATTGTGACTCCTAGGCTCGTGGTATTTTTCACTAATAAGCCTCATGGGAGTTGCATCACAGGTTATGGGTTAAGGTTTATGAGATAAGATCAAAATTATTTATTAACTACAGATCTATTTTTTATTGTAATTATATATGTTAGAAGAGAATTAAAGTGTAGAAGTATGATATTTAACCTAAATAGCATATGTACTAGTGCCAAATAAAATATGAATACTTAAATTATTGTAACATATACAAATTATATAATATGTTTACAATAAAATTAGTATTATATTAAAAAAATGTGTGTAAAGATTCAAACATAAAAAGTACAGAGAACCTAATCATTTCAGAGAGCGTCAATGAAATAATGAATTGAAATAATTAAGATATTTGCAACTATAAGTCAAACCCATCCTATATTAGTTCATTGATAAACCGAAGTTCATAGCACAAAAAAATTTCAATTGGTATAGGCCATTTACATTAAAAATGCAGGAAGTTCAAACCGTAAAAAATAACCAAATTAAACCAAGTACACAAAAACCTAGTAAATAAAAAAATCACTTACCTTAATTAACATGTAGAAGGATCTTCCTAAAGTATGTGAAGGAAGACGATGAAGGAGCAACTCCTAAAAGCTGACAGCCAAATAAGATAACCAAAACAAAGCAAAGAAGACAATAAATTTCAAAGCAGTGCGCAAATTGATAAAAATTCATGTTTAGAAGTCTTAGTTATAGCATTTGATTGTTGTCATGTCATGCAAGAAAATCCAGTCATTTGCCTTTTAAAACATAAAAAGGATGATGAAAGTTCTATATTCAATGAAGTAAAAAGATACAAAATGACTACGTTGCAAAATATAGAAACAGATACAAATTCGATTACACTTTGATAAACCATAAAGGATTCTATTATCTTTTACCTAAATATAGCACTTTTTGCATATTTGATATCATTGTGATTCCAAAATCATTATGAAACAAGCACTTATTGTTGGACCCTGTTTCTGGAGCCCAACATTCAGAGTCATAAAACGTGAGCAAACCCATTTCTTCAACTTCAGGACAGATTTTGGGAAATCTCAAATCAAAATTTCAATTTGGCTTCTTCAGAACATTTGTTCCCCATTGTCTTAAGTTTCTAATGACACTAAAATCATTCCATTTGGTTCAGAAATTTGGAAGTTATGGCCCAAACACTTTCAGACTATTATTAAACTGAAACAATACACTATACCCAACTTTCCTTCAGAAATTGAAAGTCTTTGAGACTGAATTAAAATTTGATTCCTTCAAATAATTTGTAGCTTTGTCTGTAGTTTATTTAAAGACAAGAATCATCGCTATTGGAGCTCTACGGATTAAGATATCACTAAAATACTAAAGCATATTTAGTAAATTTATCCAACTCACACTCTTCCAACCGATCCCCTCACTTTAATTCAATCAATATTTTCCAAATTAATACCAAAAGCTATAAATGTTTGTGGAGAGATAGAGGAATATGTTAGGAATCCAATGCTTCAAAAATCAGGTCATTTGGAGGTCAGACGAAAAAGTCATGGATAAAAGAATAAGAGGTGTTCAGGTAAAGGGAGGGGGGCCCGCGGAGTTATGCATGATCGCGACCTAGTGCGCTCTTGCAATGTCGCGATCGCCCAGGTCGCGATCGCGATCTTTCTCTTTTCTTCCTCCGATCTGTCTTGGTAAAAATTACATAACTTTCAATACAAATATCGGATTAAGGTTGTTTAAAGACCGTTTTTGAAGAAAACTTCTACACCTACAACTTCCATGAAGACCTCAAAAACAAATTTTACCTCTATGAGGGCTAAAATTTCCAATCAATGCAGCTGTCTTGAAAGTTTATCCTATTCAGCATCACAAACTTCTAATAATCATATCTCCCAAATCTGATGTCCAAAAATTTCATACTATATCTCATTGGAAAGGTAGAAAGATAATCTACAACTTCTAAGAGACAACTTTGTCTAATTCTACCTATATTGATCCATTTTTCCCCTCAAGGTAAAACACAATTTCTACACCTATAGAAGACTTGAAATAAGAAATGTTCAACTACAAGATGACTAAGCACATACACATTGAAAACTTCTTCAATTCTTCATTCATTTCCAAATCAAAATGAAGTTCATACATAGCTTTAATTACAAATCAACATTACATCAAAGTCTTAACAAAAGATACAAAAATACATTGGATGCTCAATGTTTAATGTGCTTATAAAGCTATCCAAAAGTCTAGCCACTAACTTAGTACAAAAGCTAACTATCTTGGAATTTGTCCAAATGCCTTGCAAGGATCATTGATCTTCTCGATCTGCACCTGAGGAGTGGAAAAAATATTGGGTTGAGCAACATTGCTCAGTGGCTAATATATTTATAGCCGTTGGCGATGAGCCACACAATCAAACATATATGCATCTAATCATATAAGCATACTCATCTTATCTTGATCCAACAATGTAAGTTCGACATTCATAACTCATAATTCAATACATCATCACATAAAACATATTGTATGTGATTTAACATCAAAGCATAATACTCAACTTCATCATAACTTAACACATCAAAATGCAAATGCATAAACAACTCACTCGAGGGTTCCGTGGAATAAAACAGAGAAACCGAAGTTTACTCCTTGAACGAAACGAGTCCACTTTCGGATCTCATGTGCCACAAGCGGGCAACTGGGAGAAGGCTTTATATCGACGTGCATGTGACTACGAAACGGTTCCTTTCTCACCCAAACACAATCAAATCTCATGCCTAATTCAATCAATCACAAGTTCATATTTTCATGCCTTTTCTTCTTTCTATTTAATCAAAATGCCATGATACAATTCCAAAGCATAGCATAATCATACTCACAATTTAAAGACCGTTTTAAAGAAGACTTTTAGATCTACAACTTTTATGAAGAACTTAAAAACAATTTCTGCCTTTATAAGGGTCAAAATTTCAGAATGAAGTAGCTGTCCCAACTATCCCTCTTATGCAACATCACAGACTTCTAAATATCATATCTCTCATCTCTAATGTCCAAAAATTTCATACTTTATATCAATGGAAAGCTAAAACAAAGATCTACAACTTTCATGAAAACAATTTTGTTAAAATATGCCTAAATCAATACAGTAAAATCACAGAAGTTCAAAACCAGATTTTTCATCTCTTATCTTATTTCTGTGTTTCATTTCAGCAAACTTCTCTTATGTGTTTTTTCCAAACAAGGGTGACGATGGTCATTCATCGCGATCGCGGCCTCCTATCTTTCTCACGGCCGTCAGAGGAAAAAGTCACGCCCATGACTTTTCACTCTCCATCTCTTCCTTTTAATTTCTAAATTCATAACTGCATATGGCAACTATTAATGTGGAGTTGTTATTTTAGTGTAGTATTGTGAGTTAATGGCAACTAAGACAAGTCATTGTATAAATTCAGAAAATTTTGCCTTTTTTTTGGTGTAATGTGCAAATTGAGAAATGAGAACCCAACGACGCTAAAAAACAATTGTTCCAGTCTTTAGCTAAAATCCACTCTCTTTTAGGTCATTAAATTCTCTCTAATTGTCCGACAGTATGGGAATATTGTTCTTGAAGAATTTTGCAAAACTTAGCCCCAGTTTGACAGTATTAAAAAACTAATTAGCAGGCTACTATATATAAATAATTGTTTGTGAAATATTGTGTTTGTCTTCTCATCGCTTCAATTGTAATAAATGATGTTAAATTATCAAGGTTGCACATACCACCAATAGAGACATATATAAAGTTAAATTTAAACCATAAATGAAAAAGAGATACGAGTGGTTAGAGTTAAGGGAGGACAATTGATAATTTAAGAAAAATAAACTGTTCTCAGAAATTTCAATTAATACGAATTTTAGGTTGAAAATTGCCTAAAATCTAAACTATAAAAAATTATATTTATAGGATTGTCGTTAAATTAAGGAAACTCGACTTTCATAAATTACCTTGATAAGATCAAATTATTTTCTTATTAAAGAATCAAAATAAAATTTTCACTAAGTAAAGAATATATTAATTTGATTTATATTCTTATTGATTCTTAAATTATATCAATAGCATGTCCTTTATCTAAGAATTAGAGTCCTAAAAAGGAAAGAACATTCATATAATCGAACAACTTTGAAAAGAAAATCTTTATCTAAACAAAAATTTAAAGTTTAACAAAAATAAAACACATAATCTTACATGACCAATACCTAACCAAGACTCATTATTTTGAAACTTTTTGGATATTCAACAAAGACGAGTCTCTCCTTATACATATAAACTCAAACCCAATATACATGTTCAAAAACAACCTTTATATCTCCCTTATTAGCTTACCTTGCATATTGCTCATTCTTTCTCCTTATATTAGTATAAACTTTGGCTTACAAATTCCTAACAAAATATGTCTTATGCTTACCATCCACATCAACATGCCATTAACAAGCAAAGGTAAGATATCTAAAGGACTTAATGGATTAAAGCTATAAATAATTTCAAAAGGAGAATAAGAGGTAATAGAATGAACTGAACCAATGATAGCTTGTAACAAGTAATAACTTTCTTGTTAGTTACTTTAGTTTGTCTATCCATTTGAAAATGTGTAACAATAGAAAATAATAGTTTATTCCTAATTTATTCTATAAAGCATGCTAAAAATGACTTAAGAATTTAACATCTCTATTACTTACTATTTTTTTAGGCAATCTATACAAACGTACTATTTTCTAAAAGAACAAATCAACAATGTATATTGCATCATAAGTTTTATAACATGCAATGAAATATGACATCTTACAAAATATATTAACCACATTAAATATACTTGTTTGACCACTTGGAGATCTATAAACCTAATATAAAATCTATAGATATGTCAATCTAAGGCTGATTAGGTACAGATAAAGGTATATAGCAACCACGCAATAGCATTTTAAATTTTTCTTGCTTACATGTTATACATTTATCATAAGTAAATTACACATCACACTTCATGTTAGGCCAAGAAAATATTCAAGTAATATATCTAAAGTCTTTTGCACATCAAAATATCCCATTATGTCACCTCTATAAGTCTCTCTAACCAATAATTCATACAAAGAACATATAGGCACACACAATTTGTCTTTCTTAAATAAAAATCTATCATTCCTATAATAATAACCATACTCACAATTGGAACAAAAAATTCGCATTTAGCCGAAACCAACATCATTTACATACATTTTTAATAAACTCAAAACTAAATAATTTAGTTTGCAATGAATTAAGTAATATAGACCCTCCAGACAATGTACCTGTTATAACATTTTCCTTTCAATTTTTTTACTTAATCACATAAGGAAACATTTTGATAGGCTCTATCTATTTGGCATATCTTTTATTAAGCTTACCTTGGAATTTCAAAAACTTTAAGCTCTTATAATCATAATAGATTATAAATTCCTTTGGCCATGAATAGTACTACCATATTTGTAGAGTTCTTAATAACATATATAGATATTTGTCATAAGCAGGATTATTAAATTATGTCCTTTTAAGCTTTTCATTGAAATAAGCAATAGGTTTGGAATCCAACGTCAAAACAACCCTTATACGAATTTCGAATGCATCACATTTAGCATCAAAAGCTTATTAAAATTAGGCAAACATAGAAAATGTGCATTAGTTAACTTATCTTTACTAGTATTAAAAGCTTTCTCATGCACATCTTCCAACTTAAACATAAGATTCTTTCAACACAATTTTGTTTAAAAATGTTACAATAGAATTAAATTCATTTATAAACCTTTTATTAAACTTGTTAATCCATAAAAACTCCTTACACCATTGGCATTCCTAGGTGTAATTCAGTCCTTAATTGCCTTTTCCATATCTTCATCTACATTTATTCCACACGAGCTCATAATAAAAACAAGAAAAACGATGGATTCCACACAAAACACATACTTCTTAAGATTATCATGCATTTTATGTCCCCTTAGAATATGAAAATCATCATGAAATTTTTAGCATGATCATATAAGTTCTTATTATATACTAAAATATTATCAAAGTAGACTACAAAAATATTTTTAACGGAAGAACATAAAATATGATTCATTAACCTTGAAAAGTGCTAGATGCATTAGTTAAATGATATCATTAATCACTCATACAAACCATAATTTATTTTAAAACTAGTTTTCCATTAATCACCATCGTTCGTAACTTTGATAATATCAATTCTTAAATGAATTTTAGAAAACATGCACAAACTATAGAGTTCATCAACCATATAATCTAACCTAGGGGGTATGATTTTATACTTTACATTAATTTTATTAATGACTTGACAGTCAACATAAATCTGCCATATTCCATCATTTTTGGCACCAAAATTATAGGAACCAAATATAGAGAAGGACTATCCCTTACGAGTACCTTATTCACTAACTCATCCATTTGCCTTTAAATATCCTTTATTTTCTTAAGATTTGCTATATAGGCTGGTTTATTTAGGATCGATGAACCATGAATAAAGTCTATTTAGTGTTCTATACCTTTTAAAGAAGGTAAACCATATGATATTTTCTTGAGAAATAGATTTACAAATTCTTGCTACAAAGAAACAATCATAATAGGCAAAGAAGTGATATGACTATCAGTTGAGAAATCAACATCTTTGTACAAAAGTAGATATAGTTGTTGCTTTGCACATATGACACTCTTAATCTTACCACTATTTGTAAAAGCACTAAGTTTATCACTTTTTTCTCTACTTTATGCTCCACACTCTAAATTTTTTTCATTATTGTATACACACATTCTCCTATTTTATAACCTTTTGCTTTTTCTTCAGTAGAAACTTGTTTTTTCTTATCTTACACTCTTTATTTATCCTCATAGAATCCTCATATGTTTTTTTATAATTTGAGAGGTGTTAATACAATATTTCAGTTATTTATTTCAAAAGAGTATCTATTCTTATACCTATTATAAGTGACATTCCTATCAAATTGTGACGGGCGCCCCAAGAGTATTGACTAGTATATATTAGTTCCAATTCACAAAGAGCCTTGTTATTATAGTTACCAATAAAGAATTCCACTAGCACCTGCTTTATCACCTTAATTTCTTCATGTTCATTCAACCATTATAGCTTATACAATTTAGGATGCTTTAATATAGCCATGTTCACCCTTTCAAGCATTATTGCTATAACTATTCTTATCAATAATTAGGCTACACACCTTATTATTTAAGTGATACTAGTATAAAAGATATGCTCATGTTATACCTCATTTCTATCCTCCTTACGTTGCATTTTAATATCACAACTAGTAACTATCATATCTCCTTAGATGTGTCCCTCAAATTCGACATCACTACAATCTTTAAATGATGGAATCTCATCATCACTTGATGTAACACTCTCTATGTCACCATTATCCAAAACAATCATAGCTCTTTTATTTAGACACTGAAAAGCAATAGGGCCAAATCCTTAACATTTGAAACACTTATCATTATATGACTTAAAAAATGATGTATTTTTTGGTTCTACTTTTGGACATAGCAATCAAAAAATTTATCTTAATATCTTCTTTAAGTTTTGAGGTATTTTGTTGTCCTACTAATCTGACTTCGATAAATAGTTAAAAGTTGAACCATATTTACAATAACCCTTAGACTTCAATTATTTTTTCACTTTGATAGACTTATACAACAAATCATCCATCTTTATATTATATAGCAATTTTACCATATTAATTATCTCTTTTTTCATACCAATAATAAATCTAGCTATAGTTGCCTTACAGTCCTCATTTACATTAGTCCTAATCATGATTATCTTATCTCCTTGCAGTAGTGCTCTATGCTCATGAAACCTTGTGTCAAACCTTTAACTTTCTATATAAGTCCTTATAACATTGCTATGACTTTCTAATGCATCATTGTCTTCATTTCCTATGATTGAATTGGTCTCTTATTATTCCTTTGCCAATTAATCATAAACTAATCCTGCCAAATATAACATAATCTGTGAACTCAATTGTTAATAGTTTAATCTTCTTTTCTTTAAGGCAATTTTGTAAATCAAACACCTATTTTGTAATCCTCTCCCACTCCAAGTATAGATCAAGATCATTTTTCCTTTAAAAGATGAGATTTTCATCTTAATATTACCCAAATTGCTATATTGATATAAAACAACCTTTTATCCTTTCTAGAACTAGTTTAGAATTTTCCTTTTCCTCCTCCTCAAATGTGTGCCTCATAAAAGATTTAGGTCTAGATGAGGACTATAAACAATCCAACCATATATTTAGAGCCTTTAATTGGGCTTAGATAGTCTTTATAAACATCTTGATACTAATCTCTACATTATATGCATTGCTACTTGATCGGCTAATGCTTGTTAGTATTTGGGTGACTCCCTTGGAAACTGAATCAAAAATTTAATTCCAAAGATTGCAATATAGAGTGCAACCTCGGGTAGTCTCACTTAATTAGAGCCTAGCGTAAATGGTCTAAGCTAGCCTAATTGTCAAGAAATGCAACTAAATTGATAAAAAAGGGGGGGTTTTGGATTTTTTTTTATAAAACTAATTAAATTGAACTAAATGAAAGAAAAGTGCATAAAAGCTATTTTTGGATTTTTGTGAAATGAAAAGTGAAAATTCAAACGCTGAGCAAATTGATAAAATCCTCTAGAAAACAAGATTTAGCTATCATAGTTCCAAACAAATCTTTTTGGGAGTGAAAGTCACTAAGTTTTCAAATGATAAACCTTAAAGAACTCTTTA
>JAOTIZ010000203.1:12282274-12293826 GCA_027123425.1 Erythroxylum panamense | reverse complement strand
AATGAAGAGTTAGTGAGGTTGTGGTATAGAGTTGATAAATTGCTAAGTTGTTGATCAAATGAAAGTGTGGAAAAAAAAGCAAAAATGCATCAGATGAAAGTAGAAAGAGAAACAAAATGTAGAAAATGGAATTTGCATGTATGAGAAATCGAATTTTTTATGTTTACATGTGAACCTCGGATTTTCGATTTGTTTTGTGTTCCTTAGCTGAAATGAAGCTAGAAGAATTGGTTTAAGTGTTTTATATGTTAATTGAAGAAGATTGAAATGAGAATAAAGATCTGAAAAAAATCCAGTAGAGATAGAAAGCATATGTGAAGTTTCGGATTTGTGAATTTTTAAGTGTAAACTTGAATGTAATTTGTTTAGAGTTTGTATTGGAGTTAGAAATGCAGTATAGATGATTTAGAAGTGTGTAAATTAGGAAATGAAAGAAAAATGGAACGAGAAGAAGAAGAGAAATAATCGATGAAGAAGAGGAGCACGATTGTGACTTCACTGTTAAGGGTCATGAATCACGATCGTGCTTCTGCACATTCGCGACTTCACAGGTCCAGGTGGAGAATCGCGGTCATTCAGACGCACGATTGCGACTTTCAATTTTTGTTTATTTCTGAACATCCTTTGATCTTTTTATTATAACTTCTTCTCCATACATCCAATTGATATAGGAATTGAACCAATAGACTCATAAGACATTGATCTTCATCTCCACCAAAAATGACCACTTTCTAAAATGGATTGATTGAAGAATTTAAGACAAAAATGTGACTGTATTGAAGTATGATAACTGTGATGATTTTACTGAACATACTTCGGTATTTTGATTATATCTTGGTAAGGAGAGTTCCAAATGAGTTGATTCTTAATTCACATGAAACTAGAGACATAAAGCTATAATTTTACTAGAGAAATAAAATTGTAGTTCTATTGTGATGAATTCCAAAATCTATTCTGAAGTTGAAGTAAGAGTTCTGTTATAGCTTAAGAGCAGACTAATATATTAGGAGTATAACTTTTAGTATATTGAGCCAAATTGAATGATCTTGGTGTCATTACCTAAGAAACAGAGGAACAATTGTTTAGAAGGAAGTGTTAGTTAAATTCTTCATTTTTTAGATCTTATTGATCATATACAGTTAACTAGAATGGAATGTTTTCGGAAACAGTTGAAATTGGAATGAGTGATTGAATTTCGATACAATTGGAATACAAATGCTATGTACATCAATCTATGACAAAAATATACCCGAGAATTTGTCATTGAACATGCATGAGATATGAAACATTGATACATGTGTTTATTCTGTTACATAAGTGCTCTAGTAATATGAAATTGTTTATATTATGTATAGACGAGCAACTAGAGCGACCACTTCCAGATATTGCCGGAATGTCAAGGCAATAGGCTTAAGGAAGCAACTGTGAGTATCCTAAGATGATCTCACTTTATTTTTTATGATTTGTATAATAGTGAACTGTATTGATATATTACTGAACTGCATTGACTGATTGTGTACTGAATTCCAAAAAATATACGTATGAGGCGTTTGATCCATGCAAACAATATTGGAAGTACTACTTATATGTGAATGACACTACCTAATTGAATATTCTGATTCTCAACTGAAAAGTTGAATGCCAGACCTAGTCCGATGACTACTAATACTGAGACTATTATACTGTGATAATACATGCAAGTGAAAGTGATTGAATTGATGACTGAATTGTGACCTGCATATCATTTCAATGCATGTAATATAAAGGTGTTATGACCGGAGTAGCCAGTATGAAAGTGCTTACACGTAGAGCTTTGCTCTGTGATTACTATTTTTGCATATAGAGCTACGCTCCATGATTCTGTTCTAACTAAGCCCAATAGGCTAATAACTGTTTACGTATGTGATAGGCACACGATCACAATAATAAAAATGAATGTGAATCTCATACATGTAGCATTCATAAATGATTGAAATTCATTGAATGATTTGCAAAGCTGAAATGAATGATAAATTGATATGAATTATTTGACTATATGAACTGTGTGATTATATAACGATTGCTATATGAGTGAACCATCGAAGACGGTTACTCAACTACATTCGCAAAACTTATAAAAAATTGCAACGTGGCTTTTAGGGTTTAGTAAAGGACTCCAAAGAAGCTTCGAGTAAGAGTTCCAGGTCAGGATCAGTGTGTGCCTGCATATGTATTTCTTTATGTTGTATTGAAAAGTGTAGTCATAAGTTTTGTACAATGTATATGAAAATGGTTTTTGAAATGTAATGAGGTTATGAATAAAAGTATTTTGTTCTGTAATTGGCCCAAGTGATCACTAAAACTTTGATGAGTTAGATAACGATTGTATTTCTTGTGACTAAAAATGTTTATAAATAAAAATTGGACCAATTTTGATAATCATTTTTCTGCATTTTACTGGTTGATTTAAACAACTGAAAGTAATGAGTTTGATTTACCGGCTGTTTTAGTATGCCACTCTTATGGGATTCATACTCAGATATCACTCAGGATGTCGGGTACGTATCTTGTGAGAGTGGGGTGCTACAGACCTAAAGCCCTATATAAATCCTATGTTGTAAAGCTATAAGTGGAAAGGATTTCTAAAGCAAGGGTGAGCTCCCTCTTTCTTAAAGTCAACTTTCTTGCTTATTGCTTTAGAAAGATTGTACCTAGTGTGCTTAACTAATAACATAAAAATGGCCTTTCTTACTTGTTTAGAAAAGTTTTTTGAGGTCAAAAATGCGAAAAAGATATGGTCAAATGGTAAAAGAATGTAAGGGGTCGTTAGGAATCAATAGTATTGTCTATAATATACCATGCTTCATTTATTAGTCTCAATTTCTCTAAATTTTATGCTAAAATTTAATAAAGAAATATATTTTTCTTGTTTTATACTAAATTGTAATAAAAAAAACCTTTATAAGATTAAAACTTATATCTTATAAATGTGTTAATATCTTGAGATATTTAAATATGTCAAGAGAAATAGGATTGATGTCAAACTGTATATACACCTAATAAGCTATAATTTGCTTAAGATTAATACAAATCTTAAGTATTTTTCCTATATTATAACACTCCAAAACAATATGTATGATTGATATTAAAATGATGATCATCAATAATACATATGCTTTAAAATAAAATGATAATCATTAATATATATAACCAATAAGTCATAATATAAAACAATTGCATATGGAGTAAATACATAATGATCTATAACTAATAGTGTTAAAAGACTTCAAAACACCCAATTATACACATGTATCTTGAAAATGGATGAGCTTAGTTCTTTAGTCAGATGACTAACCAACATGCCCTCAATTAAAATGTGTTCTACTATGATATCACCTTTATGTAAAAGTTCTTTATAATATTTGACCTTTAAATACTTAGACCATACAATATTCTTATTATTGTTTCTAAACAATATCAAAAAATATTATCATAGTAAAATTGAATGAGTCTACCAATTAAATTAACCGCAAATAACTTAGAAAACAAACTTTTAACTTACAACAAGCTCTCTATGTATATAACAAACCATAATTGAATGATTCTACCTGTAAAGTAGTCTTATAGCATGCGACAAACTCTATATGCATATTTAGAAAGGTCACAGATGTTTACTTGACAATTTTCATGAAAAGGAACCATCAACTAACACAAAAATATAACCTAATGTTTGTTTTCTAACATCTAGTCATATGGAAAATCAAAATTTATATATCCAATCAGATATATTTTCTCAACCTTCTTGTATATTATCACACAATCATTTGTTCCTTAAAGATATCTCAGAACTTGTTTAATTGCATTATAGTGTTCTATTATTATATTAGGTGACTATCTACCCAACAGTCTAACAATGAATGTAATGTCTAATCTACTGTATGCTTGAGTATACATCAAGCTACCAACTATACTAGAATAAGAAACATTCTTATGGTCTCTATTTCTATTTTATTCCTTCTTTACTATGCCAAATTCATTCTCTCTATATAAGAGATTGCTCCTCTACAAGGATTATAATTTTCTATATTAAATCTTTGTAACAAACACACATGATATTTGTCTTGTTGAATTTGAATACCAAAGGCAAAAAATATTTAGATAATTCATGTCAAAATTCTTAGTCTCTTAACATCTTGCAACATGGCCAAGTCATTTAATACAAGCAAGACATCATCTACATATAAAGGTGAAATTTGATTTTGCTTCCTTTGACCTTATAATACAATCATCTTTTTACCTTATTTTTTATAAATTCATATGAGTTTATTACCTCATCAAACTTCATATAACATTAATGGGAATATTTTCTCTATATACATGCTAGATGACTTTTATCTTCAATATCAAACCCTTTTAGATACACCATATATACCTCTTCATAAAGACCTCTTTTAAAGAAACTGGTTTTAACATCCATTTATTGTAGTTTCTCATCATAATATGCTATTATTGCCATAATCACTATAAATGCATCTTTGGAATTTACAGAAGAGAAATTAACATTAAAGGATATCCCTTCTCTTTAAGTGAAACCCTTGATAACTAACCTCACTTGTGACTATGGAAGTCATGTGCGGTAGCCCAAATACGACAAGTTGTGGGGTCCCGAGTTAAGCCTTGGCTAAACCTTGGAAAGATTAATGTCAGAATGCCTTTCAAATCCTCCTAGCCCTTATCCTACTGTAATAATTCTGCCTAAGAAGAATGCCCATATTGTGGCAGTTTCACCCAGAAGGTAATGGGTTACTCCTACAGCATTTCCTTGGATAATGCTTAAGGCTCTAGGCTAAGTAGCAGGAGCTACTTTGAATTTATTACCACTCAACATTACCTTAGGAGTCCTTTTGGGTCTTATAATCCTATTTATGTCTAACATGTTTACAATTATAAGGTAAATAAAAACGGTTGTATATATGATTATTCCTTACAGACTACATTTCATCCCTTATAAAAAAGTAACTAGATCAACAATATATCCAATATTAGTCAATCACAATTAGATAACTATCACTACAAGAAAATTGCAAATTATTGATGGAAAATTCCCAACGGAATTTTTTTTGTGGTAAATTAGTGACAAAAATTGCTTTTCGAAGGTAAATATTTCGAGAAAAAAGGTATTTTTTCGTTAAAAGAGGAAGGAATTTTACCACCAAATTTTTTCGACAAAATTTAGCAACAACATAGTGGAAATCATCATAAAAATAGGCACCAATGGTTCCAGGTAAAAATTATGCACGAAATTGACCAACGGAAAAATTTTTTAGTAAGGAAATTCCTTATGGAAAGGTGATTCTATAGGTAATTTCCCTACTAAAAGGTGATTTTGTAGGGAATTTCCTAACGAAAATATATTTCCGTAGGTAAATTATTACATAATGATTCCCTACGGAAACAACATTTCGTAGGGAATTTCTCTATGAAAATGTGATTCTGTAGGAAATAAAAATCACTTTGCCTAAAAAAACAATTACAGACCTCGAAGCTGAGAAATATTTGAGTAAATTCAATTAAACTTTGTCTCTCTCTCGTTCTAACCAGAGAGCAAAAACCCTAAATCGCCACCCATCTACTACCATCGCCACCTATCTCCTACCATAGCCATCCTAGATCACCTGCCCATCGTGTTCTCTCTCTTAGTCTGGATGTGTGGTAGTAAAACATCCTCTTTCTCTCTCATTCTCTACAAGGAAGCATAAATGGCTACAAGTGTTTCCTCTAATTCCTCCTAAATCAGATAATTAAATTTAAAATTAACCAACCAATAACTTAAGATTAGGGATTAATTTTTGGAAAAAACCCCAATTTTTTTAAATTATGGTTTTGGGCTTTTAGTTGCTCCGAGGTTTGTGTCATACGTTGTGGTGTTTTTGAAAGGATCTGCATTTTAGTATATCTCCTATTCTAACTATTAGTAGATTACATTTACGTGATCAAGATCATATCCATCCTTATAAAGTCATTGAAATCACTCCTCCTAAATTCTTGGCATTTGTTGCTTTGCCCTCATAAGTCTTCTTAATTGGGTCATTTTGATTTTATTAGGAACTTTTAGCTACTTATTTTAAGTGAACTTTTCATTATTTAAAGTCTTTTACTCATCTATTATGTAGATATAGAGGCTGTAATCTTATTTGCCAAGTCTCGATTTTTGATATTTGTAGTGAAATATAAGATTGAGAATGAACTCTTCTTAGATACTCTGCTATCACATTCTCTTGTAAAATTTTATTTACATATTATATTATGTTTAATAATATGATAGAATAGTTGATGGATTAAGTGAATTAATTAGCTTGTAATGCATTAAAATTAGTGCTTTGAATGTTTAAGAAATAAAATCTTAGTTAAACAAAACCTTTAAATGCAACAAAACTACAAGAAAAAATATAATTGAGGACAGGTAAGCATGATACAGTTATATGATGGAGTTAAAGATAAGAAAGGTTTAAAAGTTATTCTTGGCAAGCAGTTTAAAACTTGATTATATTGGTTGGAGTGAAGTTAATTTCTTTTTGGTTGGATTATGTTGGTTGCTATCAAGGACTTGTTACAACTTCTATCTTGGGCATTTTTCATTTTGGCAAGTTGTTCTACTTCATTCGTATTTTGTTGCTTTATTTGACTAGGTCTAGGCTTTTACAATATCTGATAAAATTGCAGAAATTTTTTGACTGACTTGTGTAGGTATTTTCTACTGTGCATTATCTGTTGTATTTGTTGTCCTCACCACCCCTGTACTGGGTCTCTCTGTCTACTAGGTGTTCATTTCTCCATTTCTGGGAGTATAAAGGTATTCACTTTGCTGTTTTTTTTCAAAATTATTTTTTAAATATATGTGTTTATGCAAGTTAATCATTGAAAGATGTTTTTGTTTAATGTTTCTAAAGCATGATTTATTTATCTACAAGTAAACATCTTGATCATGCAATGCTTAGATAACTGCTTAGATGAAGAAACAATACAATTCTATTATGTCCACTCTAAATATTGTCATTAGTTAGTTTATATGAATGGTAGGTACTTGAAATTAGTTGACATCACATGTAACCAAAATAGTTCCCTTTCATCTGACATTATGGAAATTTATGCATATGGTATAATACAATGCTTTCTTCTTAAGTTATTGTTAATGTATAAACTAAAGATTAAATGTTATGTAAGATCAATATGGATGCCACCATAACAATTATTATATCTAACTATGAAATCACTTTTTTAAATTAAAGGTTTGCAAAAATGAGTACTATTGATAGATCTTGGATGTATAGATGATTAACACCCGATGGTTTCATTAATCTTGAGTTTGTTGAGGGAGTTCAAGCTTTTATTGACTATGCATATTCTCAAACTGCATATATGGATGGTCCAAAAATCAGATGTCCATATAAAAAGTGTAAACATATTTGTTTTCTTCTTATTGATGAAGTAAATCTCCATTTGTTAAGAAAATGGTTTGTTCCAAATTAATTTAAGTGGACACGACAGGGGGAGCCATTAATTTGTAGCACCTCAAGGGGTAATAAAGTAAATTCATCAATAAATGTATATGGGTTTAAAGGGGGCTGGATTTATAACAAATATTATGGGTGTAACTAAAAATCCTCACACCTAAATAGTTTATGATGCAACCGGTTACCTTTTAGGAAAATATAGAAAATCTTGAAGAAGAACCAAACCCGAATGCAAAAAAAGCTTTTTGACTTACTAAAATCAACTAACTAAGAATTATGGCCAAATTGTGAGACCATGACTTAATTATCTTCAATTGCTCGAATATTGAACATAAAGTCTGAACGACCTATTTCTGAACAAAGTTTGGACAAAATTTTTGCTTGGTATAATGAATCATTACCTCTTGATCATAAAATGGTTGATAATTTTTACAATATGAAGAAACTTATTAAGGGCTTGGTTTGCCAGTTAAGAAAATTGATTGGTGCAATTTAGAATGTATGGTGCTTTAGGGAGATGATGTGGAATTACAATAGTACAAATTTTGTGGTCATTCTAGGTTCAAACTAAGAAAGCATACTATAAAGCTGAAATTAGTACCTTGGAAGCAAATGTATTATTTTCTGCTAACTCTAAGACTTTAAAGACTATATACCTCTGATGTTACTGCATCTTACATGAGATGACATAATAAACATAAATAGAAAGATGGAACAGTGAGCCATTTATCAGATGCAATCCTATGGAAACATTTCAATAACATCTATTCTGAGTTTGTTACTAAAAGTTGAAATGTTAGGTTGGGATTATCGATATATAAGATAGTATAAACAACTCCTCCCCCTCATAAAGCTGGTTACGGGATATTGTAGGAGATTGATGAATTAGGGTTGCTGAAAGTTATAGAACTTAAAGTTGAAGACATTAATAAAAGCATTAATAAAAACTTTAGTTGGAGAAAATGAAGTATCTTTTGGGTTTTTCCATATTAGAAAACTAATTTGATATGTCATAATCTAGATGTGATGCATATTGAAAAAAATATTTTGGATAATTTGTTCAACACCATAATGAACATTGAATGGAGGACAAAGGACAATGCTAAATCACGAGCTTAGATAAATATTTTCACATAGGTAAATATCCAAAAGCACATTACAATTTAGACAAAAAAAAAGGAAATTTTGTGTGAATGGTTGAAATGTCGAAAGTTTCCCAATAGTTATATTTCAAACTTAGCGAGGTGCGTGGATATGAGGAAGTCAAATTATTTAGGATAAAAAGTCATGACTATTATGTATTTATGCAAAGGATAATTTCAACTGCATTTTGAGAGTTTCTATCAAATAAGGTTTGGGAAGCTATAAAAGAATTAAGTTTATTTTTCAAAAGCTCAACATCAATTGAAATAAAAGTTGGTTGAAATAGAAACACTAGAAAGGAAAATTTTAGTTATCTTGTGCATATTAGAAGGGATTTTCCCTATGAGCTTCTTTGATTGTATGGAGCATCTACCCGTACATTTAGCACATAAGGCTAAACTTGCTAGTCTAGTTCAATATCGATGGATGTATCTATTTGAGAGGTAATTATAGTTAATAGTTATAATCCTATTTGTAATGTAAGGATTTGCATCACTTGAAGAAAAATGTTGAAAATAGGGGTAAAGTTGAAGGTTTTATATGTCATGCTTATCTAGTAGAGGAAGCAAGTAAATTTTGTTCATATTATTTTAAGCTGCATGTTTACACAAGAGAAAGACAGTTCCTCATAATGACGATGGGGGTGAAAAGGGTGATGTTGATGGTAACTTATCTATTTTCACATATCCGGAATGAACATATGGACATTAATAAGAAGAATGTTAATAGAAGAAGAAATAGAGGCTGCCCAAGGTTATATTTTATTGAATTGCCAAGAGGTTCAACATTTCATATAGTAAGTTTAAGTTAAATTTAAAATTGATTATTTGGGTTTTCAAGGTGAGTGGTGTTCACAACTAAAATGCATAATAATGCTTTTAGATTATACAAGGAATGGTTAAATGAGCTAATGCCCAAAAATGCATAGGATGATATCAATAAAGAAGTTAAAAATCACTTTCTCAATGGTTCAAGAAATATGTAAGTTTTGACTTGCAATAATTAAAATGGTTGAATTATCAAATCAAAGGGTTTAGATGACATTATATTGTTTAATATGATAAATTTTTTTAATATATAGGCCTCAGAAAATCCATTAAAGAACAAGTTCATATATGATCTTATGAAAGGACCTTTGCGAATTGCTAAATCGTATCTGGTGTATTTTGTCAATGTATACAAATTTCATATAGAATAACATGGTTATAGCATGGCAACAGTAAATAGTGGGGTTTGCATACAGGGAGAATTGATGGATTACTAAGGTAAAATTATTGAGACACTTGAAATTGAGTACCCTACATTGTTACTAAAATGGAGTGTGATATTTACTTGTGAATGGTTTGATCCCACTCCTAATATTAGAACAAAAGTGCATAACTGATACAATCTAATTGAAATTAACTAGCGAATAAGATTTAGAAAATTTGAAACTTTCGTGGCGGTGATGTAAGTGACCTAGATGTATTATGCCCTTTTTCCCAGCTTAAGACGAGATAAGTCAAAATGGTTGGCCATTTGTAAAGTAAAACCTAGAGGTGTTTTTGAATTACATGAAAAGGAAAAATAAGAGAATTTAAAGTAAAGTGTTTTAAGAAGATGTTCATGAAATAAATGTATGTGTAATATTCTGGGGGGAGCCATGGATTCATACACCACTTACATGACAATGTGGTGGAATAGTTGGAATCTAAATTCCTACCTATGAGTTCCCTAAAATTCTAGAAACAAGATGCATGCATAGATATATCATAAGAGCATGAAATTTAAACAATTGTACCTTTTCGATACTCCTCCTTTCTTGATTCTTCTCCTTGTTTGGGTTGTAGCAAACACCAAACTCTTCCTTGATTACCCAAAAACTCATAAAGATGAAGAATAAGCAATGTGTCAGGGTGGTTAGAACACCAAACTTGATGAGTTTAAGTAGATGCTCAAATGGAGAGATAGATCAAGAATATCTTGCATGCAATTAAATTCATGCAACAATTGCATAAATTTCATGAAGAAGACTCAAGACCACTTCTCTCTCACTTTAGAACTCTTCTAGACCCCTTATCCTTTCACTTAAGTATGTTTTTGACTGGTTAGGTTCTTCTACATGGCCTACTTAAAATAGCCATACATACTTTGTTTTTCATATGATCTTTTATACGTGTGACCCTTAGGTTCCCAGTTATTTTGGGCACTTGAATTAACTTTTAATTCAAGGAAATCATGAAGGGTTTCATGATGCCAATTTAATGGAATATAAGTGCATTAACACACAAACTATTCGATAGTCAATTACCGTGCAATTCGTCCCTTCACCATTATTTACCCCACTTGGTTTGAAATATGGGATATGTGTCAACTCCTACTAGACTGACTATGTCACATCTAGTCTAAGTGATGTTAGTTCTTATCCTGGGGATCTCATTACTTTATGTGTCATTGAAGACTCTCTTCATGACATATATTTGCTCTGGCCAAAGACTTCCGAGTAATGACCTCGTCAAGAGGCCATGGGTATCAACTTATTTAATTAGGAGTGGTGAATGCTTTATTGGTTACCTAACTACTTTCGAATACTAATAGCTATACCCAATCACCACCCTATGAGCGGCTTCGTCTTGAGGCAACAAGGAATGATGTCAAAGCATAGGATCAGTATCCAAGATATCCTTGAATACCTCAAGTCTAAGGATATTTGCACCTTTTTTATAATGAGATTAATCATTGACAGTTGATAGATCATCTATAAGATAATCTCATAATAAGTCATCCGATATACTTACTACTCATAGTAAGCATCCACATGTTAACTCTAAACATCTTATGCTTATAGTTTGTGAGATTCACTGCTTGATCAATTAAGGAGTATAACATGCGCTAGTCTATCTGGATTAATAATGTCCTATCTTATTAATCCTATGA
>JAOTIZ010000203.1:12270271-12280949 GCA_027123425.1 Erythroxylum panamense | reverse complement strand
TTATTTTTATTATCATTATTATACAAATTTAATTTTCTTCTTATTATTGTTGGTATTATTAAACTCCTTATTATTATTAATTTTCTTCTTCTCCTATTCTTATTCTTCTTCTTGTTAACTTTATTGTTCTTATTCCACCATGAGAACATAATTATATAGCTCACAACAGATTATAGTATTTAGAAAGGATCCGTTCACTAAAGGCTGCATTATCTGCATACAAAATGCAAACAACTTATTAAAGGAACACGAACCTAACTACGACCCAAAAACTTGGAAGGCTGAAATATCTCCCTTGTTCATAAATAACTTTCAATGTTCATGAAAAGCTCTCTAAAGCGTCTGGAAAAAGAGAAACTGCCTCCAATTAATCTTCTGTCGAGACATTTTTACATCACAATTAAACTACAGGGGTCAACAATGGCTTATTCAGGAAACGTGCCTCCAAATTGCCAATGACAAGGTCAGCCATCTCTTTCCTGTTTTCCACGGTGCCAAAGCCAACGTAAGGCAAGAGGACAACATTTTCTAGTCCAAACAGCTCCTCAGGTATATGGGGTTCATTTTTAGACACATCAAGTCCAGCACCTCCTAACCTGCCTTCAACAAGTGTAGACGTCAGCTCAGATTCATCAACATGTGGACCTCTAACAATGTTGATGAGGACTCCGTTTGGACCCAAAGCATCAATCATTTGACGATTGACAATGTGTCAGGTTTCTTCTATTAAAGCGCTTGCCACTACAAGGATATGACTGTTGGTAGCCAGCTCAACAACACTAGGGTAATTCTTGTAGTTTACATCCTATTTCTCTGTTCTAGAGTATTAGTTTATGGGGCAGCTAAATGCTTCGAATCTCTTTGCAATTGCCATGCGATCCTGCCTAAACCAATAATGCCAACTGTCTTCCCAGTGAACTGGAAAAAGTGTTGAAAGAAAAAAGGAAATCAGCAAATTAAGGCATCACAATAAAAAATACAAACACAAATACCTATGAAAGCCCTTTGAAGTAATGATTTAGCATATAGCTCAAGTAGTTAGGTGCAATTCAACATTCTTAAAACAAGAAGTATGTCAATAGCAGCATGACTTTTGCACTTAATTTTACACAGCAAATAAAGAGAATGAAAACATTTTGGGAAGTTACAAGTACTGCTCAAAGTGCAAACAAACGGCCACTAAAAATTGATGCCTTGAATGATCTCCGGATTATGCTTGTACTAGTAACAACTGCCTGAGCTTCTCTAGAGTTTTTGCAGTTTCTACATATTAACCAAAAACTTCCTCCATCATGTCAAGATTCCTTTCGTCAGTTTTATTGTTTTACTAATGATATGAGTTGAATATCAAACACACAACAAGGAAAAGCAAAGAATTACCAAGGCAAATTTGGCTTGATGACCAAGAACATCAGCTACTTTGTTTACAATCCCATGCATGTACATATAGCTTTGTATATTATTCTCTTTCCCACACATAGCTTTATGGAAGGTACATAATATCTTGAATGTCAGTCTATTAAAATAATGACAATGTAGGGTATAAAATATATGGACAATAAGAAATAAGCAAATCGTTCTAAAGACAAATATCAGCAAAGAACCTAACCTCAAGCTTTCTACAACAGTATCTGTAAAACTAAAATAAAGTGACAAGATATCCAAAATGAAAAATTTGCAATCCCTTGATTGATCAATTCAACCACCGACCATTAACGTTGAAGGTTTTGATCCAAAGGAACCCACTAAACAAAGATATGTGCATCAACTCATTAACTCAATGCACCAAGTCACTAACTTTTTAACAACACTCTATTATAGCAACCAAATTCATAAGAACAAAAGGAAAAGGAAAAAGAACTCACCATGAACAATTTCTTTCAACCTCAAAAAAGGACTTTGTCTGCTATTTTCAACAAGGGTCTTAAACAAGCTGGAGAAAATTTCCTCGCAAATAGATACGAACTAGAGTAATTTGATTTCCTCAACTCACGAATGAGATACAGCGAGATTTCATTAGGTCGATATGTATAAGGGTGACCATTGATAGTCCCAGTCCAATTTACCCTTGTTAACGTATAATGAGTGCATCCATTTGGATCCACCATCGATAACAAAGTAGGAAAATAATGTTCTTCCTGGTAACATTCATCTGCCCTATAATAGGGCAACTTAAACTTCTTCCATAAACGGCAGTCCTTGGTCACCATGAGCGTATGATGGCGTGTTAACACAAAAAACTGAGACCCAACACGGAACTTCCCAAAATGGAACCTCTGACATCATCACATACCGCCCTCTGTCAATGTATCTCCTCCATAATTGCGGCTCCTTGTCTATAATCTCAATGAAGCTTTTATTATGGATGCGAACGCCATAGGTGGTGGTGGTAGATGAGGACAAGTCGAAGGAAGTGGACTCAACAAGAGCATTGTAGACGTACTTAAAAGAATGGAGAGGGAAGCAATACTTAGAAAGAAGGGCGAAGAAGGCATTGGTGGGACCGTCGAGGACAGCAGTGGATAGCAGGCAACGCATGGCAGAGATGAGAGTGTATTGGCCCCTGAATTTTTTTTAATATGATGAGACTATTTTTGGGGTCTTGTTAGATTATTTATGTTGGAATAGATTAGCTTGTTAATGTGGGTAAGATAATATGATATAGGTTAAGGGCATTGAACTATTAAAGTAGTGAGAGAGTATAAGGCCAAATTTGACAAGTCACTTAAGTTTAAAAACCTTAAGGTATTAAAGGAAATGCAAGGTGGACTTTTACCATTCATTAAGGGTAAAATGGGAATAAAGAAGTGTTGTTTCCTTCTTTAAGAAGGAGAAAAACGAAAATGGGAGAGGAGGAAGTGAAATAACAAAACCAAAGAGCGGAAGAAGAGAGGTTTCAGTGGTTGAGAGGAAAGAAGAGAATTGAGCTAGAGTTTCATCTTTTCTACGCCTTCTAGAGAGATTTTGATATTGTGCAAGAAGGGAAAGAGGTAAAGAAAGATAAGAGCTTTCTTTTGAACCAAGCATTTCTTCATTTGGAGAAGATTTGAGGTAAGAGCATTGTAAGACTTTGGATTTTTGGGAGGGTTTTGGTTTCAAGAGCTTAGTAAATGCATAGGTTTAAGTATTCCAGGATCAATTTCATGCATGGGGTCCTTTGGGTTTTCCTATTTGAATTCTTATGATTTAGGATTTTTTTGTCTATGTTGAAGAAAATCAAGAAGGACAAGAGGAGCAAGAGGAGAGGTATATTTGAACAAGCCATAGTCAAGGACTTCATGGTGGGTTTCACTTTTATAGTTAGGTGATAAGCTAATAAAAGTTTTCTGTCAATAAATGACAGTAAATAAGTTTTGCAACCACCTCATTCATATGCATTTAATGTTGTTAAATGCTGCAAGATTGTCCTACATGCATATACATGATTTGTGTGGAAATTTATGGAAAGTTGTTTTTTTAAAATGATTCTTTGAAATGTTGCATGATTATGAAACCATATTTTTGGAAATGGTTTTTAAGATATAACAAGCATATGAAAAGCAAGTTTTCAAGAGAATGTGCCTTTTTCGGCACCAAGCTTACAAGATTTTGAAATCTATGTGTTATGTGGATTTGTGGTAGTCCCTCAAGAACTATCACATGCACGTTGACCCAAGTATAGACCTCTCCCACCTACCCGTTATAGGCATGGTGCTTCCCCAAGGACTCCCTTAAGAATTCACGACTACACAGGACCATTTCATTGGAAATGTGTAGTGCGTCATATTTCGGACTTACCCAAACTATTTGATGTGTTTATGTGTTCATGACAAGTTGATTGGAGTAATGCATTTATGATTTGCATACCCATAAATTTCTGAATGGAAAAGGTTTGAAAAATGTCATTGCTTGTTACGAACTATAAAATTGTTACCCATGAGCTTTAACCTCACCCCCCTTTCCTCCCCATAAGCAGGTGATGAGCAAGAGATTGAGTAGTCAAGGGCCAAGGCATCACTCCACTTTTGAAATGTTGTTGTAATTTAAGCAAATCTAGTAAATCAAGGCTTTAGTTACATTTTGAGCAATTTATTGTTCATGTATCTTTTGTATTTTGGGATATTTTTGAAACATTCATGTATTGGGAGCTTGAAATGACTAAAGCTTTTTAAAACTACGATCTTTTGATACTAATGGTTTATGATTTTGGTTTCACCCATGATTCTCAAGGTTACATGGGGGGAAAATTTGTGTAGTGAATTCTTGGATATTTTTGGGTTGTTGTGAGCTGATTGAGGCAAAATTGTCCCTTGGAATTTGTAGATGATCTTTCCAGCTTTTCAATGATATAAAGTTTGTAAATTTTGGATATCAGAGTTGAGAGATATGAGTATTACAAGTTGTGATGTTGCATAGGATGTGTGTATGTGACAACTATGGAGATTGATATTACTTTGACCTTCTGCATCATCTTAGTTGTATCGTCATCTTCTATTTCATTTTCGGTCCTTTTAGAGGTTGAATCTCGCTTTAAATTCTTCATAAAAGTTATATATCTCGATATCTTCTTTAAAACCGTCTAAAAATGAAGTCAATCAGACATTTGTAGTGGGAATTATGGCAATTGCGCCAAGATAGGTACAAATTGATTGATGGTATAAACATGTTCGATTCTTTCGGGTATAACTTCCTCATCTGACCTACAAATGAAGTGATTCTTGAAGCAATGGATTCCTAACATATTTTACTGTCTTTACATGAAAATTTGTATCTTTTAGAGTTGTTTTGATGAAGTTTACATTAGAGTAAGTGAGAGGTCAGTTGGGAGAGCATGATTGGGGTATGAACACGCTTTAGCTTTTTAAGTTTATCTTGAGCTGTAAAACTCCGATTGAGACGATTCTTACTTCAAAGCAAACTAGAGGCTTAGAGCTACAATTTATTTGAAGAAGTCAAGTTGTATTTCAGGTGATTGACTAGTGTGGGCACACCAACCTTGTGGAATGATGGCAATAACCCTCTAGGGTAATAAGTACAAGGTTTATGACTCTGGTTGTTGTACTCCAAAAACGGGGTCCAACAATATTGATTTGCGAATTTTATGTTTTAAGTACCTTTGGTTAAATATGCATGTTAATTAGGATATTACATTCATTTTGTTCACCTTAGGAAATTTGTTGTATATACTTATCATTATAAGTCAATTGAATGAGTTAGCATCACTACTAACCTTTCATAAGGAGGATTGACTAAATAAATAAGGTAGACTATGTGAAAAAAATAAACAAAAATAAAAAAGATTGTGTTAAATAAATAACTATTCCGCTTAATATTAGGTTATGAGTAGAGTTGGTGGCCAGTTGAAAATATGATATATTTGAGTAAACGGGGCATTCACCACAATATGATTTTCTTCGCGTTAAAAGGCTAAACGAAATTCCAACGAAGCTAATTAATAGATTGTATCCTAGTTGAGTAACTAAGAGACATTCATGACAAAGTGTTTGCCTTCACGACAAAAGACTATGATAACATTAAAGAAATATAAAAAATGGTGTTTTGATAAATAAAACCTACTCATCTTTGAAAAAAGCAAAAATTTTCATGAGAGGATACTTAGTGATAATTGCATTTTTTGATTGATTACTAATTATAAATGTATGTATAGAAATGCTAGAGGTGAATGAATGGGATGTTAAATGTTTTTTATTAATATGTGTATTCAATTCAAAGTGCTTAACCATGAAATGCATAGGTTAGTACATTAGCAAAAAATTGAATGATTTAAGTTTGTGGTTAAAGACAAGCAAAATAAAATCATAAACTCAAACAAATCAAACATAAACACATAAGAATACATTCAAGAAAAAGTTTAAGTGTTGGAGTTATGTAAATATAGTGCCCAAGAAAACAAGTGTATTTACTTATAACTTAATTTTCTTCCAGTTACTTTTGTAATGAAAATATTTATTATTAATAAAATAAAAGAGTTTGGTTTTATTTGTATGAGAATTATATATCTAGTTATAAGGTACTGAGATTATTTTGTAAGTAATATACATATACATAGAGATGTATGAGAAACATGTATATTATTAGAATCTAAAATAATTAATTCACAGTTGAATAATCAAGTTGATCGCTTGATTATAGTTTAGACCGCAGTGTTACGATTTATCTTCGTGCAAGTAAAGGAGTTTACTTCAAGGAAATGTTGAGTTTCATATTATGATACTAGTTGATTATCGATAGTGGCACTATTATGAATTTGGAATCAAGTATGTTTTAAAGAATAAAGTGGGTCATTACTTTAATCTTAAAACATACAACTTAAGCATTTGTTTTTTATAGACCACAATCTTGATGAGTGGTAAACTCATGTGTATTTCATTATAATTTTTGATATGATCAGAATGGATTTTTACAAAGTATCAATCCAGTGTCTACATGTTGGAATTAGTAATTAAAATATGTATCATGAAACATTTACTCAAATAAAAAGTTTATAGTGATATCATCACTTCTAGACATTTTATAGAGATTGGTGATTAAACTGACACCAGTAGTTTAATGGACTAGCTACCCATCAAGTCTTAACACCAAGATGAGATCTTATATGTTAATCACCATATAGAGTAAAACGGGATATCTAGAAGGAAAAATCAACATAAGGGCAAAATGGTAATTTTATCCTTTATTGTGTGGATGACTATAATATGTTTCATATTAGAGTTTGCAACTGGACATCTTATTTGAAACATGTGTCCTCATAATATGTAGTAATTCAAGAGTTCAACTAATTGTCTTTAGTAGAATGACATTTAGTTAATAAGTTAGAATTAATTCTAATGATATTAAATTAATTCCGGGCTTGTTAGAGCTTGAATTATATAAGCCTAATTAGATTCCCCATTTCGCTTCTAGGAAGGTTTTCAAGCAAAGTAAGAAATACAAATACATGTTTTAAAGCCTATGGTTGAATGTTGGGCTTATTTTAGTTAATTTTTAATTAGAAGCCCATATGAACATTTAGAAATGGGCTAGACTTTGGTTTAATTTGATTAATTAAATTAAAACAAAGTTATTAAAGATAAAAGGAGGTGGATTTTTGGTTTTAATGGACTAAATGTGCAGCTGCAAATTTAACATTAGTTTGTTCTATTTAAGATGGTTTTTAACATGCTTTATCATCATTAAATGGAGTAATGATCTTATCATTAAATGTTTTAATGGTGGTCTTTTAAGATAACATGTAACCTATTAGCATTCATTGGATTAAAGAAGAATGAGGTGCATTTTATGCATCTTCTTCCTTCTTTCATCACCAAAATCGAAAATGAGATGTATTTTTAGGTTATTAGTCTTTTCATATAGCCATCTTAAAACAAATGAGAAGAGTCACATTTGTGGCTTCTTTATGATTGATTAAGGAAAGATGTGATGCATTAGATACACTTCACTTCTTCCTTTGAAGCTTAACCAAAATTGAGAGAAGGTAGACAAGGAAAAAGCTCTTCAAGTGTTTCTTCTCCTTTTCCACCAAAGGATCTTGTTAACCAAGTTATCTAAGGAGAACAAATGGTGGATCAGATTGGTAGAGGATATAATAACGAGAAAAGGATACATTACCTTAGAGTGGATATGTTGTCGAGGATAGGATAGCACAACAAGGAGTTAAAGCTATAACGAATGAGTTAGTAAAATTTCTATCTTGTTGTCACGTAAATTATTTTCCTTATACTGTATCATGTATGGCTTGGCATGTTGTTTTGGTTATATTTCTTCCGATGTAATTATGATTTTTAAAAAGTTTTAAAATCTACCATTTCATCTAAATATAGCATGCTTATGTTTTCGATTCAATAATTTTTATCAGAGCTAGTTTTCTTATGCATGATTTCAGTTCCTATATGTGATGCATAGGTTGGCAAATTTTTTTATGCTGCATATTTTTATGTGATAGATATATATATGGTGTATGTTTTGCTCTTTTGGTTGTCTATATATTCTAAAGTTACCTTGTCATGTTTCCTCCTTGGTCTCATTTTTATGTTTCTTTAATTATGTAATGTACAAAATCATGTAATGATGAAGATGAAGAAGCCATGGATTGAAGAAATGAAGAGGTAAAGTTTCAGTTTTGATTATGGTGTCTTGGCTAAATTTCGATTTTTAGAAAACAAAAGTGCTAGAATTTTGTTTTAACAAATTTTCGGTTGTATGAATTTTTGTAACAAAGTTTTGGTTTTTACAAGTGCTGGAATTTGTATGTCATATACATAAATTTCGATTTTGGTGAAAAACAAGTGCAGATTTTTGTTTTCTTTTAGAAAAAAAAATTCAGTTTTATGAAAATCAAAATTTTGTTGGAAAAGAAAAGCCATTACACACATTTTACCAAATGGGCTGGGTCATGTGAGCAAAGAGTTGGAAAAGAAAGCGAAAGATCCAATTCTAAGAAGAAATTGTTGGGCTTAAATGCCTTGTAATTTTATTTATGTTTCTAAGATGGACAATCAAATATAGCTTTTTAGTTCATGAGATGAATAGATAAATGAATGCAAATAATATGTGATATTATGTGATTGCATGCCATTTAGAAAATTGCCAACCCTAGGCTTTGTCATACATTCATTAAGTATGAGATACATTAATGAAACAATATAGCATGGATAATAAATTGCATCTAGACAAGATGGTATTTATTAAAAATTAAAACCCAAAAAGATTGAGTGGGAGAGGATGTTCATGTGAGAGTCTATGGTCTCCATGTGATGGCCCATTTTCATGTGGTGAAGTGTTACTCCCCACCTGAGGGCATGAACCCTAGATCTTATATAGTTTGGGTCTCCTAAAGGATAAATCTACTTATTAGTAGCAAATGTGACCTCTCACTGAGGCATGGTTTACAAGTACCATTAATGGATGAATCAAATGATTACACACTGAACATATTTTATCAATAACCTTCCCATCATAGCTATGTTGGTAAAAGTATGGATCAAATTATTACGCTTCTCAAAAAGTTAGGCATGAAGATGCTTAGTAGTTTTTTTTGTGGGAGGGTCCCAGTTTTTCTTTTAATAGATAAGATAGCCCACCGTCACTTAGTCCATTATAAATAAGAAAAATAATTGTCGTATAAAGATTTAAATGTTTTTAAGTTTTGTTAAATCTATCATCATGCATATATGCATTATGATTTTATACAAAGCTCCAATTTTGTTGACTAGTATGCTCATTCTTTAATAATTTATTTTTTAGACATAATCACCACAAAATGAATCCACTCACTTTACTCTTGACAAATAACAAATTGGAAAATGGAGAAAATTTTAATGAATGGAGACGTAACCTTGACATTGTTCTTCAATATGAACGTATTTCATAGGTGTTAATTGAAAATGAACCTACATTTTCAGGTGGAGATTCAACTCCTGAGATAGTCCAACAACATGAGCGTTGCAGAATGTTGACAAGACTACTAAGTGTTATATTCTAGCTTTTCTCAGCGGCATGTTGCAAAAGCAAATTGCTTGTATGAAAACTGCTAGTTCAATGGTCCATTACCTACATGAGATGTTTAGCGTGAGGACTAGGTCTGCAAGAGTGAAAGCTATCCAAACCTTTCATAATCTCAGACAGAAACTTGGTGATCCGGTGCGGGATTACATGATCAAGGTAATCTCTATGGTCACTGAGGCTAAGATGCTTGGGGTAGATATGGACGCGGATATGTAGATGATTATGATTATCAATAGCTTAAACTCTTCTTTTCAGCAGTTTAAGTTGGACTATGAGCTTAACAGTAAGGATTACACCTTGAGTGAGTTGATGAATACCCTCAAGAGCATAGAGGAGATATTGAATATTAAGGCTCATAGGCCATAAGCTAATGTAGCTTCTTCTTCTAAGCCCAAGGGTAAAGGCAAGCAAAAGAAGAAGGGTCCAATGAAAAAGAAGGCCCAAACAGGGGTCAAGGCCTAACCCATGAAAAACAAGGCCAAAGAGAATATTAAGGGAAAGTGTTTCCACTGTGATGAGATGCGCCACTGGAAAAGAAACTGTCTACTCTACCTTGAGTTCCTCAAAAGCAAACAAGGTATGGGTTTCCTAAGTTTGTTACGAGCTACAAATGTGGCAGATTTATCTATTTCTTGGATATTAGATTCAGGAGTCACTAACCATGTTTGCAATTCTTTGCAGGGGTTCTAGCAAAGGAGAAGACTACCTAAAGGCTAGTTTCAAGTTAAGATAGCAGATGGTTCTTATGTTTCAGCAGAATCAATGGGAGTAGTTATCTTGGACTTTCCTAGTGGTCATATGTTATATTTGGAGGATGATTATTACATGCCAATGATTGTAAGGAATATGATTTCTGTTTTTTGTCTAATAAAATATGGTTATTCCTTATATTTTGAAAAAGTTGTTTCAATGTATGAGAATAAGGATTTTATTTGTGATGCGATAATTAAATAGGGACTGTTCTTTATAGAACCTATGACAGGCTCACTAAACACCACATAATTGATAAAACCAAGACAATCCAATGTCTTTAGCATTAATTCAAAGTATCTATGACACTTAAGAATGGGTCATATCAATCAGAAAAGACTTGACAAGTTAGTAAAGGATGGGATCCTTATGGGCTTGGATAGTGATCCATTACCCACCTGTGAATCTTGTATTGAAGGAAAAA
>JAOTIZ010000203.1:12242114-12262789 GCA_027123425.1 Erythroxylum panamense | reverse complement strand
GTATATCTTGAGCTGTAAAACTCCGATTGAGATGATTCTTGCTTCAAAGCAAACTAGAGAGGCTTAGAGCTACATTTTCTTTGAAGAAGTCAAGTCGTATTTCAGGTGATTGACTAGTGTCGGCACACCAACCTGGTAGAATGATGGCAATAACCCTCTAGGGTAGTAAGCACAAGGTTTATGACTCCGGTTGTTGGGCTCTGAAAACGAGGTCCAACACATCAAATTAAAGAAAAATTGCCTTTCACTTTATCAAAAAGTAAAGTTTGTTCAAAAGTGCTAAAGGTGATTGCCTTTATAGCACTACTCTAATATAAAATATGATGAGAATGAATCTTTGAACAATCCAAATAATGACTATATTGAAATTTCATCTAGAAAGGATGAGGGTTCTATAAAGGGAAAGAGATTTCAATAGGAGTCTGACTTTGATTCTAATTCTTCAGAAAAAAGAAGATGATGGTGATTTTGATTTATAATTAAGAGATGATAGCGATTAATTTGTGTAAGTGATAGAATATTATTTGAATAAATTTGTTATTGCATCAACAATATATTGTTATATATTTAATTTATATTGTTATATTAGTGGAATAATCAATAAATGTGAATTTTAGGTTAAAAATATGCCACAAAAGAGAAAAAAAAGGATATGTTTCTATTAAGGCTCAGGTTATAACCATTTGGAGGAGCCAGTGCACGTCCAAGTGAAGCATTACATTTTGCAGATGATACAGAATAAGGTCTTGAACATCCAACTAGTGCACATCTAGATAAGACATCACTTTCCCCACCTACGCTCCTTGTAGATTCATATTCCCTATCTACTGCTACACCATCCACTGCGCCTACTACATTCAGACCATTAGATGCTATCGATGCAACATCTACTCCCAAACCAGAATCTGAATATATACTGACGAAGATATTAGGGGTAGATGTTGCGAATGAAGGAAGTGACCTCCAACCTAGAGCTAACGAAGTCGATGGAAGAATTTACATTACAATTGTCAATAATCTGTGAGTGAAATTCTAAACATTTTGTAATACATAATAACACCATAGGTTTATACTGAAGTTACAGGTTTTAATTTTAAATTGATTATATTAGGTTGGTTCCATCTAGAACATGCTCTAGAAAATCTCATCTAAATTCAAGGAGAAGATAGAACTTGAGATTCATTTATGAAAGATTATCTCTTAGGGGACAAAGGATTTTTATTATCAGGAGTGTAAGTTACAAAAAAAAATTAATCCTTTTTATTTTAACTAATTTTATACATTAATTAGATAAATATTATACTTTATAAGTACTTATAGTATGTTTTTCTTTTTCCTTTATTTTTCAGAAAGAATTTTTTTGGAATTCAAAATTTGATGTTGTCATTTATGATGTATGGGAGAGTCGTGCTCATGCACGTTATGGAGACTTTGTTAGTTTGATACACAAGAATGGTGTACGACCTCCTTATATGTCTAAAGAAATATGGAGTCATTGGCAGCAGTACTTGGCACACCTGAGACAATCTCCATTTCAAAGCACAATTCTACAAACAGACAAGGAGGACCAGAGGGAGACATTTTACCTGTACACACTGGAGGATCTATGACCCACCAGGAGCATGCAGATAAACTTATAAGTATCTAAATTTTACACTTATATTTTGATTTTTGTACTAATTACTACCAATTATATTTCAATGTAATTAGATGCATGAAATTTAGAATGAAAATCTATGTGTATTATGGAGAATGATAATTTTATAAATGTTTGTTGCCATGAATGACTGTGTTGTTGAGAAAAAAAATTTCATTAACAAGGAGGTAAATATCTTAAAAACAAAGGAAACTCTGCTAAAATTTTTGTAGATTGTAGTTCACTTATAACACTTTATTCTACTGTAGAAAAAGTCTATGGGTAAGAAGCCTACACTGCATTAGCTCTTTTTGCACACCTATACTAAAAAGCTTGATGGTATGACCTTCATCAACACTCAATGTAGAAAACTTAATGTATGTAAAATTTATATTTTAATATTAATTTGATAAATAATGTTAGTTAAAAATTATCACTTATTGATATAAACAATTATAATGATAGGAGCAAATACAAGAAAGCATTGATCGACAGCCTTAGAACTCTGAAAATGTTAATGAAAGTCAACATATCTTGATGTAGTTAGTGGTAGGGACTATCGTGGAAGGATTTTTGGCTTAAGTTCTTTTGCAAACACATGCTATTCGCAATCCTCCACATCCAATATAGCTGCATCTAGTAGGTAGTCTACATCCAATGGAAAAGTCGTTCAGCTTGAGAGCACAATGGAGATGTTGGCAACTCAGTTGCGACAGTCGATGGAGTACATAGCCCAGCTCTATAATGAGGTGGATGAGTTGAAAGAGAGGGATAGCACCTCGTCACAATAGTCAGATCATCTGCCTTCACCATCTGTATAGCTTAGATTTATAATATTTCGGTACTCATATGAATTTTATTTGATGTTTTGCTACTCTTATGATTTTTTATGATTTCCTGATTTCCTAATTTACAACAATAACATATATTTTCAAGATACTTATTTTTGTACATTATGATTTTTATATTATATTACCAATCATGATAATTTTATATTATATTATCAATCAAGATTATATTATTGAGAAATTAAATGTAAAAAAAAGTCAATAGATTATCAATAAAAAAATTTGTGGGAATTTGTTGTGAGATATGTCGATGGAGTTTTCGTAGCTAAAATTACCGACAGAAAAAATGATATCATAGTAAAATTTTAAACAGAATTACAATATTTGTCTTTAAAATTATCAACAAAATGTTATATTATGTAGGTAAATTTAGTGATGGAAATTGTTTATCCATAGCTAAAATTACCTACAAAAATTGTAATTTTGTTGGGAATTTTTGTGACAAATATTGTAAAATTTAGCAACAAAAACTTTAATTCTGTCGGAAATTTTAGCGACATAAATTGTAATTCTGTCGGGAAATTTATCTATGGAGATTATAATTCTGTCAAAAAATTTAGCAATGGAAATTGTAATTCCTTTGGGAAACTTTACCTATGGGTGTGTCTCCTACGACTCTTTCCATCAATAATTTCCATTGCCAAATTTGTTTGCTTATAGAAATCAGTATTTTCTGTCGATAATCTTTGTCTCTAAAACCAATTTTTCTTGTAATGTATGTAATCAGATGATATAGTTAGCCTCCTTACTCTAATGGACCTTCTTTATTGAACTTATTCAACTTGATCATGCGCCACATGAACCTTATTTTATACCCATGTTGGTTTTTGATCATATACTTGAATGGAGCAAGGTCTAGAATCCACTAAACCTTACTGAGTGAATGAAAGATATGAAATAATGATGGTATTAGCTTTATTGTCATCTAAAATGTGAGAAGGACTAATCTCATTATAGATATCATGTTGCAAAAACTTAGCTGATTGTGACTTTACAATACTTGAGTCTTCTTCTCTATAATCAAATCTATAACCTTTAAAATGATATGGATATCTTATAAATAGCAACTAGTATAAAAAAGAATATAGTCTATTTTATTAGTATTATACAGGATAGCCCCAAACATGAAGATGACTAAGATTAGTTTTCATCTTTTCTATAGCTCTGAAATTATACAATTTATTTTCAATATTCTCACCCTAAATATAGTCTAAAAGGTTAGTTCTACTCTGTATGATCCTCATCATATCCTTTGAGGTTTGGTTATGCCTTTTGATCACGTCATTTTGTTCAAGACTATCCAACACAATAAACTGAGCTACTATTCCATAAGTTTCTAACTAGTTGACAAGCAAACCCTTTTCTTAGTCAAAAACTATATGTTTTCCATAATACTCACCTCCATAATCATATTTGACAATTTTGATTGATTTTCCAACTAGTTCTCAACTTAAGTCTTAAAGATCTTGAACTTGTTAAAAACTTCATACTTCTTTTTAATTAAGAACACATATCCATAATGAGAATAATCATCAATTAAAATTTAAAAATATAGAATTACAAATAGTGTATACATAAATACCACATATATTAGTATAAATGATTTCTAAAAAATGAAAACTATAAGTTTGGCTTAGAGATATGTCAAAATCAATAGTTAAAGAAATAATTTTCTTTGTTAATCTATTAACTCATTTTAAAGATGTGGATTAATCTTTTATGAGATAACACGAATGATTTCTTCTTTATCATAAGTCTTTTACAAATAACCTTTTTAATAATGTATGAAGAAGCATTAATTTTATTAGACATTAAACATATTCTATATAAACCATATGATGTGAAAGTTATACCAATATATTTTGCATTGGAAAATAATTATACAATGGAGTTTTTAATTATAGAACTATAAGTTTCTTTATCCGAAACTGGTCTAAATGACAATATATATAATATGTTGTGCAAAAGAGGTATAAAACTAGTTCAAGATTTAAACAAATAACTCCAACAAAATCTACATTAACTTATTCATTATTACTAACCATCAGTTTAGACTTATCTTTACTTGTTTGACTCCTTAATTTAAACCCCTACATTATGGAAGTAATATAATTGAAGGTTTCTCTATCTAGCCACCATGAACTTAATGTGGCTATAATAACATTAGATTCATAAATGACATAATCCAAATAGTTACCAAATAGTTCCTGTCTTTTCTTTTAGGCTTTATACTTCATATAATCCTATTCTTTGTGACTCTTTTTTTTAATTAAAAAAGATACCTGTTATTCTCCTTGTGATATCTAAAGGACCTTTCATAACACTAGTTTAACCTTTTTCTTTAAGTGGAGGGTTTCTAGGAGTCTTACCTTTGTCTTTTCTAGGTTTAGCTTTAGGTTTTAATTTAGTGGCTATCAAGGTTGTTTGTGCAATTTTTTTTCCTTCAGTTACGTAAGAGGTAACCAAAAAATTTAATTCCCAAGCCTTATCTTTTGAGTTGTAAGTGGTAACAAAGATACCAAATTTTAAGGGAACTGTATTCAACAATGTTACGAATACCATATTGTACCTAGAATCGAATTTAGTTTTGGTACAATATGGTACCTGGTTTTCTAAAATTACAAAATAATTCCTAAATTTTATAAACTTACAAAATAGTCTGTTAATATATTATGTTATATAATTTTCAATTTTATTTCAACCATGTCTCGAAAAGTTATAATAATATAAATTTGATAAAAAAATTATATTTACATTATGTATATCAAATACAATTGAAATTAAAAGAAAAATGAAAAATGAAAAATGAAAAATGAAAAGCTTGGAACTTTATTCAATGACTTATATACTCATTTTGCATTGGCCTCAATTTTCATTTAGTACCAAATCCTTATCATTGAGAGGAATTTTATTTTTACCATCATTCAAGCTCATTACACCAAATGACATATTAATACTTTCTCATCCAAGATTATCTTCCAATTCACTCTTATTTATAAAACTTAGTTCTTCATAAACCCAATTCGTTAAAAGATTGATATGGAAAATAAAAATTGGATTTATAGAACCATTTGTTCTACTAAGACTCATATTTAAAAAATAAAATAAAATAAGTAAGAAATTACAAGAAATTGTATTCAACTTAATAATGATAATAGCATACCTTTCTTCTTTTGTAATCAATGAATCCAAATGTGCTCCAATTTCTTCCATACTCAGTTTACTTAGAATTTGAATTACAAATCTTTGTAATTATGGAATGTCACTTCTAGATTGGTCCTACCAAGTAACTATAAGACAACAAAAGCAATATTATAAAGAAAATAAAGCGATAGTTAATTTTAAAGAAGTGATAAGATTGAAGAAATATATACTTGGATTAAGTTTGTCTCATTGATGAATTATAACGGGCATCTTAAAATCAGTACATGTAATCTTATATGCCTGCATTTGTGAACTAAAGAGATCTTGCATCATCTTATGTGAAACAATTATTGTGATAGTTAATAAAATTTTCCTATTAATTTAAATTTTATTTGGTCTAAAATAGACAATAGGATTCAGAGATGTCCTAGTAATAAATAACAAGTAATGTTTATCTTTCTCATATTTCATTGATGACCTCAAGATAGATATAAGGAAGGTCTATTTTTCAAATTGGCCTTGATTGTTTCCTTCGCCTTCTATAGGCATGATAAAAGTATCTTGTTTTTGCCTTCTCATTACTATCAGCCAGAAGAAATACTCTCACTAAAGGCTCACAAACTCGAATGATAATTTAACATTAAGATAAAAATTCATGATCTTTAAGTATAATTCTAAAAACCCCCATCCTAACATTAGACCTAATATTCTAAACAACAATATATTTATCACTTGTAAGCATTTGTTTTAGCTCCTTTATTAGTACAAACATTGAAGTGATAAGAAATGAGCTGCAAATCTTGTAATGACAGGATGCTATAAATTCCTACCATTAGTCAAAAACTTTCTTATCAAATTTAGTACTCGTGCATGATTAAAGATAAACTTAGTCACTTTTCTCACTTTCTGCATAGTTTCATCGATGATAGGAAAGTTTCTAGCATACAAAAGGTCTGATAGAAAGATTTAAACATTCTTTGTAACCTTTTTTCAACTACTTTATAATCAGTATCATTATCTGTGATGAATTGTATAACCTATTCAAGCCCAATTTACTTCATAACTTCATCAAATATCTCAAATAGAGTATCATCATTTCTTACAAGACCATATGTATTAATATAATTTAGAAACATCATCCCCATAGCATAATAAACCAAACTTAATAATATGTTCATGTCTTTTATTTATCCAACCATAACATATTATTAAACATCCATAAGTTACCTAAATCATTATTGTTTCATTTTTTTAAAAACAATTTTATAAATAAAGATGCTCAAAAGATTGCCTTGTTTCATTTTTTTAAAAAAAATATAAATAGATATGCTCAAAAGATTGCCTCTATAGTCATCAATCGAAGGAACTTTATATCCTAAACTATAAGAGGCAATAACATCCACTATTAGGAATAGCAATGAGTCGCATACTGATCAAGCTTGGACCAGACCTGAGGCTTGATCAGGTTAAGACCCGAGCCTCTTATCCTAAGCCTCATTAAGTTTTGGTAGACTTATTTTTAAATTATAAATAAAAATTTTTAAATAAAAATCACATAAAAATTTATAGAGTACTTTGTTATCTAAAAACCCATATTTATTATAAAAAAAAGTTAGTATTTATTTCATTTTTATTAAATTAAAATTGTTAAGTTTAATATCTTACTTTTTAAAAAATAACTAAAATCTATTTGCTTAATTTTTAAAATTAAAATTGTTTTAAATTATTATCTCTTTTTTACTAATCATTATTATTAATCTAAGTCTAATGATTTTTACTAATCCGATGAGCATTCATCACATTGATGCTTCCTGGAAACTTTACTTGCCCATTTGGCATGATACTTACTCCAAAAGATCATAAAACACCTATTAAATAGAGGTAAAATTGCCTCCCAAAATAGCACCCAATAGAGGCAAAATCATTTTAATCAATATTCAAACAGAAGCATTCGACATTATATGCCCTATAAAAGATCATAAAACTCCTTTAGATGTAAAAGGATCACATAAACAAAGGCAAAATCGCCTCACATATCCAAGAAAGGGAAACATAAATATAGTAGCATAGATTGCAAAACTCATGTCAAGATTATCAATAAAAATTAAGATTTAGCATAAGACAGCTATTAGGATCACCTTCTGTGAGAAAAGATTAATTTTGGAGGGACTAAGGAAGCTATTGGCTAAAGTCAGATGTTAGAGCAAAGGGAAGGGAGCACACTGGAGCTAGAGACCATCGGAACTATGGATCGAAAGACTATAATCTATAGAGGGGAGGGAGAGGGAATTTGGTACTGCAAGTTAATTAATCTACCTAATCTATAATATAATGCCTTTAACCTAAGAGAAGAAAAGAGAAGCATATGAAATGATGTTGTTTCACCTACCGTAAAACAATGATGATCCAGATAAAAGCAGAGATGTTGTCATAAGGTCAAGCCAGAATTGAGCTCTTGAGTTTGAACAGGTCCAAAACCAAAATTAAAAAAAAATCTTATAGCTAACTTGAAACCCAATCAAACTTGGCCAAACCAATCAACTTTGGGCTAGGTTGAGTCGAGCATGGGCTTACATGTCATCACTACCCACTATAAGATAGTTGTAATAAGGCTGACCAACATTGAATGATATACCTACATTGTCATATCCATAATATGCTGCTTCTTTAAATTTTAAGACACTATAAAGAGCGGTTCGTGGAGTAAAAAAGTTTTAAAAAACTTATCTTCTTCTCTTTCTTACATCAGTTGCAATAATCCCTTCTTGTCAGATAGGAATACCACCTTTAACATTCCCAGCTTCATCATGACCACTATAGAAAGAACTTCTACTACTAATGACATAGTTTATTCTTTGCCTTTTTTCCCATTATGATACTCTCCATGTAAAGTTTTCATCTGTCATTTCATTTCTTAGCTAACTTTCTTAGAAGGTTACACATCACCTTTGATTTAGCTAAATGTTTCTTTAATCTGGTGATTCTCTCACTTTTTAAATGGTTGTTACCATACAAAAAAAATATGGTTCTTCATACTAGGAACCAATCCAGTATAAGCCTAAGTTGGATCATCGAATCTTCTTGAAGAGGCTAAATTATCAAGAGTACATGAACTTCCCTCCATTTATTTGTAAAAAGTAAAGGCATTTTAAAATAAATTATTAACTTCGTATCAAAAATAAATTTTTTACATATAATATTTACTTAGCTATAAAAATTCAGTAGTTAATTATAGAGAGATTGATCATATACAAATAATTGAAAAACTAAAATTCATAAAGCTATTGTATTAGAAATATTATTACCATATTCATAACGTATTGTGAGTTATAACTATAACATGACCAAACAAATTCTTTATTAATGTACATAATAGAATTTAAATATAGACATATTAAAAAATTAAATGAGTATTATAAAGAAAACTAAAAAAGATTATATATAATTACACTATAAATACACAACAATTTCTATTTTATATATTTCTTTTAGCATTGCACATTGCAAAAATGGCTTTATTGTACAAAATAAAAAGAATAATATTACTTAAACATTCACAATTTCACATTATGTGGAGTAAGGAGTATACTCTCATAAATCAAATCATATCTTGACATCTATTTCAATATAATCATAGAGAAATTAAATTACCTAAAGTCTTTCTTTCTAGTTCCTATAGACTATTTTCTGCTATATATTTAACTACCCATAAGATAGGATAATGGTACCTATAAAATGGTTATTGGCTGGCCATTATTTGCTAGTTCCTTATAACACTACTTATTATGGTCAAACTAAACTATTATATAATGTCTTAGAGTATGATTGTGCATTCCCGAAGTGAATTATGTTATCACTTTTTTAAAAGGAGCAATAAGTTTAAAGTCTATTATACGTCGTTTATCATATATGCATGTGCAAGTTTTCTATCATGCTGGAAATATTCCTTTCCAAAGTTTAATTTTATGTATTTTTATTGTTATTTTCTAATTATTGCAACATATAAGTGTAGACATTTCTTTTTTTACTTAGCTACGTACATATTACCCGCTTCATTATGAGAAGTTAGTTTCCAAAAATTATATTTAAAACAAAACTTATTGTTATTTTAAAAAGCCTAATCTTGGATTAACAATTTAACATACTCATAAAGCTTAGATACAAACATAACAATATTGAATAATAGAATCAAGATAAAACACCAATGTCTAGAGACACTACAAAGTGATTTATAATTACAATTATGTGTCTTGTCGTTAATAGTTGAATAACCAAATAAATGTTAGTATATTTAACCCTAATCAGAATACTAACTCCATTAAACTTTAGATGTTATATTTTCATATTATTATTTTTAAGAAAACACCATAACATATGGTCCCTACAAATCTAATCCATTTAATATATAAACCAAGTGGGAAGGAAGTACAGTCCCTAAAAATTTGGTTCATTTAATTTACAAACCTAACCTTTTTCAGTTTAATCTCATTTTCCACTACAAAATGATAGAAGAAGCTTGATACTGTCAACACAAAGTAGCAAAAGAAGAAGAAAAAATTGGTGATAGGAGAAGATGATAGAGGAGCAATGTGAAAAAGGGTTAAACAAAGCGTAATAGTATATGATAAGAGCAGACAGAGTGGAGTAACATGCGATAAAGGAGCAACAATAACAATAAAGAAGCAACAACAATGAAGAAGAAAAATGAGAGACGAAGGAGTAAAACAACAGTCAACTATGAGTTGAGTGGAAGGCAAATTGGTAAAGGCACTAAGGTTGTACCTGCAAGGGTGAGGCAATTACCTTCTTTTACTAGAAACTTAAGAGGTGCTTGGTTAATGGGTTTGGGAAACTATCAATGGGTAAAGAATGAAAAACGTTTTGTTGGCTATGTATTATCATTGTTTGAATTTTTTTTAATATCCTACTTTTAAGGATTACTCGATACCCCCCACATATGAGAGGAATGATTTTCATTCCTTATTAATAGGCAAGTGTCACGGTGTCATGTCACACCTGTGACATTTACTTTTTTCTTTTTTAATTAAATATAATTAAAAATATATTAAAATTTGATGTAAAATAAATTTTAAAAAAAATTATTTCTCAATTTTTTTAACAAGCTAAGCACTATCAATAGTAATGGTAATAGTAATCATTCCTTCCTTTTATCCAACCATTATAATTATAATGATTTTATCCATTCTCATTTCTCACTATATTCATAGTCATTCTTATTACCATCCCCCTATATGATCTAATAACCCTTTTAGATTTTTTTTAATTTAGTCGTTATATTTCTAATTTTTATTAAATTACTAGTATTTTTCTAGTATTCTTGGTATGGATTGGCATCAACTAGTAGAAATCGAAATGACCAGTACTAACTAATACCTAAATCTAATATGATATCATAGAATTCAATACCATTTTCTAGCTAGAACAGTATAAAATCTATTCCGTTGGTATTTAGAACTTGATAAATAATGCAAAAATCAGAAATTATAATATTTAGGGCTTTGAGTTTACAATTCTTTTAGTAAAATTCCAATTTCATCATAGTTTATTAAGTAGATGCTCAAGAATGGATCTTTCGATGGTCAAATAATAACTTTTTTGTCCTTCCTAAATTGCATAGGCTACTTTCTCAACTTATTATATTGACAAGTGTAGAAATAGATGACTTTTCTTGAATCATGGCTATGTTAATGCCTATCATCTCTAAAAGAAAACTCCACATCCCGTTTTCACTTCTTGAATTTGGAATTAGTTAGGAGTTTAATGGAAACACTATTGTCAATTACAAAAAAAATGTGACTGCAAAATAAAAATTATATATTTTCATCACAAATGGAAGATAACGGCATTACTAATAGCCATAAACAATATTTGTAGTAAACTTCTTATCAAATATATCATGAAATACTTATGGACATAATACATAATACATAAGGATAAGATCTCCCTAGCGATTAGAATGCACATAATTAACTCTTGTAATTCTACCACTTGTAGGTGTATAAATCACTTAGACAATGGTTATCCTCTACTAAATGCTTTTATACACATCTCAAAATCTCATATAGAGTCAAAACTTGTGGGTATATTAACCAAATATAAAATCAAAGATATCCTCTAGCATGCAAGCAAAAGATTTCAAATACAACATGAAAGACCATTGTAGCTAATGATATTCTTACTTGCATTTAAACAACTTCATAAGTACGAAAGGTACACTTATTATGATATCCTCATACCCTCACATTTTCTTATATGGATATAAATCTATGAAAAACATTTCACTGGATAATGTAAATACTATCAATAACCTTCATTTAAGAATTTACAGTAGAAATATCTCATAAAGTGATAAATCATGCAATATATGACAATAAATGAACCAGATAATAAAACACACATTTATCTCCTTTATTTTAAGTCAATTATATGAAAAATCAATCAATTATGATTTTGAAGACTTTATTATAAACTTTTTTAAGTTAAATTTTAACTATTAGTATTACCATCACAATAAATTCAAAAGTTTTAGAAATTCAAATATATACATCTGCAGGACCTAAAAAATGGTTTTAAATAACTTTAAGGATCGTTTCATAAATTTTGAATTTTTTAGAATTTTCATGTAATACGCTGACATCAGCATACGTATGCATGGCGTGGAGAGCGTGCATTACATGTGTGAGGCTCCATATGCTACCAAATATAGAGGATGATAGGATGCGTGCAACTCATACACCAGAAATGCTGACCCTTATGGTGCATTAATATGCCACAACTTCATGGTGTACATTATACATACCAGATGTGCACGCATGTGTCCTGACCAATATGGTGTCCGCATCATATGCAGTTCGTACATGTCACATATATCAACTATACATGTGCCATATTTCTGTGCGCAAGGGTCCTACACGCTAGATGCGTCTCAGAATAAGCAATTTCTTTTTTTATTACATTAGGTATTCCAATTTAGCTGGACTAATCCTAAGACCCTAAGACCCCACCTCAAGAGCCCTAGAGGATATAAATCTGGAACCCCAGGATCCCTCAAGTTCTTACATAGCTTGTACACTTCTGCCCACAAGGAATCTTCACATACTTAATCTTTCATCTAATGATTGATCAATGGCCCTACTTAGCATCAGGTCTCATCAGCTCCTAGGTTCCCTAGTAGCCCCAACTCCCACACTGCTATTGGAAGCGAGACGTCCGTAATTGATCCAATCAAAGAGCTATGCCCAGGGGGCTAGAAGATCATCAACAAGAAATTTCCCATTTCTCCTCCTTTTACATGACTTGAACTTAAGACCTCCTATGAAGGGGAGCCTTAAGTGAGGAGTTGAAACCATTTAGGTCACTCCTACTTATCAAAACAAGCAATTTCTTTTTTTTGGTGCAATTAGGCTATTCCCGTCAGACGCGAAGACTAATCCCTTTGTCACGGGAGCTCGCACTAAGCAGTAAATGGCTGACCACGAGATGTACTCCGTTCCCATGAGTTTCTAAAAACTAATTTTAGTATTTTTTGTTGAATTCCATTTAATTTTTGTTGAAAAAACATTGGAACTTATGTTTTATGATAATTTTTTCAACTATTCTCACATAGAAACTAATCTAAATGATAAAACATTGGAACTTATGTTTTATGATAATTTTTTCAACTATTCTCACATAGAAACTAATCTAAATGATAAGTAAACTATATATTTAAGCTAAAAAATATTGATTTCTCTAATTTTTTTAAATAAATTTGAAAATCTGTGTTTAAATTGAAACAATCATGAAACCTTATTGATACTAAGTATTAAATATAACATGAACTTTATGAATTGACCTAAGGTTATTCATGAACTTATATAAATGATAATAATAAGAAAATTTACTTATTTTGTGTTTCATTTTTGTTTGAGCAAGATGCTGAAGACCTTAAGTAAACTCCTTAATTATTAGAGAAGCAACTTTAGCTTTCAAACATCCTTAACAAAAGTTATCTAAAATAATAATAGTAAGATCTCTTCTGTGTCTTTCTTAATATACAAAACTCCTAATAGTTCATAAGAAATTGTATATTGTGAACTTACTTAAGCAAATAGTAAGAGACCTAATAATTATTTATAATAACCTTAATCCTTTCCATCATATGTTTAATAAGGACTCGACTCATTTTAATTTCATGAATATCAAGATCATTTTAATTCTATAAAATGATTAGCACATAAATCATAATAAAACATTAATTGTTTTTTATACTGGCTCATCTCAACCACCACAGTTATACAAGTGTTCAGCTTCTAATAGTATTCACAGTACAAGTTGACAGAACTCTGTAACTCTTACAGAGAGAGTTAAGCAGCAAGAAGTGTAAGCTTTATTAAAGCCTAAGGCTATTTATAACAAGTTTTGAATATTTTAGTAATTTAATTAAAATTAAATTCTAATTTTATTAATTAGAATTGTAATTAATTCTAATTAAATATCAATTGTGTCTGAATAAGAATTAATATCTCATATTTTCCTTATTTATTAGATATCTCATATTTAAACATAAAATTTCTCAAACTTTATAATTAAGTTCAACTTGATTAAAAATATATTTTCTTTCTTCAACCGTTCTTTGTGTGTGACCCATTAAGTTCTTAAATATGTTGGTAATAGATATAAATATAACCTTAAATTATATTTAGAATTAGATAAATTAAACTCCTTTAATTTATCTTTAATTTTCTAAATAATTTATATCTATAAATCAATATTAGCGACTAGCAATGCATCATGACCATTTAAATATTTAAGAATGTCAAGGTGATTTTGAGTAATCTTTTTGTACGTATTTTTTTTATATAATTCAATTATTTCATCATACAATATTCCTGATAGACATATAATATAAAATTAATGTTTACTCTATTTGAGTTAATCATGTTAGTTCTCTATCATTATGAATTGATTCAATCAATAATATTTGTTAACTATTTTACAAAGTGTCATTCCATCTTGACTAAAGATTTCCTGAATCAACACTAATCAAAAGTAACAAAACATTATTTCTAATTACTTTAAGGCGATGAATCTTAATTGATTGTTCATTTACCTCCATATAGTTCATGTTATATCCAATAATTACTGATTAAGCTATCATTGATCATAATAATTCATAAGGAATATTAAAACATAGCAATCCCTAAATGAGATAACTTTGGAGATCTCAAATCAAATGATCACTTATACAATTATTACAATAAGAATTTTGATAGACATACAAGTAATGTTCTAAATAGATTTCTCATATAAGGTTAGTTTAGTAAAGTTGTTTTCTAATAAGCACTCACACTTTTGTTTAAATATCTCTATATTTTAGTCTATGAATCAACTATTTCCTTTAAAAAGAAGAATATATCGTGTGCTAATTATTTTGCACTTTGTTAATGACATAGTTTAATAGAACAACGATTCGAAACAATTTAAGAATAATACATAAATGCAATATGAATCTCATAATTATGATTTCATTATGAATTCTTATCACATGGACTTTATCATATACATTAGAATATGTATAAGATAAAGAATGTCTTTAAATTATTTGTGTCACTAAACTACGACCAATCGAGTGACTATAAGTCATAAACCAACAATTTCCTACATGCACTAAGCCAGTCGTTTAAGTATATTATACCATATCACTATATGATGATTGTGTTATTATCGAGACAATGTTTTAGTGAGAGAATTTTACAAGATACTCTATAGTGAGAACTTGCTTAAATCGTACAATTTTCTTCTTAATAATCATCATAATTAAGATAAACTATGTAAATATATAATTAGATTTTTGATGAAACCTTAGCTTCTTTTGTATGTCGAATGATTCTAATGTTCTATAGTACATTACTGTCTGAGCAATGCACGAAATTATACCACGTTCATTAAAGAAATTATTGACTCAGATAATTATTTTCACTAAATGAAAAATGTATTATGACTTAATTAGTAACCATTTTTACATTGTAACCTTTCCAATATGAAAATAATATTGTTTTAAGTAAAATGTATTTTAATTAGGATTTACTTCTACAGTTAATATCCATATAACCTTAAACTCATATATCAACTACTACATAGAAATGGTCTAGTAAACAACTTTAGTACACTATCTATATACTTGGACTAAAATAGGTAAACAACTTCTATATCTATCTTTATAGATCTAATTCTCAAAATTAGGTTATATTTTCATATCCAACAAGAGTTGTTCTTAGATAATTATAGTTTCAACAATTGAAAATATGAAATTTGATGGATCCCAATTCTCGAGCCCAACTCTTGTAGAATATCATAAGATTTGAGCGTGAGTATTATCTTATAGGGTTGTTTCAATGAACCCTCATTAGCCAACATTGGTTCATCTTCATTCTTTGATACCATGAGTGTTGGGCCCCAATTCCAAACTATTCTTATACTGAATTAGTATTCTACTGCTCAACTTCCATCCAGAAATTAAAATTCTTAGAGACTAAATTAAAATTCAATTTTTTCAGGTGATTTGTAGCCTAAAACGACCACAATCTGATATCTCTAGTGAAAGTTATGCCAATTGTCCCAAGATAGGTACAATATGATTGAGGACATAATCATGTTTAATTCTTTTGGCCATAACTTCATCTGAACTTCATTATCCGACCTCCAAATGAAGTGATTCTTGAACCAATAGATTCCCAAAGTATTTGTGTATCTCTCCATAAAAATTTATAACCTTCGGTCTTGATCTGAAAAAGATTGATGAAAAGAAATTTAGGGATCGATTAGGAGAGCATGACTAGGTTATAAACATTCTTCAGTATTTTAATCATATCTTGATCGGTAGAGCTCCGAATGAGATAATTCTTGTTTCAAAATAAACTGGAGACATGGAGCTACAATTATTTTGAAAAAGTCAAGTGGTGATTTGGGTGTCTGGCTAGTGTGGGCTCGCTCCTTGTGGTTTGAGATGTTATGAGAATGAGAATGAACCGATATTGGCCAGGGAGATCTCATGAAAATAACCTTATAGGATAATATGCTCACGTCCTATGATACATCCGGATAGTTGGGCTCCGAAAACAAAGTCCAACATCATGCGGTATCAGAGCATGAAAATGAACCAATGTTGGCTAATGAGGGTTCATTGAAACAACCCTACAAGATAATACTCACGCTCAAGTCTTATGATATTCCACAAGAGTTGGGCTCCGGAATCGGGGTCCAACATGTTGTGGTATCAGAGCGCCTAGATTTAGTATCTTACATGAGTATTTTTGAAAATATGTATCAAGTTACAAGCACTCATGACTGACATGTCTTAGCATGCAGCAGCAATTGATCCTTAATTTGAGTCGCATGTGTATGAGTTATACGCATGAGTAAGTTTTAAGAGTTTAAGCTGATAGAATTAGTGAGAAAAATGATGCTCTTCCATGATATAAGAAAATGAAAGTTGTGGATAAATAAAAATGAGAAATAATACATGGTTAAATATGACAGATAATGATTCATCGTATTTGTATTGGAAGGATGCCTTATTAAATATGACATCAATATTGCACTATGGTGATATGTCCCCAAATGTAATATGGATGTGAATATATTATCATGGATTGTTGAGGAAAATAGGGAGACAAGTAGAAATGTTGATATTAAAGTGTACGAGTAGAATGTAATGAAAATAGAAATTGTTACTATCTTAAGAAGATGAAATTGGAACCGAAGTGGTTGTTTGATTAATGTAACAAGAGTTACGATCCACCATAAGAATGTTTAGTGGGATTGTGTATGGATGATGTTGAGTTGAAATTACGTATACTTGAAGTTATCAACTTGAGATGATGAATCTTGAACATAAATTATTGTTATACATATAAGTGAGATATTATGGAAAAGAAAGATAGGATTTTTGTGAATGATGAGAATTAGTTGTAGGTGATGATTCAAGTAAGTAGAGATTAGAGAATTTAATGAAATAATATTGGTATTTGAATGGATTTGCTCATGACATTCCAAGTTTGTACAATGAAAATTTCAAGCTTTTCATAAGGAAAAATTATGTTTTAAACTCAAAGGAAAAACTGTATCAATCCAGGTAGAATTAGCCAAAGTTGTCTTTACGAAAGTTGGAGATTATCTTTCTAACTTTCCAACGATATAAAGTATGAAATTTTTAGATATCGAAGTCAAGAGATATGATCATTATAAGTTGGTTATGCTATATAGGATGTATATATAGAAGAATTATGGTAAATGAAGTGATATCACACTAGGATTGTTGAATTTGGAAAGATTATGGGTGAAAGGGGCGTTATAATGGATGTAGGAACCATTGGAGATGCTTTGAAGAGTGTAGTTAGTGATTTAGAACTTTTGGTGATGTGAGGAAGATCTCGTAGAATCCCTTTGTCTAATTCATCTTAGACTGACTCACTTCGTTTGATTCACCTTAGACTGAATCCCTTCACCGGATTCATCTTAGACTAAACTCCTTCGTCTGATTCATCTTAGATTGAATCACTTCGTTTGATTCACCTTAGACTAATCCCTTCGCCTGATTCATCTTAGATTGAGTCCCTTCGTCTGATTCATCTTAGACTAAATCCCTTCGTCTGATTCATCTTAGGCTGAATCACTTTGTCTGATCCATCTATACTTTTGAAAATTGAGATTTTGACCCTCTAGATGGCAAAATCTCTCTTGAAGGTCTTCACGAAAGTTGTAGATGTCGAAGTCCTCTTCGAAACAGCTCTAAAATGACCATAGGCTGATATCTCTAGTGAAATTTATTTCGATTGTCCCAAGATAGGTACAATATAATTGAGGACATAATCATGTTTGATTCTTTTAGCCATAACTTCATCATCCAACCTTCAAATGAAGTGATTCTTGAACCAATAGATTCCTAACGTATTTTTGTATCTCTCCAAAAAAATTTATAGCCTTCGGTTTTGATTTGAAAAAGATTGATGAAAAGAAAGTGAAGGATCGATTAGGAGAGCATGACTAGGTTATGAACATACTTCGGTATTTTAATCATATCTTGATCAGTAGAGCTCTGAATAAGATGATTCTTATTTCAAAATAAACTAGAGACATGGAGCTACAATTATTCTGAAAAAGTCAAGCGGTGATTTGGGTGTCTGACTTGTGTAGGCTCGCTCCTTGTGGTTTGAGATGTTATGAGAATGAGAATGAACTGATATTGGCAAGGGAAATCCTATGAAAATAACCTTATAAGATAATACGCTCACGTCTTACAATACATTCAGATAGCTGGGCTTCAGAAATGGGGTCCAACAAAATTGTTGTTATGTATAAGCAATATGTCTTTACATACTCCTATTGAAGAGGACAATTATTCTCCTACTAATGTCCTTGTAGACATGATAAGTTTAAATCATCTCCAAAAAAAACTCTTTGAATTCATCTTGAAAGTAACTATTTCAATATATTATATCCTTTCTACTATATATTAAATATATCAACAAAAACACTAGTTCAATGTATTGGTATGAAATTTGAAATTTTCAAATGTCATCTTACTCCCGTTACTTATCTTAAGAATCATTATATATTGAAACAAATAATTTGTTTGATAGATATGTAAGATTATATTCAACTTTTGGATATCTCAACTTTTTATTATTCTCTCTAGTTCAAAATTTAGTGGATAATATATGTTTCAACTAAGCATAACATTCCAAAATCGTTAATTTTGACATTTTCAAATTCTTAGCATTTCATATCTAATATGAAATATTGTTAATTGATTTAATTGAAATTATTGAAGGCGAGTTATTATACTAGATAATATTACACATACAATATCCCATATTGTATTTTACTCTTTATATAAATTCATACTCATATAAAGTTTAGTCATGAGGATATTTACTAAAGAATCTATTCCTTGTAAATAATCAAAAAAATTATATCACAGGACATCGATCTCATCAAAATGCTTTAACATTCTAAGTTAATAGATCACTTATACATTCATTATAATGACAATTTTCATATACTTACAAGTATCGTTCCAAATAGCTTTCTTATATGAGATCATTTCAGTAAACTTATTATCTAACAAACACCTACATTTTTGTTTAAGTATCTCTATACTTTAGTCTATAAGATTGACTATTTTTTAATAGGAAAAAAAATAATGTGTTTTTTTATGCTCCATTAATGTTATATCTTAATAGAACAATAATTAAAAAAATTAATGATAATACATAAATACAATAAAATCTCATTATTATGATTCAATCCTATATTAATTTGCAATGACTTTATTATATACATATCAGAATATTTATAAGGGCATAAACCAATATATCTACTAGGAGAAAGACCCCTTAAACATATCTATATAGCGTGGGGAAGATCTAAGTGACAGCTGCTATGGAATGGAGGCATGTAGGGGTGAGCATAATTCGGGCCGGCCCGATTACCCGGCCCAGCCCGAATTAATTCGGGTAATAAAATGGAAAAATTTCGGTAAATCGGGCCGGCCCGAAAACTACCCGAATTATTTCGGGTAAGCGACGGGTAACTCCGAACAAATTCGGGTTACCCGAACTACCCGAATTAAGTTAGCTATCTTTACTAAAGTTTCTTATTAGTTTGAATAGAATTAAAATTAGGGCTTCTTCGTTCTTCCTATCCTATTGGTTCCTAACTTCCCGATTCTTCTTCTTGCCTTCTCTTCTCGCCGGAACCGCCTTCTGCCTTCTCGCGTCACCTCTGCCTTCTGCGTTCGTCTTCTCGGTTCTTCTTCTCGGTTCGTCTTCTGCCTTCTCGGTTCCTCCTCCGTCCGTGGTGTGTCTCCCGTGGGTCAGCCTCCTCCAGCTGGTGCGTCCGGCGTTCCTGGTGGCTGGGGTTGGTGGTGCCTTCTGCGTGTGTCCCTGGTGGTGCCGCGTGCGTGCATCCCTGCTCCCTGGTCAGTGGTCACCGCCGTAACTGTTTCTTTGTTTTAATTTTCAGTTTCTTTGTTTGCATGCTTA
>JAOTIZ010000203.1:12205674-12218889 GCA_027123425.1 Erythroxylum panamense | reverse complement strand
AACATATTTACCTAAAATATAATCAGTTAAGAAGTTTTGAAACTGTGATATTAGAAAATCGTTAAACCAACAAAAACTGGATATTAATGCATACTTGATTGTTCAGACGAGGTTTGAGGAATTGAAGAATTTTCGACAAGAGTCGATCTCCCTAATCCTTTATAGGTTGTTGTGACATCGCTCTCACCTCTATCGGCATACATGTCCTCTTCAAGTTTAAAGGAAGCTTAAACATGTAAGATAGACAATCAAATGAGAATATGTATAATAACTTCAACAAAGGAAATGAGATGTACATAATAAGGAAAGAGACATTGTGCAGATGATACTAAACACCTTCAAGTAACAGATCGGCCATGGAAGGTAAACGATTCTTAGTCTATGATGCAGTGATATTTCCTGCAGTTTTGATTCCTTGGGTTGGGACAATTTTGCGACATTCCTCCCAACGGAAAGAATTACTACCATCCAGAACTAATCGCCATGTCGACATTCCTTGAATAAGAATTTCAATGAAAGACTTTACATAATATATTGAAATGCAAATAATGTTCTTTTTTATTAAAATATTCAATTACAAACACAAATTAATCGCTATCAAAATTTAATTGTAAATTATAATCATCTTCTTCTTCGGAAGAATAAGAATCAAATCCGGCTCCTCTTTAGATCTCTGACTCTCGTCATCTTCTCCAGAAGAAATATTGACATATTCGTTAGATGGATCATTCAAAGGTTCATTATCATCATACGTGACACTAATCTAACTAATTTCAACTTCATAGCTGGAATGCACCTTAATTTACTTCAAATAGATTATAAAGTACATTCTTAAATAGAGAACAGATGACAAAAATTATATGGAATAATTAATTTATTTCATTTAGAAGGACTAAGAACATAAAGTTTTCAGATTATTAAAATCAATATATACTCTTAAGCAATCTTCAAGGCAATGGTATATTATATTTCATATTGCAATCTTATTTAAGATGAAGAAAATAACATATGATTTTAGTATGATTGACAAAGACCACTAAGTATATTTTCAAAGATTCATTAATAAACATTAAACTTTATCGTTATATATGGATTCTTTTTTGATAATTACTAGCAGTAATTAGTTTATGAAGTAAATAAATAAATTAGTTATCACCCACATTTATGATGAAGAACAAGAATCAAGTTGCATATATTTTTTAGGTTAAAATCACCAAAAATTATTCAAGAAAATCATTGTCGCTTTTACAAGTTATATATAAAAACTTGAACAATTTTATATATAATATTGCAAAAAGTTTTTATTATGTATATTGTTAAAGTTAAGGGCTAAAGAAATAACTCGTATCCTCAAGCGCCACAAGAAGAGGAAGAGATAAAGAAAATTGTTATTTTATTGCAATCAATAGTTACAATATATTGTGTATGAATAAGTGTATAAAAAATGTAGCACCATCATTTCATAAATTGTAGCACCCCACTCCCGCAAGATCTGAACTCGACATCAATGGGTGATATCCAAGTCCATGCCCCGCAAGGGTGACATACTAAAGCACTCAATCATTCAATAATTGGTATAATTTTTTTTTGAATACAATCAAATGCACAGAAATCAATAAACAATTGGGGCCAACTTTCAAATACAAAACACTTTAGTCATAATGTCTTTACATTACATCATAAATCATTTGTACAATAGTTATCAAATATACAATTTTATACAAAAATAGGGAAACACAAATATAGACGCAAACTCATCCCGACCTCTATCTTTCCCTTGCATGCAGTAATTTTACTCCCGTTTGCCTAATGGGGTATTCTTTTGATGAAAAATGTTTGCAAATTTTGGGTGAGTTTTGCGAACTCAATGAGTGACCATCGTCGATAGCTCACCTAGTCACATAACACATAATTCACATCATTACACATTTCACACTTCACATTCAATGCAATTTAATCACTCATATTATGCATATGCAACGCACATGAGACCCACTTCCTATTTGTTACTTTGTTATGACCGAGTACCTAAACTGTCCCATATAGGGATAATTGATCACTTTCCCTTATCTGCTTGGGGGATGCAGAGCTCATTAAAAGTTGAGCCAGAGGCTCTGAATCACTTTTGAGCTTGAGGCTCATTTTTACTCGTTGTCATTATATTTCATGCATTCATGAAATGAAACGCATCATTCACATTTGCATAATCCCATTCACTTAAATTCACATACAATTTGCATTTCAATATCTCATGTATATAACACAATCATCGGACCTTCATTATCCGGAATTCAACAGTCAAATCACATTCATATGAGCACTCAGTAGTCAATTAACACAAAAATTCAAACAGACGAACAATGAAATGAGACCATCCAGGTCTACTCACAATACAGTCCAAAATAGTATTAGCTTCCAAATTTTAGATACGCCTGCATGCAGACGTTTACCCTGCACATCCCATTTGTGCAGTACACAATTCACACACGTTGCAAAACTCATTTATGCACAAATAGTTATATAGTCTAGGTACAATGCATGCTCAATGACAATCCCAGGTGCTTTATCAACTTCATATCTTATGCTCATTTTCATTTCATAAATCAATCACTCAATCCTTTGGTACTTTGATGTCGACAATTCATTCACTAATTTATCACTAGTAGCCTTCCATTTCAATCCCACTGAAAACACAATATCATCTCTCTCTCTCTCTCTCTTCGATTTCCTTAACTTTAATTTTATGTTTGTTCATCCTCAATTTTCCCAAAAATATTCACTTATGTATACACACACACACACACAATTCTAAGGGAAAACAGAGCGTATAAGTCCTTATCACTTTCAAGTTTTTGTACTCTTCTCCTGCATGTATTCAATGATCTTTCTACTCAAAATCATCTCTACACCATCATATCACATAAAAATCCCTAAATACATAAAAATAACACATCTGAATTTTTTTCTAGTGTGTACTGTATTCATGAAAGTGGCCACTTTTTCTATGACTAATTTATGTCAGATAAACCATCCATTTTATCTCATATAACAAAATACTTGTTAAAACTCCAAAATCTTCAACCATCACAAAGCCCTAACTTTCATGCAACTCACGTTCTTCATCTTACTGAGGGTTTGGGTCAGGTTTTCTTGAGGCAAAAGAAACAGATGACAAATTGGTAATAGTAGAAGATAAGGGTAAGCCTAGTTTAGCTTTGATGGAGTTTTTGATGAAAAACTCTATGTTGAAGATACACTAGAGAAAGAAACTTCTAGAGAAAGAAATGAAGGCAAGTACAACAACTTGTCTTTTAAAGTTATTAAAACTCAACTTTAAAGTTAGGACACCTATCCATTTCTTAGCCACTTATCCACTTCCTTTTAGTAAAACTCACTTAAGTATGATTTGTACTTAAGTTTATGACTTAATAAAACCACTGAAACATAAGTCATAACCTATTAAGTTTGCAACAATTTCTTCTAGAAACATGTTCCCCTATGTATTATGTTCCCATTGACACCAAAATCATTCAATTTGGTTCAGTGATTTGAAAGATATACTTCAAACATTTTTGGACTATTCTTGTCTAAATCAATATACTATGCATAACTCCCATCCAGAATTTTAAACATCTTAGAGACTGGTTTAAAATTTGAATTCTTCATAGGATTTGCAACCCTATGACTCTAATTTACTCCAAATTAAAAATCATCTCATTTGGAATTCTACAGATCCATATATAATTAAAATACGGAAGTATGTTCAGTAAAACAACACCAGTTCACTATTCCAACCTATCCCCTCATTTTCGTTCAATCAATCTTATACAAATCAACTTAGAATGCTACCAATATTTGTGTAGAGTTATATCAATGTCTTATGAATCCAATGGTTTAATAATCACTTCATTTGGAGGTCGGATAACAAAGTTATGGCCACAAGAGTCAGATAAGGTTTTGTCCTCAAATCATATTGAACCTGTCTCCGGACAAATGGCATAACTCTCTCTATAGATGTCAGATTAAGATCATCTTAGGATGGTTTCAAAGAGAACTTTGAGATATACAGCTTTCAAGAGACCTTGAAGACAAATTCTATCATATGAAAGGTCAAAATAGACAAGATGATAGCATCAGACGAAACCAAACGAAAAAGTAGAAGAATTGAAAAAGAAGATGAATTGGGAAAATTATCATAACTTTCCCTACAGATATTGGATTTAGGTTTTCTTTAAATGGTTTGAAACAGGACTTCAAGATCTACAACTTTCATGAAGACCTTGAAGATAAATTCTATTGTTTGAAGGGTCAAAAATGGAACAGACGATAGGCTCATAAGAAATGTAGCCATATGATTCTAGTTTAATCCAAATCAAGAATCATCTCGTTTGGATAACTAGAGAAAAAGTTGTGGCTAAAAGACTGAAGCATACTCAGCAAACATTTTCTAAATCAACTACCAGTTTTGTTTCCAAATCTCTCCTTATAATTACTCATACCAAGATCACTCTTTCTACTCCCTCTACTTCTCATTTTTAATAAAATCACATTTAAAATCAATTATACCTGGAAGTTGTCAACGAATGCATGTACAATCATTTTTATGTGCAAAAAAATTCACTATTCATATGTATGTGTATGCCATATTATGCATGAGTATAAAATGTGTTTCCTACTTTCTTAGCAATTTCTCTCATTCATTGTTTTTGCCTTAACATGGGTAACGAGATGTTACAATTAGTCGCTACAAATGAATCTTAAATATAAAAATTACATATTGTATTGAAATTCTAGCTATGGGTTCATACACAAACAATTGAATAATAACGAGAATATGATCATTCATACATAAAAACCAAATCTATACACTTAGGATAGCATAATCAATTCCCAAAGAGAGAAAGAAAATAATAAATACAAGGAATGCTTAACCGGGTTCATTAGCGTTGATGTCACCTTTGAACTGACATTGGGATGTCTAACCCTCCATGGGTCTCTTATAGTTGAGAGCTTCCATTGCCCTTTTCATTCTCCCGAAAGCTCCCCTCTTTTCCTAGCTGAAAACACCAAAACATTCATAACCCTAGGCCATCACATGTTTTGTCCATTTATATTAAAAATTTAGGGTTAAATTGGGACATATGTCCCTCGTCTCACGCCTGTGAGTGACCACTCACAGGTGTGAGAGGTGTCTCACTTACATGGCCGTGAGAAGATGTCTCACGCCCATGCACACTATGGTGCCAAGAGTGTTCCTATGCCTTATTCTTCACTCTTCATTCTTTATATTCTTCAGTTTCTTGTCTTCTTGCTTTTAATCTTCTTGTTTCTGCTCCATAAAGAAAAGTGAGTGTGAATCTTCAAAAAAAGACCCAAATCTGGTGCTTTTGACTCACTTTAGCTCCTTCGCTTTTGAATTGTGCCTAAAACCATAAATGAATTGAAGTGAGTATCTTAAGCATTTTCGTATCATTAATCACTAAATGTTATTGAATAAATATACAATCAATTAAACACATATCATTTCCACCATATTTAATTTTTGACCATCCTCAGGCAAAACATCAAAATTAAGATCATAAACCCAAAAACATTTACTCAATTCCCATATTTCCCAAGAATATATAGTCATAAGCAAAGATGAATATCTTTAAAAAACCATAATAAGAATTTATCATTTAATGCTTTTACTCATAATCATTCAACATTCATCACCTTTAGAAGCTAAGCAATCTAGAGGTAGACTTGAAAAATGTGTTTAAATAAGATAGGTTCATGGGAACACTCAAAAGCCATTCATGATCATTGACATTCCACAACTTTGCAAATCATTTCATTTCCCCACCACTAAAGTTCACATACATAATCATGAACCAAATGACTTTTCGAGGTTGTAATGTGGGCAAGGGTTGTAGTGAGATGTATTTAGATAGTGTAGTGTAAAAGCCATCAAAGCTAGTGAAACAAAAAAGCATTCAATATGCCATCAAGTGCAAAAGCCAACATTCACTTACAATTGTGTACATCAACTATGATAAATGTAAAAGTCATGTTTCTTAGCTCAAATTTAAGCTCTCACACCACAAACCATATTAAGAATATATAACTCACAAAAGTTCATCATCAACAAGACTTTGTAACCATAGGTATTGACCATCGAAAGCAACATCCACCTCATATCCAACATACTTAAGTAACTCATTCAATACAACTTTAGGAGGAAAGATTACTCATAAATAACTTTGCAAAACATATGCATTTCCTTTTTGATACATTTATTTAAACATTTTTTCTTTTTCTTTTTCTTTTCTCTTTTTGTTTTTGTTTTTCTTTTTTTCATGAAAGAAGCTACATCAACATGGGAATGATAAGACATAAATTCGCATCCTAACAATTATAACCATTTCACACATATGCATATCTCACACTTAGAATTTTGTTCATTCAGAAACTCATCAATCAACAATTGCTTCGCTAGCTTTAAGGCTTAGGTGAGACATTTGGTTTGGTTTAAAGGATGTAATATGATTAGCACAAAAGGAATAGGTAAATAAAGCTCAAGGGAGCTTAACAAAGTAAAATTCATATAAATAGGTAGGCTATTTGGCTAATGTAACTTGTACAAACGAAGAATGCCTAATCATTTCCATGTTAATGCATGTGATAAAAATGTGGTCTTGAATAGAAAATCAAGGCAAAATCATGATGTACATATCTTGAAGGTCACATATAAACAAAACAAAATGGGGCTGATATAGATTTGTCAGGGCTTTTGTCTACACTAATCACTACTCTTCTAAAGATAATGCATATTGAACAATCACAAAAGCAAAAGTACATGCTAAAGTTGTTATGCATTTTTCTAGTTAATTCAAACTTTAATCATGACTATACAATCCCAGAAGTAAAAGAAAAAGAGAAATTAATTGTTTGTTTGTTTGATTCTCTCTCTTTTTAATTAAAAACTTTAAAAAAGTAAAAACAAACAACTACAAACAAACATGTATATAAGAAATAAATGCGAAAATATAAAGGAAAAGAAATTAACTTCCCTTGGATTGCGTCCCAAGAAGTGCTTTTGTTTAGTGTAGCTGGCTCAACTCCATACTTTCCTCTAGTGACAAAAATATGATCTTTGAGTGTTACAATTATATGCATTATCTTCATATTCTTAATCTCTACTGAGTCCCCACACTTTTGAAATATTTGGAATGTCTCATCACCCTTTTCTTCCTTGTTTAATTTCTCTAACCTACTAGGTAAAGGTAAAGAGTTAATCTTAACAACAAATTGGAACTCAATATCTACCTCCGAGCTAAAAGATATGTCTTTTTCTGCTTCAAGCTCCTCCTCTTAGGTAAAGGTGAAGAGTTAATATTAACAACAAATTGGAATTTAATATTTACCTCCGAGCTAAAAGATATGTCTTTTTCTACTTCAAGCTCCTCCTCTAATTCTTTGACACAAGCAATTCCTTAAGTAGTTCTCTCATGATTCTCAATCTCCTTTTCACCATGTCAAGTCTCTGCACTAACACCCTTAGGTACACCTCGAGTTGACATGGTTGCTTCTCATTGCTTTATGATTCAAGGTAGCTGAGAGCTTCTGCCATTTAACCTATCTAGTTTATTACATTCTAGAGTCTAGATATCATATCTTGGTGGACTTGCCTCATTTCCTGTTGGAACTGTTGTATACTCTATTGAAATTGAATGTTGTTAGCAGTCATAATATTAAGCAAGTCTTCTAAAGATGTGCCTGAGTCATGATAAGAAGTTTCTTGGTAAGTGTAAATTACATAGTTTGATATGTTTAGCCATTAATTCGATCATTTAGTTTGAGTTAAGGTCAGAATTTTGTTAGTTTGTTAATTATTTATATTGTAAGTGTTTATAGGATACTACAAGCTTTTAAGCTTAAATATTATATTATTGAGATACTTTGATGTGTTTACTAGTGTTTTAGGGTCAGTATGAAAGAGCGGCGGAGCTTCGGAAGACATTCGGGCCAAAACAATGTCCCATGATTGTCACAAAAGGCTCAAATGTGGACCACGGTCATAGCCTGCATAAGATAGAAGCGCAATCACTTACGAACTTTAAGTTTCTGGGGACCTTTTGGACTTTTCAAACCCCGAAAAGACCCTAGGGTTACCCAAAACATAAAAGACTATTTAAAGAACATTAAGAGGAGCACAAAGAAGCTTTTTGCATCAGTCACACTTGAAACCCTAAAAAGAGAATACTGAGGGAGAGAAAGAAGGAGAAGGAAGAGGAAGATGAAGCTAACTCGACGTGCTTCTCGGATCAAGAGGTTTCTCGACATCATTACCTTCTGTTGTCTTTTCTAAGTCATTATTTCCTTTTCTTTTCAATTTTATTTATGTATAGAGTTGAGATGGATAGTACGATGGTAGGATTTGGAATATTGATGATGTTCTAAACTCTCCTTCAGGATTTTATTTTGATTTAATGATAATTTAATCAATTGTGTTTATTGGATGAATGTCGTGATTTGATTGTGTTCTTGCATAATTCGGTAATAAACTAAAAGAGTGAATTGAATGAAAAATGATTAAATCAGATTAATAAAAGTTAGGTAATTTAATAGAAACTATGTCAAATCATATTGGTAATAATGTGGAGAGAGATCTCGTGTAATGTTTCGATAGTTTATTAGAGTGCCTCAGATCTAATTAGGTTTTGGATAATTTGTCAATTGAGAGATTGCAAATTTCATAATCTGATTAGGGTTTATAATTTAGGTTTAATAATTATAACTCGAGAGAGTAATCAACCCTAAGATAGTCTAGAACTGACACTTCATTGACATATAATCGGCTAGGTTAGCATTAATGATAAGTAAAATCCCCTTCTTATAAATTGGTAAACTCCTTAGGTTGATTTCTATTGTGATAGCATATTGCTCACTTGTTAATACTTTTGTGTTTAGTTTATGATTTGATTAGTTGAACTCAATTCTCATAATTAATTTCTATTGCATCTTTTATTTTCAGTTTTATAGTTTTTTGGCCTTAGATTTTAGGATTAGATTACTCTCCTTCCTTGTGAGATTGACACCTTTAATACTATGTTATGAACCATGTGCTTGCAGAATATTGAGGATTTATAAGATTAAAGCTTACCTCGATCAAGTTTTTGGCACCGTTATCGAAGAAAGAGACGAATATTTTAGTTCTTAGTCTAAGGTATTTTAGTTAGTTTTAAGTTTTTCTGTTCTTTTCATTTTTTATGTCTGTGCTCTTGCATGAACACAAGAGTTATAAGAAGTTCAAGTCTCATAACTAAAACTGTAAAGCTTGACATTACTCGTCTAGAACATTCAATTAGAAGATCTTAGCGTCAAGAAGAAGAAGAAACTGTAAAAGTAACAATGATCGAGGAGTTTCAGCAAGAGTTGGATTAAGGAGCGAACCAAAGGCATCAACTAAGAACCCTTATAGAATTCATGAGATCGAGCTTCAATGTAGCCAATCAAGGTATGGCTAGGCCACCTGTGCAAGCAGCTTCCTTTGAAATCAAACCAGTCCTTCTAAATATGCTTCAACAAAATATGCAATTTTATGGATTAATGAAAGATGACTCGAATGCACATATTGTCAATTTCTTTCAAATTTGCAATACCTTCCATTATCATCAGATATTGGAAGATGCAGTAAGAATGAGACTCTTTCCTTTTACCTTAAGGGATAGAAAAAAATCTTGGTACCATTCCCTCAACCTGACTAAGGTCACCACTTGGGACTAATTAGTTCGTGCCTTCCTAGATAAGTACTTTTCCCTTAACAAGACTACGAAGATTATCGAGGAGATCAAAGACTTTCAGCAAGGTTACAGGGAATCGATTTATAAAGCGTGGGAATCATATAAAGACTTGCAAAGAAAATTTCTACACCATAACCTACCTAAAGAATTTCTTTTGCAAACTTTATATAACATAGTAACCCCACATACAAGATGCACAATTGATGTGGCTTAAGGAGGATGACTTATAAGGAAGACAGTAGATGAAGTAGAAGAACTGTTAAAAGAGATGGCGAGTAATAGTTATTTATAGATGAACGAGTAGAGTAGACAACCCATAACTTTTTGTGAGCAAAAAGGAGTTGTAGCTGTCAATCAAATGATAGAAATGCAGGCTAAAACTGATAATTTAACTCGACAGCTAAACAATATGAAGACTCGTCCTCAAACATAGTAAAAGTGTTCAACTAAAGTGTGAGCCCTGCGGGAAGATGGATCATGATACAATCGATTGTTTCTTGATGAAGGATAATGGATCAGAGCAAGTAAACAACATGGGAACTCAATATGGTCAAGGAGGGAAAAACAATCCCTACTCCAACACATACAACCCTTGGTGGAAAAATCACCCAAACTTCTCTTGATCAAATAATTTTGGAAGATAGTTCAGACCTTAAGAACCACCAGGTTTCAAGTAAGACAAATCGAGTTCAATGGAATCAAATTTAGACAAAATATTAGACAAGCTTGGAAAACTAGATAATGCATAAAAGAGTTTGAAAGAAAGATTCGAACAAGTAACAAAGAATCATGCCTCTTCTATCCACAATCTAGATGTCCAAGTAAACCAATTGTCAAAAGCTTTCTCTACGCGTAATGATGGAATTCTTCCTAGCACTTCAGAAACAAAACCAAGAGAGCAACTAAAGGCTATTACACTTCGAAGTGGGAAGGAATTTAAACCACGCACAAAGACAACAAAGGGCCCCTTTCCTCCTGTTGAGAAAGATCAAGAAAAGGATTAAAAAAAGTGGTTATAAGTGAATACCCTCCTTATGTCGCCCCTCCACCATATCAGCCCAAGATTCCCTTTCCTCAATGATTATGAAAGAAGTTAAATGCGCAATTTATAAAATTTGTTGAGAAATTAAAGACGTTATAGATAAATCTCTCATTTTTAGAGGCTTTGGAACACATGCCTAAATATGACAAAATTTTGAAGGACATATTATCAAAGAAGTGTACTTGGGAAGATAACTAGACGGTAGCTCTAACTGGCACCTGCAGTTCCATAGTCACCATCCAGATGTCATCTAAGTTGAAGGATCCAAGGAGTTTCACAATAACCTTTGTGGTTAGTGAATTTGAATTCACAAAGTGCTTGTGTGATTTAGAAGCAAGTATTAATGTTATGCCTTTGTCGATATTTAAGAAGTTGGGGCTAGGTGAGGTCAAGCCAATATCAATGTTAATTCAGTTGGCTAATCAATTTATTAAAAGACCGTTTGGAAAAGTGGAAAACGTTCTGATACAAGGGGATAAGTTTATTATTCTTGTAGATTTTGTGGTTCTCAATTTTGAAGAAGATAAGAACTGTCCACTAATCTTTGGTCGATCGTTTATGAATATAAGGAAAGCTGTAATGTACGTTCATGAAGGAAAATTAACACTTTCCATAGGCAAAGATATTGAATTTAATATGCAAAAGGCTTTAAAGAATCCAACAGCAAGCAACACGTGCATGAAGGTTGAAATTATCGATCAAAATTTGTAAGAACAAGTAGAGAGTTACATCTCATAAGTACAATAAGTAGAAGTAGAGACAAATAACAGATATAAGAAGGCTAAGTCTAAAGGAGATCAAGAGATGGAGGAGTCAGGTGTTCAAACACATTAAGATATATTAGTCTAGACTGAAGCACTCATACTACCATCCACAGAAAAACCACCCACATTAGACCTTAAACCTTTACGTACACATCTCAGATATACCTTTCTAGGTGAAGGTCAAATGTTACCGATCATCATCTCCAATTAATTGAATGGGAAACAAGAAAGTAAGATGGTAACAATTGTTAGAAAGTGAATGAAGGTCATCGGATGGTAGATTTTTGATATTAGAGGTATAAGCCCAAATGTTTGCATGCATGAAATAAACCTTGAAGAAGGATGTAGAATGGTGAGGGAGCGTCAACGAATGTTGAACCCTAACGTGAAGGAGGTGGTCAAGAAGGAAATAATCAAACTCTTAGATGCAGGGATAATTTATCCCATCTCCAATTGTGAATGGGTCAGTCTAGTATGACGTGTACCTAAAAAAGGTAGAATGATGGTAGTAAAACGTGAGAGTGGATAAGTAATTTGAACAAGAACAGTCACAGGTTGGAGAGTGTGCATATATTATCTCAAACTCAACTCAGTGACTAAAAAGGATCATTTTCCTCTCCCATTTATAGACCAGATGATAGAAAGGGTGGATGGTCATTCGTTTTATTTCTTCTTAGATGGATATTCAGGATACAATCAGATCTTCATCTACACTGATGATCAAAAAAAGACCACATTCACTTGCCCTTATGGTACCTTCGCATATAGACGGATACCTTTCAGATTATACAATGCCTCGGCTACATTTCAAAGATGTATGATATCTATCTTCACTAATATGATCGAAGATATAATGGGGGAGGTACTCATGGATGATTTTTTAGGTTTTAGAGACTTTTTTGAAATATGCTTAACTAATTTGGAGAGAGTGCTTCAAAGATGTGAAAAGTCACATTTAGTGCTGAATTGGGAGAAATGTCACATTATGGTACAAGAGGGGATAATGATAAGGCATAAAATCTCACAGTAAGGATTTGAAGTGGACAAAGAAAAAACAAAAGTTATAGAGAAACTCCCATTACCAAGCTATATAAAAGATGTGCGAGGATTTTACCATCAATTTATTAAAGACTTCTCATAAGTTGCAAGATTTTTGACAAACTTGTTAGTCAAGAATGTGCCCTTTCTGTTTAATGGAATGTGTATGCCTGCCTTCAATAAACTAAAGGAGGCACTAACATCAGCACCATTGAATGTATTGGGCCAAAAAAAAGATAAAAGGTTGCGTGTGATCTACAACGCTAGCAAGACCTTTACAGGACCTCAACTTAATTACAATACAACAGAGAAGGAATTACTCGCAGTGTTGTATGCATATGATAAATTTCGATCATACCTTTTGGGTTCAAAGGTCATTGTATTCACTAATCAGGTGGTGTTAAATATATTTTCAACAAAAAGGATGTGAAACCAAGCCTCATTCGATGGGTGCTACTCTTATAGGGATTTGATGTAACATCCCGTTTCCATACAAAGGGTTTGAATCTTAGAAATTGGTACATGTGAGATCAATCAGACACATCTCATGCTCATGCATTATATAAGGTGCACATACACGTGAATA
>JAOTIZ010000203.1:12126920-12138877 GCA_027123425.1 Erythroxylum panamense | reverse complement strand
CAACACTTTGCCTGTACCAAACCTTAACCCGATTCAACTTACCCATATACCCGTCACTCCAGTAACGGGATGCTACATATTATAACTTTATCTACATAGCTAATACTAAGATACTGACCAATAGATTGAAGCGAACCCTTCACTTTCTTATTAAAGACTCACAAGAGGCTTCCCTGAAGGTAAGTTATATGAGTCAATATATTGTTAACGCAAGAACTACGTAAGGAATATGCAAGGAAAAGAGCACTTAAAAATTGTGCCTTGAAAATAGATTTTAATAAGGCATTTGACATCATAAGCTAGTATTGCTTCATATAGTTACTCCAATTTTTTTAGTTTCCAGATTAATAATGGACCTGGATCAAGGATTACATCACTTTTTTCAATATCTTATTTAATAAAAAACCTACTAAACTGCTTAAGAGTTACAAAGGATTGAGGTAGGGGGATCCTGTTTCCCCATACCTCTTTATCTTCTACATGGAAGCTTTCTTAAGATTATTAAGCTTCAACATCTCATAAGTCCATGTTTTGAATTTCATAATAAATGTAAGAAAATATGACGTACTAACTTATTTTTTGTTGATGATCTCCTAGTTTTTTATGTGGCTATTACACCATCATCTCTTACTTGAAGATTTTCAAAAAGCTTTCGGGCCTTGAGGTGAACCATAGAAAAAAAAAAGCTATCTAATTCTTTCATTAAGTTAATGGGAGAAGTTGACCAGCTTTCAAGGGTATCAAGCGTCCAAGTTATACAACCTCCATTCACTTATTTGGGACTGCCAGTCTCTATAAGAAGACTAAGGTACAAGGAGTGCCTTCTTTTAGTAGAGAAGTCAAAAAAGGCTTAGCCAGTAGACCAATAAAGACTTATCTTATGCAAGAAAACTCCTATTGATAAAAGTTATCCTAAATTCCCTTAACATATATTTGACAACCCATATAGCACTCACAAAATGGTTTGTCGAAACACTTGAAAGAACCATGAGAGCTTTCCTTTGGAGAGGAAGAAAGTAAAGAAAGGCAATGGACATGGTAAAATAGGAGAAATTTTGTAAGCCTAAAGATGAGGGTGGGTTAGGTATTAATAAAATAAGCTTAACAAAGAAGGGTCTAGGATAAAACTCAAGACCATTTCAATAGTAGGAGGAAAGCTTATTAATAGAAATTAGATAATGGAGTTAGGAGCTACTTACTTTTAGAAGTCCTAGTAGATGAGAAATCCTAGCTTCCATGAAGCGTCCTTTACTCCTAAACCATTGAGCATCCCTTGATTGGAGATTCGTATGCAAAACTAGCCACTACACTAAAAGTAAACAACCACCCTCTTAATTGCCTTGTCCCCCTTTCAAGCACTTTAATGAAGTAAATTGTAAGAATGATTGTTGGGTTTTGGCCAAAAATTAACACCTCTCGAGAAGATAGTAATGTATAGGACAAGTGTCATCTCTGTAATATGCGAGCCTATTTTAGTTTAAATATTTTTTTGCTCATTACGGATCAATGGTAGTGGTGTAGGTTTGTGGCAAATCCTTTAATTTGTATAATATAGATTATAAAGTGCTATTCTTTACATTAAATTAATGAAACTTTTTAATTTTCCAGAAAACTTTGTTGATGTGAATTGTGATATGAGTTAGATTCATTTTCTTTACAAAACATGTAGAATTATAATAAGTAAATTATTTAATAAATTAAAATTTTACATTGTTTCTCACATTCATCAATGAATGATCAATTAATTTGATTTCTTATTTTAAATTATTTATTTATATGTTATATTTATTTATGTAAGTTAACATAAATGGACCTAGCTTATATGGCAATCTACCTTAAGGAAGCTAACGGTAGGGATTAAAGGAGTTAAGTGTTAACCCCTAAATTATCTTCGTAAAAAAAATTCTAACATTTAATTGATAATTTTTGCATTTAAATCTATTATTATAAAGTTAAGTAAAGTTTTAATTGAAAATATAATTTATCCTAAATTTAGCTAACAATTGTCAAAATTATTATTATCATTATTGTTTTTGACATAGATAACTTAAAAGGAGAAAAAACTTATTTATATTTTGTCGATTCTCTTATCATATACATTATTTAATGAATTTAGAAATCTTAAAAAGAAAAATGCATAGGTTTAGTACTAAATGGAGTTTAGTAGTTAAAGATTTGTTTGGCCTCTTTATTAGAGTATGCCTTACAATCAATCAATTTTGTAGATTTTGTGGCATATTTAATTAAAGGCACTGTTTGTTTTTAAATATTATTTGTTAATTATATTGATATTTTAATTCTAAAAGTAAAATCATTGTAATAATTAATGCATAACTGAAATTATTATGAGATTATAACTATGAGATTCAATTTGCATTATGTATTATTACAAAATTGTTTCTAGTTGTAGTTTTGTCAAGGCGGAATATTAACATAATGATAAAATAGCACACATTGTATTTTTTCTTATGAATTAATCTCATAAATTAAATATCGAGATACTTAAACAAACGTGTAGATGCTTATTAGAAAATAAGCTCATTGGATTGGCCCAATTATGAAGATCCCCGATGAAATATTATTTAATAATTTGTGAATTTCCTCATTATGATGGTTGTTTAATTGATACTTAAACTTGAGATTATCAAAATATTTCATGTAAAAATTACTATATTTTGATACTAACTACAACCTATTTTATTTATGGCAACTTAGAAGATAGTACTTGAATAAATTATGAAAATAGTTGAGTAAGTTATCAAATAATCGATCACTTTAAAATAATTAGAAAAATATTTCACATTTTTAATAATAATGATTTAAGGAAATCTCAGGAGGCCAAAGTCTATTAACAGAAAATATTAGAAACTAATTATATATTATATGTCTAATTAGAATATTAGTTGTCAAAAAGATTAAATTATACATCATAACCGTATATGGATAGGTTAATCAAACTACTTTGATGTTCTTAATATTTGGGTGGTACATGTTGCTACAATCTTAATCTATAATTATAAAATATTTAATTAACAAAAATTTTGATTTATCTAATTCTAATTATATATTAAAACTATAATTTATAATCAACATCTAACATGTCATACAGAAAGAGTAGTTAAAAGGAAATTTTAAATTAAATTATGACATTTGGAAAACTTCAAGAATCAAAAATGAAAATTTTAATTTTGTAATTATAATTAGAGTTAAATTATAATTATAGTTAAGAAGTTTAATTTTATCTAGTGTTTTTTTTATAAGTGGGAATTACAAATGAGAAGAAATTTTTTAAAAGAATTTAAACTTCTATTTATTATATATATTTTTTAGAATTATCCAACTAAAGAGATGTAATAAAAAATAATGGTTTTACTGCACCCATGATGTCGTGGTTAATTTTCCAATTCTCCTTTACTCTCAATTTTGAATACTAGAAACATATTGTGTTAATTTAATGGGTATTAAAAATGGAGAAAATACAAATAAATGAACGATTCTTATTTCCAAACCAAAGGGGAAAAGAGACCGTTAAATGTTTTTTTTCAATTTATTCTCTAAACCGTTAAATTATTTTTCTGATTTGAAAAGTTTAACGTTTAGAGCATAAACATAAAAAATGCAAGCTAATGTCAAAGCAAGTAGCAGTAGACTTTTCAAGTCGGAGTATTTTGTCGAACATGTTATTCCCAAGCATTCCGATCACATCTGGGATAGGAATTATTTAATGGGTAGCGGAGATTATTGAAAAACAAACAATGGGTCCAACTGGTGCTACATATAATCCAAGAACCAAACTCTGAATTCTCCTCAATGACGTGAGCCAAACTAATGAGGAGATTTAGGGCATATCCCTATTTTAATCTTCTTCTCTACATTTGTTATTTTAATAAAAAACTGTTTTGGAAGATGTTGTATGATGTAAAAATCAATGTTACCTAATACGGAGATATACAATAACCAGATTTTAAAGTGCCTTGTGCAGCCTGAAATTCCTCCAAGTGGCAACTTCTCACAAACTCCTCAATATTCTTCCAATATGGCTTGTCCCTTATGCCAACTATGCAGATGGAAACAGGCACATAAATCCATGCAGATGGTCTAATTAATAATTTCTTTTGAGAGGAAAAAACAATGAGGACAGCACCCTCCCAAGTCCCAACTCCCAAGCCCTAACAACAACTTGATATTAGCAATGAACAACAGAAACTAACTCATTCCGGGAACGAAGAGACCATGGATGTTGCTCTTCCTCTTGTCATGATCCACTCAGGGCTTTTGCCATCTGGGTCTTTGTTGGAATCTCTCATTCATATTTCCAATGTAGTTTCCGCAATGGAAAAGCTTCCTTTTGTGCAGTTTAGGAACATTTCAACAATGATAAGGAGGGTTAGACTTTTGTCCTCTTTATTTGAAGATATTCAAGAGACAGAAACTCCTCTTCCTCCATCTTGCATACTGTGCCTCACCGAGCTCTTTGCTGTGATCAGAAGAGTCAAGTTTTTGATTCAAGGATGCAAAGATGGAAGCTGTTTATGGGGTCTGATACAGACAGAAATCGTGTCAAACCAATTCTGCGCGTTAGTGAAGGAGATGGGCAGAGCACTTGATATTCTTCCCCTAAGTTTGCTCAACTTAACTGCAGATACGAGAGAGCAAGTTGAACTGCTTCACAAACAAGCGAAGAGGGTAAATTTGTTTATTGACCCTCGAGAGCTTCGAAGAAAAGAAGAGCTTCTGCAACTAATCTCTCACAACAATGAGAAGAATAACAGGAACAAGGGCTTCATTGATTTCATCAAAGTCAAAGAAGTTTTGAGCAGCATTGGTTTGAGCAGTCCAATAGATTACGATGAAGAAGTTTCGAAGCTAGAGTCGGAAGCGCAAGAGCAGGCTGGCAAAGGAGGACTAATTGTGATTTCCAATATAAACAATCTCATATCTCTCGTTACCTACTCCAAGTCAATGATTTTCAGTGATGAAGAAACTGAGAAAAAAAAACAAGGCCTGAAGCAGGAGTCGGTATCTGCGTCTGTGAGTCGAAATCAAGACATTTCATCATCTTCTCAATCATTACTTCCAGGAATTCCTGATGAGTTTCGCTGCCCGATTTCTCTCGACTTAATGAGAGACCCGGTAATAGTAGCTTCTGGGCACACTTACGATCGAAACTCGATTGCACAATGGATCAACTCAGGCCATCACACTTGTCCTAAGAGCGGACAAAAACTAATCCACATGGCGTTGATACCAAATTATGCCCTTAAGAGCCTAGTGAATCAATGGTGTGAAGAGAATAAAATCCCTTTATTGGAACACTCACCTTCTTCAAGCACTAGCACGAGTAAATCAAATGAAAAGGCAATAGATCACATCTCTGCCACGAAAGACGCCATAGACGTTGCTAAGATGACAGCTGAATTTTTGGTGGGCAAGCTTGCAATGGGGTCCCCAGAAATTCAGAGACAGGCAGCTTATGAGCTGAGGCTATTAGCAAAAACTGGTATGGACAATCGTAGGATAATCGCTGAGGCAGGAGCTATACCTTTTCTGGTAACATTACTGTTTTCTAATGACGCAAGTATACAAGAAAATGCTGTCACTGCCTTGCTCAACCTTTCCATTTTAGAGAACAACAAAGTGTTAATAATGGCAGCAGGAGCCATCGACAGAATAATAACTGTTCTGGAATCAGGTAAAACCATGGAAGCCAGAGAAAATGCAGCTGCTGCACTCTTTAGCATGTCCATGATAAAGGAATGCAAGGTCAGCATTGGATGTCATCCCAGAGCAATCCCAGCTTTGGTTTTGCTTCTCAGAGAAGGCACGACTCTGGGAAAAAGAGACGCTGCAAGTGCACTGTTTAATCTAGCGGTTCACAATGCTAACAAGGCTCATATTGTGCTAGCTGGAGCAGTCCCTCTGCTCATCCAACTGTTAATGGATGACAAGGCAGGCATTACAGATGATTCCCTGGCAGTTTTGGCTATACTTTTGGGTTGCTCTGAAGGGCTAGAGGAGATCAGGGAAAGTAGGATTTTGGTGCCACTTCTTGTTGATCTTTTAAGATTCGGATCTGCCAAAGGGAAAGAGAACTCAATAACCCTTCTGTTGGGGCTGTGTAGAGATGGAGGAGAGGAGGTTACGAAGCGTTTGCTATTGAATCCTCGTAGCATTCCTTCGCTTCAAAGCTTGTCAACTGATGGGTCTTTGAAAACCAGAAGAAAAGCTAATGCATTGCTCAGAATACTTAATAGGTGTTGCTCTCAATCGCACAATCCTGTTGGATGAAAAAGATCTGCCGGGCGAAGTGTAGATCTGTGAAGTTTATACAAATCATACCGTCGTACATTTTTTTAATGTAAGTTTTACAGTTACATTTAAGAGCTCTGCATAAGAAACTATTTTGCCCTTTCTTGAATATATATATATTTTTAATTTCAACCGCTTCAACTTATAATGAGCACCAGAAAACAAATACTCCCCTCACCCAACTTTCCCAAACTTTTGTAGCAGATGAAAATCCACTAACTTTTCACTGTTTCTGCATTTGTGTTAATAAAATGGGCATGGAAAGATAACATCAAACCTTACATTGCATTGCATTGGAGTTATATATACAGCAGCCTCAACAAAGGAGCCGCACAGGTGATATAAAGCTCTAATATAACATATTACTATTATACTGGATTTGATGGCTTAACTTATGTTAAACCAATCAACAACTATGAAAAAGTTGAGCTCTTTAGGCCTTTGTGAACTACTTTATCATTCACATATGGCGCGGTTTAAGGATGATTCTACTTCACAGCTCCACTAGTTCCAACATAATGTGTGTCCCTTTGATCTTGTAGTTCCAGTACCAGCTTCCACTATCCATCATAATGGGTTCTATCTGATTGAGCTGGACCTTGAGACCTGCACCGCACCAGAATCATTAACCATGAATACAAATTACTTTCATCGAGAAGGATTCCATATTATCCTGTCCGATTATACTGCTAAAATCTGGAGTTATGAATTAAAAAAGGAAAAGCAGCTTAGGCATAAACGTGCATACGAAATTTGTACATTGATTTTAAGGTTCTATAAGTGTAATATTCAGTCAACACCATGACTTCTAAGAGACACTGAATAATTATTCCTACAAGATATGTGCATATACAGTAGCAACCTGATTCCCCTGATGTGATCTTCATTTTGTATCCGTCTGGAACTTCAAAATTATGATTTCCCTGCCCAAACAGAAAGAGAAACAACCAAATGACTCTTCTGACATGATAACTAAGCTAAAAGTAAATTTTGGACCATTTAGAAGATAAGGAGTCCATAAATTAGCACAACTAAATCCTGAAAGCATCGTTTCAATTAAGTTATGCCCCAACATCTTAGTTCCATTTTACCCACCACTGATGCGTGGATGCTAAATTTTGCGTTCATGGTTTCACATAAATTTGAGCAAATAGTAACTAATAAATTAATTTTCACATTGAATTAAATGCAAGACATTTTGTGAGAGTTCCTAATAATTTTGGATGATCAAATTCATGGTGAGTAATTTGCTTTCCATTATACTCAAACAGAAGGCAACATATAGAATGGATACAATGGCTTCACATATTAATCAAACCTCTATTGTGACATTCTCGGCCTCAAACTCAGCATTTCCGTTAAGTATAATTTTAAGTGCCTCAAATCTTTGCACATCATGCTTCCAGTATCTATTCTCTCCACAACTCCATTCAATCCCTTCATTCAGAACTCTGACATTTTGCAGTTTACATCTACCACACCTGATCAGGAATGAAAGACATTGGTAACCCTGTAAATACTTATCATAATTCAAGAAAACACAAAGCAAGACTTTACCTCTGCCCATAACGTAATATGGGTTCACCATTAGAACCATTCCTGGTTGCACCCATAACATTTTCAGCAACAACAATCAAGCTACCCTCCAGCTGGATCAGAAATTTCAGTTAGCATAGTGAAAGTAGCTTTCATGCTCAAAGGTAATCTGTCATATACCTGAACATTCCGCCACAAGAATTCAGCTACCTCAATCTGTAACTCAGACCCCTTGGATATTGACCCTCCACTAAACTGAGAAAATAGAAAACAAAATCACAATGAGGAATACAGATTTCTAAAGGTACAGAAGAGAATTGAATTCAGTACAATAAATGCATGGAATTTTGCTTTGAAGTAATGGAACAACAGTTGATCAAAAGCTTGAAAAGTAACATGCTTCGTATAGTTATTTAGTGCACGAATCAATATTATATAGAGCTCTATATGCTGCTAATTACTCTCACAATGAATATCAAAGGGAAAGAACATTAATAAATAATGAAAACACGAATTTAATGTCCTTACTTTTTGTCTAGTAATCTCCCAAAGTGGGCCAAGAGCAGGATGGAGGAGGATTAGGTATGGTGGTCCAGAGTTGGCGTATTTCGCATTATCCTCAATCTGTAAAATTCAAAAGGAAAACCATAAATCACTATGCAGATTGTACAGAATTACATGACAAGTGCAGTCTACAAATGAGGTACAACCAAGTAGATACAGATATGGGCTTGATACAAAAGAAGATTCAAAAAGATACCTCAGGAAGCTCAATATCACAACGGGAAAGAAGATCATAGGCATTCCTTAAGATATCTAACAATGACCCATCTGGTGTCTGCAGATAAATGAAAGATCAAGTCATTTAGAGCACAGCTACTGTAACAGACTAAATATGAATCTAGTACTTGACAAATCCTAATAAATATATATGATACAAGTACTCAGAAATGGAGAAAGATATTAAACATGAAGTATTCTCAAAGGCTTTGCATTTGAATGAATATAAGGATCACATAAAACTGTTGCAAAAATAAAATAATTAAAATAATCTCAAAAAGCAATTTGATAGAGAAGTATAACCTGATGCAATGAACTGTCTGAATGTCTTCTCTTTCTCTTAGCAGAAGATGTAACCTTTCTTCGCTCATTATACACAATAAAAGTATCTATCTCATCTGCCAATAGGTTGCCAACACGTACTGTTACGAAGAAGATAAGTGAAACAGCTAAGAAAAAGTGAAGCCAAATAAAACTTCTAACTGGCAATCTGCTGCCGGAGAGAATATAGCAAGAATTATTATACCTTCCACACCCTGGTAACATCTGGATAAATAGGTATTTAAGAAACTATCTGCAATATTTTGCATTGTACACTCTAGCCGACCACCAGAGACACTGAAATGAAAAGACAACAAGCAATTGGTTTAGTGCATGGCAGCATACTAATATTCTTTTCTATTAGAGCCAAGAAGTAAGATGACCAATAGAGAAGTATATTGTCCATAATATTGGAACTATGCCCCCATCAAGCAACTATTTGTAGGCATACCACATTAGCTACAAGGAATAATAGTAACAAGACCAATATCCAGAACAAGAGAAACCCCCATAAATGGCATACTTATGGAGATTTGCAGAAGATGCAGCTAATTAACTCTAATGACGATTCACCACAACATTAGGTAGATAGGAATTATAACAGTCATCATATGAAAATGAGCTACAGTTTTTAAGAAAAGAAGGAACCTGTAACAATTCCCAAAGTGGTCCACATATGAAATTGGCTTCTTTGCATTAAGTACCATTCCTGGTAAACATTTTTCATTATCACTTGATGCAACTTCCTCCACAGCATGTAAATCCACATAAAGAATGTTCGTATTTGCAGGAAACTCTGACTGCAAACTTAACAAGAGAAGTGAAATTCATACATGTGTCTTTCAATTCATCATCTAGAAGTTGAAGCAAAATTGAGAGCAACCCTACCAAAACAAGATGTGGTAACTAGTACTAGCTAAAAGGGGGGGAAAAAAAGGAATGATGATTAACAAAGCCCACAAAACTGCATATTTTTCAAAAAAAAAAATCAATGTTGATTAAGCAAACCACTAAATTTCTGTTTCCCCGCCACAGTGCATTACAGTGATGGAAACAGTATTCCCACTTCCCACTTCATGCATATTAAACAAAAATGCCAACAATAGCTACCATTTTGGAAAGATGTATTGCATGTTGGTCTCCAACTAACGTGGTTAGTTATCCAAACTCCAAAAGTATACATTACAACTTAGAAACCTGGGATAACCATGAGAATCATCAAGAAAGGGATAACCATGAGAATCATCAAGAAAGGGATAACCATGAGAATCATCAAGAAAATGCTATTCAAGTCTAACACATACCCGTGAGAAGAAACAGATCCACTAGGAATTCCAAATTTTTCAAACTCAGTGTATTCAATGCATGACAAACCATATGCCCACTTCCCATCAAGATTCTTTTTCTCAATAAGGACATTGATTCCTTCTGTAGCACCTGATATAGGCTTACAAGATGCAAAGCCCAGTTTCTGTTTCACATATAATTCGTAGGCAACAGTTAGGAATTTACGCAGCCTTATAAGACAGAGATGATTTTCACTAGTCGAAACAACTAGAATTCAGATCAATATTGAACAAAGTTAGACCTAATCAACATCACTGCTTCAAACTAAAATCTACTAGATGCTTTCTAATTCATGAAACTCCCTCAATTCTATGTACATAATTTACCAGAAAGCAGAATACATTGGGGAGCATTGCAGCAGGAAGACATTCACCAGTCTCACGATCAACCAAACCCAACCGGTCTGCAGAACCACCAAGAGGGTAAATTTCTCCCAAGTCTGGCAAACCCTAAAAGGATACCTGCATAAATTGCCGCTCCAGATGCTTAAAACATGAACTTCTACCAAATTTCGCACCAGACTTCATTTCCAATACGTAAACAACTCTATAGCTATTGAATGAAACAAAGAAAAAGGGGGAAAAAGAACACCCACCCAATAATGCCTCTAATACAACCATAAAATTGTTCAATCTCCCCCAAACTCTCAATTAATTTCCTCAAATCATCAATTCTATCCTCTTCCAAAGCGAACGGAATACTTTTAAACAAGCCTTAACCAAAGGATGGTAAGGGGCTTCAATTTTAGAACTATATAAGTTTCTCATCAACAAAGCACACATTTGATGACACTTAATTAGTTACCCCCCTTAAATATTAGAATATAAACTATCCAGTCGGTCAAGAAATGATCCTTCCAAGTTGTGACATAATTGGTGAACCGACATTCTTGGATTTATAGGAAATTATATTATAGGACGGCAGCACCCAACACTAATCGTTGTTCATTAACATCAAACATCTGCTTCCTTTCTTCATTATATCTAGTCAAATTTATATTGTTATATTGATAAATGTAGAAGAATTGAAAGTTCATGTGAGGCTAACAAGTCAAAATCAAAAGGTACAAGCAATGCATCCACACATGGTAACGGATACCGTTCTGTACCGGTCGAAAAGCAGAACGGTATTCATTCCTTCAATACTGGCCATTAATACCGGTCGGTATCGTTGCTTTTCATTTGATACCGATCGGTACATATAACACCGACGCATATCGACTGGTACCATAAAATCCAAAAAATTGAAGGACCTCTTTGCAAATTTTAAAATTACCATTGTATTAGTGACAAAAATATAAATTATCACAGATAATCCAAACAATAATGTCAATCAATTATCTTGGCACTAAAAAATATCGTATTTGAGATGGCAAAAATAGTTAGTCACAAAAAAATTGTCACTAAATTTCGAATAGTTATGACCGTCGTTATCGTTCGATAATTGTGATAATATAAAATAGACACTAATTAATTGAATATTTATTCTTTAAATAAAATTTTCTTAATCTTTAAAATTTTATAGTTTTCATAAAAACTTCTTCAATTTATGTTAAAAAATAATGGAAATATTAAATAAATATTATAAATAAATCAATAAAATCTTACCCAATTTAATTCTTAATTTTGACTTAAAATAATTAAATTGAACTTAAAATAATAATT
>JAOTIZ010000203.1:12114654-12126820 GCA_027123425.1 Erythroxylum panamense | reverse complement strand
GAAATTTATATATTTTAAAATTATATTTTAAATCTAATTATATTTATTAATAATCATTAAATTTAATATATCTAATTTAATTAAAAAATTAAATAAACTTATTAATTAAAATTAAATTATTCATAATTAATTAAATGTATAATATAATATTAAATTATTCACAATTCTTATTTAAAAATAATATATTAAATAATTAGATAATAATTATTTAGTTGATAATAAATCAGATTATGAAAAAAGTAGAAAAGAAATAAAAATTCACTTTTTATAGTTTTCATAGTTTTTGAAAACTAGAAGAAATCAAAATAAAAAAAGAAACCAAAATCAAAACCTTAAACAAATAGATTTTTAATTAAATTTAAAAATAGAAACAAAAAACCAATAATAAAAATAAAAATAAAAACACACAAACTTTTAGTTTATTTGATTATAGAAATACTTCTAATCTAAAGAGATAATTGATACCAGTAAAAGACAAATACTATTTAAAATTTCCTAATCTTTAAAATTCTCGGAGGAAACTTCTTTTAGTTTTAGTCTTTCACAAAATCCTTTATTTTAAATTTAGATTAAAAAATAACAATGAAACGTACAAAGTATTAATTTCAAGTATGAACTAATCAAATGTTACTAATATAGTAATTCAACTTATCTCTTGACTCAAACTAATTAAATTTAACTGACATTAATAATTTAAGGTAATTATTAATCTTTTAAAAACTAAATTGAAAATCAAACCAATAAGACAAGGAGTTTAAGGTTTAAAAGATTCAACAGGTATCGTACTATCATAAAACGAGCTAAATTTTTAATAAAACTTAAGAATTTGAAATATGAATGAAAAATATTATTTTTATCTATTGAAGAATTTAAAGTTTAATTAAAAATTGTTAAATAAAAATTAATTAATTGATTTTAGTTTATAAAAACTTATTAATTTAAAAAATTAACCGATTAATTAATAAATTGATAAGTTTTTAACAATAAGAGTTATTAAAGTAAACTAAACCGAAAATCTGAAAACTAAACTGAAGAGTTAAACAATTCAAGATTTTTATAGTTAAACAGGCAAAAACATTTGATTTTTTAATGATGAATAATTATAATAAATTATTAATTTCAGTTGAATTTAATTCTTTATTAATCACACAAATTCTTAAATCTAATATTATGATCGCTGTGATTAAGAAAGAAAGTTCTTGAGTTGTATTTAAGAATTTGTGAAATCAATTGAGCGAGCAATTAATGCTGCAAATGGTTTCCCTCCACCCAAGATAAAAGGAATTCTAGGGGTTATTATGTCGAAAGTCTTACATATATAATCCATTTCTGGTTGCCTTTGAATTTGTTCACTTTGCATCCATCTGCCTTAAATTTTTCCTTTTAAGTAGCAGATTCCTTAATGTTTGGATGGCTGCACAAGTCTAAATAAGACATTTGTTTGAACAACTGTTCTTGAACTTAATTGGATTGACTAATTTCGGCCACAATTATCTATTCCGAAGAATATTGATGGATACAAACTGTGTCACATTTTTCAACTAAAGGTCTTCAAATTCCTGTCTATTAACTCAAATTTCAACTTTAGGTTCTTCTTTGACTGGAAACAAGATGGAGCATTCCAAATAATAACATATATATATTGAAAAAATTGCGCTTAAGTCAGTATTCTATTTATTCTTGTTGAATTCAGAACGAACTAAATTCCTTCTAATGGCTCCCGTGTAACTTTCATATTCTAACCATATTAAAAGCTATGCTTATACGTATGTGAGAAAGATTCTCACATTCATACTCTAATTGAGTTATAATTATTCATCCCAAACGCTTGTTCTATTTTGAATATTTTTGTTAAGATTAATATAGTTAAGCACCGGCTCGAAGTTACTATAATCTAGAAAGTGCTTTCAATGGGAGACTAGGGTATGCCATAAGCCAAAGACATCTAATCAAAGATATCTAAATAGCTAACTCCATGAAAAGGTATGGATGATAAACACTGGATGAAATTTCTCTTCCCAAACTCAGCTAACTGAGCGGCAGGAAGCAAGATGACGAACATAGACCTGTTATGAACGCTATTCTGTTGGCTGCACTTAACTAAACTGATATATATAGTTTTGAAATCACAAAGTACATGATATGAATATTATCTCAGTTCCTAGCTATGTCTTGTAAGACTGCCCATAACCTAGATACTACCAGGCCTCACACATGTAAATGAGGTAATAGTTAGTTATATTTGGCTTCCCTCAAACTAGTATTTACATTCTCTTGCTTCAACCGATCGATTGACTTAAGATCGTTTTTGTTTGGAGGCGTTCAGAATTCTGCTTTTATCTTCTTGAAAGTGGGCGGGATAAACATCTAACAATTAGCGTAATCGCACCCTCAACTGAAAACTGATTGTCTTATCTAAGGATATTGGAGAACTATGGTCGGCTCCTAGACGTTCCCTGAATGAACACTAGTCAATATTGTTCACCTGTACAGTATTTTTATCCAAGGCCGAGGGTTATTAGAAAGCGTGCTGTCGTTTCGTGCAGCATACTTGCTCTATATATTATAAAAGGATTTTCGTGGAGATCATTTGAGTAAATCGAGGTCTTGTTCCAATTTTATTTGTTTCAAAACACCACAACGGGCTAATCAAGCAAGATTTTACCAGGAGATAGGAGACCTGTTCAACTATAAACAATCTCAGAACCCAATATGCATATCTTGTAATGCTAAAAGTATTCATCTATTTCTTGGTATCAGCACCGTTGAGGCCTACTAGCTTATATCATGCGTACAAACGGCAAAAAATAAAGATTAGAAAAAATTGTCTATTACCTTGTCTACTGGTGCATGAAATGATCATTGAGCAATGCCCTGGATAAGTAAGTACCTCAAGATCTCACTCAGAATTGTCTCATTCACAAAGTCAGATCTAGGGTACTAGCCATCCTTGCACGCTTCCTCCTTGCATCTCCTTCGTTGAATCTTTTGGGCTTGGAAGATGAACCCGAAGACAAAGAAAGAGACAATATACTATCCTTGTCGTCAACCATCAGATTTTTCTCAAGTTCCACATCTTTTACTACTCCCACTTTCAGAGACAAATTCAAGTCTAGGTTGATTTCCTGATCAGAATTTCTCCTTTTTAAGCTTTGAATTTCTTGAACTCTCCTCCAATTTTTGTACCTGGAGTTAGCATTATCCAGACAATCCAGGACTTGCTCTATCCCTCTCTCTTGCTGCTTGGTTTTGAAGCTGTCATCCATTGAGCTTGGTCTTTTTTCGGTTTGCCAAGATCTGCACAATGACTTCAATTCCTCGAAAGATTGATGAGGTGTATACGTAGTCTGTCCCCTGAAAGGTCCCTTAATGATTGAATCGTAATCTATATGGTCGCTGCATCCAACAAGTCTCTCAGAGACAGAGCCATAAATACCATGTTTGGTTCTATTCAGTGCAGTTCCTCCCACGTAAGAGCCATAAATCTGGTGCTCCTGATCTCTCCAAGAAGCATCCGCATATCTTTCAGAGAGCAAGAAGTACTTGTTATATATGGCACCAATTGGAAGTTCAATTTACTGCTTTAAACGGGAAAGTCGAACAAAAATTTGTACCTTAAACTAGAAGATGGCCTTTGACCGAAACTCCGTAGCATGGGAAGCTGGCTAAGGTTATAGATATGGCGGTCTCGGCCTTCGGAGGTAAGTTGTCCTGCCAACATCAATCTCTTTCCTTTAGGTGATTGGACTGCAAACCCTAAAGAAACCCTAACCATTTGGAATACTAGGATTCAGAACAGTACCTTGATTGGGTTCATCAGTCTTCTTGCTTCTATACATCTGATCAAAGAACCAACGAGAAAAATTGGTAAACTAGGATCAACACATTTTTCAATTGACATAATTGATTTGGAAAACAAGGATTGTGTGAAATTCCCTTAGATCAATATACCTGAAGATGACTTTTCACATGAGCGATGCTAAGTCCTTTGATGTTCATCAATTGAAGAACTAACTTTGGGGTTGCTCCTGCATAAATGAAATTGCAACTGCTGTTAACAATTGGCCCAAAAATTTCTTCACCATGAAATAAGAAACATGAACCGAAAGGTGTATATGAGTAAGCGTAATCAGTTGATTACTAACGTTCTTGCCCGCCTAGTCTTTCAACTGCATGAACAAAGCATAAATGGAGATCAGGAGTCCATCGAAGCCTAGGCAACTTAGAACGATGGTATTGGCGTACAGATCCAGAGGTTGCCCTATTCTCTTCAACTGAGCTGTTGCTTATGCTCTCTCCGTATTTTGGCTTGGAATTACTCGTGTTCACCTCCTCCTCACCCTCATCTTCGCCGACTTTCTTGTTAGAATAGCTTGACTTGGAATCTTCAGAACTTTCACTTCCCTTCATCTTTTCTATCTTAGCTGGATTCCTATATTCAGCTCTACGTGTGAATGATCAAGAAACTATAGTGCGTCTTAGAATTGACTTTGGATGTCTCAGTTTCATTATTCTTACCTAAGACAAAAGGAGAAAATAAAGAAAACCTGTGTCCCTCTTAGAATAAGCAGCAACATATATGGGCACAGCACACCCCTTGGAATTGAAAACCCTAGACCTTGACATGTGTGGGGAAATAGTCTGCAATCTTTCACTTTTTCCCTCTCTCTCATTTGTCAACTTTTTTTATACTTTACATGCATGATGCGATGTATCATGTGTGCACGTAATGTATGATGTGTATTTATTGGACATGTACGATATTAAATTAGAGTAGTTGTGAGGCAGGGATAATGAGATTTTACATCAAAACATTACAGCATCAACATTTTGATATAAATTAAGACCATGAATCCCTAGCTACTCAATCTTTTACTTAATAGAGAAGACTCTAGGATTTCGAACCAAAGTTTGCAAGTTTTTTGGCGTCTCACTAGCACTCGTCAATTGGAAAGAGATTTTCTTTTGTTGGTAATTAGCTTCATTAAATTTCTGATGTCTAAACTAAAACTAAAATTAACAATAAAAGAGAAGAGGGTGTGTGGAAGAAAAAGGGATCGATTGTATATTGGTCATGAATGTGAAGAGTTGGCCCTATCAGAGTTTGCTGGCCTGTCACTCACTCAGTCCACAGAGAGACTTGGAAAAAATATCCTCTCTCTCTCTCCGACGAGAATCACGGAATTTTCTTTGTCTCCATCCAATAAGAGTCCTTATCTTCTTAATTCAACAACTCTATATAATTACATGTCTCCACATGTGGTCTTTGCATTGTAATTAGGTTACATATATATATGTATATGTTAACCTCAGTTCTAATCAATATATATTATACGTCCAGATTAATATATAGGAACCCCACCAAATTGCTAAACCATGCAAAACATGACAGGGTCATGTGTAACACATAATGATCAGTTCTACGTCGGTGGGCCACACCAATAACAAGAGAATGTTGGTGGAATATTTTTGAAGTGTTCGGATTGAAAGTGAAATTCAATTTCACTGTGTACGGCAGTTCACATCGTGGCACAGATGGGTTAGTTTAGTTTAGCGTTTTTAGCGTTGTCCGGCCCCCTCCCCTTGTGTTTCTTTCCAATCTCAAATAAAATAAGGCAAAGATTCTCTAAACTCACTTCCTCTATGACCATTGACTGTTTGGAAAACAGTGTCAGGATAAATATGCCATTTAGCCTAGGAGTTAGTTTAGGGGAAGCAAATCAGTATGAAATGATACCGGTTCAGAAACTTGTTGAAATCATACGATTTAATTACATAATAAATTCGGAAATTGATTTAGTAAACTAAACTAAGATTTTGGAGATTAACTAATAAACCTATGGGCACATAGACTGAAATTAAGTATTACTTGAGGCCTTTACCATAATAAAATTACATCTCGATAAATTTCAATAAATATAAACAAAGGGCAAAAGGGGATCATGGTTTTAACAACTAACTTTCTCGAGATTCAACAATTGTCATCCACATAGTTACGGGTACGTGCTTACTTGTGACTCTTTATTTTATAAAGCGGAGTAGGCGTATAAATTATGTGCGAGACCTAATACTTGATATTCCATGCATCCTCGCGTTTCCTAACAGCATTTATGAGCCATATTTTGCAAGTCTTTAACTTTGACATACAACCACTAACTGAAGCTTAGGTGAAAACCAGCTTGTTATCACGGGAATCCCTTGAGAGAAAATCAGAAATTCAAAGCCGTCCAAGAAATTAATGCAGCTTTGAAAGGTTCGTATGTAGGTACTTGCCTGAATTTGTGGAGCGTGTGGATGACTGCAAATGCTAAGAATGTCTAACCGTACCAACCAAGAATTGGTATAGTTATATGTGCAGATCTAAGTGCTACTATTGAAAGTTATTAAAATCTATATTATGTCTTGATTTCTTATTTATAATTCAAAACATTTACCATTCAGTTTTGTTTAAATACGGACCATTCATTATTATAATTATAAGCATTCGACTAAAACTATATATCAAATAAGCTAAAATATTCAACGTAAGATCCCCTAAATACGTTTTTAGAATTGCCCCCCATTTGCAGTTTTATATCACAATAAAAGCACACGAAATTCAAATTATTAATTAAGTAAATAAATAGTTAAAATTTTGTCTAGTTGTTTTTTTCGCTCGTACTTATCGGAAACACAGGACAGGGTAAATCCATCACCTAATCAAATATAAGTAATGCCCAACTTGTCGATTTATGTGCATATACAGCATCCTGGAAAGATCTATAGTTAATTTAAAATATCAAGGATCGATTTTTTGCAATTCGGACATCATCAGTTCTGAGCAATGGTGGGCTGGTTCCCCTGTGAAGACTATTAAACAAAAGGAAAGATTCGACATCAAGCACCCAACTTGTAAAGTCAACTCTTAACAGGACCTCTGTTTTCTTCGCCTCTACTTTTATAATGTGCATGAGAATACGTGAACCTATTAATGCGGATCTACCGTCCTCCCAGACTGAGGATGTCTGTCCTTTTCTACATAATAGTTTAACGAATGTTCTACATGTAAACATACATTCATGAACCGACATCGTATATGATCATGCCATACCATATCATGAATGCATGCTGAGTGGTTAATGATATACCCGTCATCCAAGTTAATCAGGTTGACGCTTTCAGTTTCAAGAGAAGCTTCATCTTCACACAACTGCCCATTAATAGAAAGAGTAAGGATTTTATTTCACCAGTATCAGATCATGAGTCTTACATATACACATAATTGATCCATGGCTTTATATCATCCCCACGATCATATAATTAATATCTACCTCTTTGTCATCAGATTTATAAAAGTCAAGGGATCGTTTAGACCCAGAAGCAATCAAGACCAAGAAGGAAGGTTAATGCACAGTACTGCGTAGCTAGTGTGATCAGGAAAGCAATTAGAAGAAAGAAGAAACATATATTTATTGATGGGTAGCCTTCAAACGGAAAAACGTTTGCATAGACTTGAAATTAATTATTATTCAGTAATATATAGATCGATAGAATGGTAAACCCATCTCTCAAAGGCATTTTTTGTCTCATTTTCAAGGCATATTTGCTGGCCAGCGACATTGACGTGTTACCTGTCACCATATGTATTCACCAATTACATACATACAAACATAAATATTATATATATATATTCTGTGTACATATCATTTTTGGTGAATTGCATGAATTTCATGGTTTGCAATTCTAGGTGATACATATCGATCGATCGTACAAGGCTTATATTATTTAATATGTATATACTCTCCATGTCGCTCTCCATTTCTCTTTCTTTCCTTACCTAACATGAAAAGTTTGAATCCAACTTGCTTTGAATAACTGTTGTTAATATATCATATGTGACCATGTTCATCAAAACCTAAGAATCAAATTAGACGAATGAGAATTTAGCACTGGCTCTTAATTTGAGACTAGTACAGAACGTGTTAACATCACAAACTTCGTCAACCTAATTCATTGGTACAGCCGTGATTTAATTTTCTTTAGACCGAATTCCTGCTGAAATAACTATTCATATTGAAATTTTCTTGTTTCCTTTTTTCTTGTTCTTATATTTAAGTGCACAATTAAATACCTCTAAACTTTTGTACGATATGTCGCATGTTGCACTGAATTATTGTCTACATTGGACAATGTTTATACATACATAGACATCGTATGATCAAGTTATTGCTCGGGCTGTTTATATATATATATATATATATGTAAGCACCTTACTAGTTACATTTTTCACAACATCGGATGGATTGTATCAGCCACACACTACCACTCTTTCAGTACAAAAAGCTTCTAGATGGCTTCATGTACTGTTGGTGAAGAATTATGAATGGTATTATTCATCATATTCTTAAACATAATGTTATTTACCTATTGTCTTTACAATAACAAATAACATATTTTAGATCTCTTATTTAAAAATTCTTGATAAAATATAATAACCTTCTAAAACTAAATTAACACAAATGAATAAAGAATTGAAAAATCATTACAAACCATTTTTATCATTAATATCAGAGTCAACATATTAGGAAGATTAAATGATCAGGAAATGAATTTATTTTTTAAGAAAATAAGTTTTTCATTGAGGATAAGGAGCCTCCATGTAATTTCTTGTTGAGCAGAAAACTTATTAATCAACTTAAGTCCCATAATTGGAGAGAACTAAAATATATTTGTTTATAAGAATTAAATAATTCTCTAGTGTCTCAACCTTGGTAATGTAACATTGTTCATAGTAAAGAAATTACAATAAAAAATTTAAACAATCTATAAATAATTGTGAAATTCTTAAAATACAAAAGATCAAATGTATAGCTAAATAAAATTTAACTTCTTTCAAAAATCATATTAAACTATTAAAGTTGAAGTAAAATTTTGACACTACAAAAAAAAATTGTTATTTGCTAACGGAAATTTTCAACGACAAATGGTTAAATTCCGTTGGTAATATAAATTAGCGACGTAATCTACCAACAGACAATGGTATCATTAAAACAGTCGTAGGTAAATTTAACGATAGACATATTATGTACCCGTCGGTAAATATACTGATAGAGGGATAGTGTGTGAAACGTTGGTAAATTTACTTACGGAATAAAATATTATGTTGTAATAATTTCTGACAGTAATGTTTACTCTGTCGGTGATATACCGACGGTTGTAATTGACCGTCGGTAAACCATAGTTCAGAAAATCCTGACAGTTTGCAATATTACTGACGGAACAAAGAGTAATCGTCGGTAACTATCTAATGTGTTACCGACAGTTTATTTTTTCCAACGGTAAAACATATAGTGTACATAATAAGTCTTTGTAATTCAAAGCAAATGACTACAACAATCATAATGTCCCGGTGATCGCGGATGATCTGAAGTGCTACCCGTCACCTTCAACTCATCCACCTCATATCTTAGCTGAGCTATGTAGTCCATCAATGTGTCCACTCTGGTCCGAAGCTGATTGACTTTATTGTTTTGCGACCGTCTACTAGATGTTGATGTACTGGATATGGAGGATTGCGAATAACATGTGTTCACAAATGAACTTAGCCCGAAAATCCTTCCACGACGGTCCCTACCACCAACTACATCAAGATACGTCTGACTCTGATCAACAACTTGTTCATCATGAGATAGTTGCTGAATGCTTTCTTGTATTTGGTCCTATTAGGAGGCAATGTTTATATTAGTAAGTGATAATTATTAAGAATTAATATTAAAGCATAGATTTCACATACATTCAGTTCTCTACATCGGCTGTTGACGAATGTTACATCGTCATGCTTTCTAATGTGAGTATGCAAAAATAGCTGGGTAGATGTAGGTCTCATGCTCATAAACTTTTCTTGCATATTTAACCTAAAATGTTACAAGTGAACTAAAATTTATAAAAATTTTAGTAGAATTATTTTTTTTCTATTTTTATGATATTTACCCCCTATTGAACAAATAAAATAACTCAACATAGCCATATATAGCACTAAACATATATACCATTGTCATTATCCATAATACACATATTTTTATTCCAACATTCACACATCAATTTAAATTGAGATACAACCAAATAAAACAATTAGAATATAAGTGTAAAGTTTAGATACTTATAAGTTTCTCTACATGCTCGTGGTGGGTAATTGATCCTCCAGTATACATGGGAAGACTCTCTCCTCCTGGTCCTCCACGTCTGTTAGTTAAGCTACACTATGACCTGGATATTGTCTCAGATGATGTACAATACTCCTGCCAACGACTCCATGTTTTCTTAGAAATATAAGGTGGTCGTACACTAATCTTGTGTATCACATCAATAAAGTTACAATAACGTGTACGAACTTGCCTTTCTCATACTTTATGTATGACCGCGCCAAAATCAGAATCTCAGAAAAATGCTTTCTGAAATAAATATGAAAAAATCGATAACTTATAATGTAATAATATTTATCTTATTAATGTATACAAATTAATTAAAAAAGGATAAAATTTTTTGTTGTACCTCAAACTCTTGCAAGTAAAATACCTTTGTAGCCTGAGTGATATTCTTTCATACATAACCCTTAGGATTAGTCTTCTTCTTAAATTTAGATGTCATATTTGTATAACACAGTCCAGACGGAATCAACCTAATATAAGAATAAATAATTTTATACCATTTGCAAAAATTTAAACCTATAACTTAATTATAAACATATACTGTTTCGTGTGATTTTACTTACATATTATTGACAATTGTTATGTACATTTTTCCATCAAGTCCCTGAGCTCTAGATTGGCGGTCGTCTCCTCCATCCAATATAGGGGTAGTGGATGATGTAGGAGAGGTAGATGGTGTAGCATGAGGAGCAGCAGGTGATGCGTTATCTGCAACTACAGGCCCTGGAGGGAAGGAGGTAATGCAGTTGCTGCTGCAGACTGTGATGGTTGACCTTCACAGTAAGTACCTTCGAACATGCGTCTGAACCTGGGTTGCATTACATCACGTTGTCTCTTTACTAGCATATTTCTACTTGAAATTCATTGTTTATTGCATTTTTTAGAAATATAAGAATTTGAATTCAATATTTTACACAATATATACAAAAGGAAATAAGACGATTTGTTGAATATCATATTCAAGTACAAACTTTGAATTAGAAGGTTAACTATAGTGAGATAGAGGTAGCCATGACTAGGAAGAATATAAAGGAAGACTTCGAGACAAGGCTCATTTCATTTATGAACTAAATTTAGAAATTACCAATATTTTTAAGTTATACCATTATATGGGTCTGGATGACATAGTGCACATGGTTATAAAGGTAGAAAGACAACTAAAAGAAGAATTTTAACTATTTTAGTGTTTAAAGTGCAAGTTCTTCATTATGGAGTGAGCCATATAGTAAAAAGGAAGACAAAGCTTTAAAAATAAAGTAACCAATAAGCAAATATTAAGCGCTTTAAGTTATAAAGAAATGGATATCTATAGCTTCACAATGTCCTAATAAGAGAGAGATGATTATGAGCAAGGATGGAGTATGTGTCAGAGTAAAGAAGTGGAGAATGATCATATCCCTATCTTAGAAGATGTAAGTGACAATGGTGCCTTAAGAGGCCTAAAGAGGGAAGGATGCTAGACAACATATAACATCCCATTATTTTTGGGGAGGTTAAAATGGTAAATGTGAGTGATTTATGAAAGGCTTAGAAATACATTTTCATGCTCATGCATAATATGCCATACACATATGCATGAATAGTGAATTTTTTTCTGCACATGAAAATAATTGTACATACATTCATGAATAATTCTGGGTATAATTGGATTGATTTGTGTATTTTTGAGAATTATGAGTATTTTTACATTGGAAATTTTACGGGTTAGTGAAATTGTAATATTTTTAAATTTTGGTGATTTTAGGATTTATTTTCAAAAATTATATAGAGAATTATGGAAAATTATGGAAAAAAAGAATAGGAATTAATGATGATTGGAGATAGTTAGATTGTAAAGATGAGACTAACGGAATTAGTCAAGAAGAAATTTAGTTTAGGCTTAGGCTTAAGGACAGTGACAAGTGTCACTAATTTAGAAAGTTGCTTTTATAACCTTGTTAGAGTAAGTTATATGTATCTAAGAGTTAAAAAGACAAGTG
>JAOTIZ010000203.1:12034859-12046175 GCA_027123425.1 Erythroxylum panamense | reverse complement strand
TTATTATAAATGTTGTACTTTATTATTATTATTATTATTATTATTATTATTATTATTATTCGAGATAGAAAGTAGGGATATGTTGGTTTTTTGTCGAAGAAAACATGTTGTCAAAATTAAGAGAAACGATGTTTTCTAGTTTCTGTAAAACTGTTGTAGTTTTTTTATTTTCATGAAAAAAAAATCACAACAGAGTAAGTCAAACACGTTTCACTTACCTGTTTATCTTTTTAAAAAACGACAACAAAAAAGGAAAAAAAAATAGAAACAAATAGCCCCTTAATTTGTGTTGTGGTTTTAAACTACGATTTTTCTTTTTCCTACCCATTTCAAGTAAACAAGGACTTCATATTAATATTTGTGTTTGATACGAGTGGTGGAGATTGGATTAGTAAACAAGCCTATGGTAGATGCCTTACATGAAATGAACGGTGAGTGAATATATCCTACCCTTGAATGCTTGAGAGGATGGAAAGTGAAGTGAATGTCTATCACATTTGTTAATGGTATTTGAGTTGAAATACTTGTTAATTTTGGCTAAGTATGCGATGAATAGCTTGTTCATAGAATATTATGAGTTTCAAGTTCTTAAGTTGTGTTTGTTGAAGTGATCATTTATATCTTCGATAATTAATTGGAAAAATCATTGTTTCCATTGTTTGTTCTTTTATAGTCTAGTATTCTTTGTTTTGCTTGGGGACAAGCATATTTTAAGTGTGGGGGGAATTTGTTGTGTCTTGTTTCTATTGCTTTTAATTGCTTTCATATCTTGATTGGCACAAATTCTTATGTTTTGATCCAAATGTGAGATGAATTGAATGGAAATGGTGTGAACGATGCATGAATGTTAAATGGAGAATTTTTTTAATGTGGCATGAAAAACAAGAAGAATTTTGCATAAAAATGGATGTGACACGTTAATTGCATGGTCACATATGTTAATTGCATGGTCACACATGTTAATTGCATGTCACACTCAGTTTAGCTCATGCCTTCTCACGATGCTCTTCTCATCCAGCCATCATGCATGCTCATAGTGCCAAGTGCATGCTTCATCATCTCACTAGCTACATGCATATTTTCACAACCGTGACTATACAAGTCATGGTTGGTTTAACTTGTCACAATCGTGCAAGACCGTGACTTAACTTGCATGGTTGTGATAAGTTAAGTCACAACTGTGACTTAACTTGCACGGTTATTACTTATTGAGTCACAATCGTCACTCTCCCTCATGCCAGAAAACATTCTCCTTTAATCAATCATTTTATTACATGGCAGCTAATTGAATGACTAATGCTAATATGTTAGACCATTCAAGTAATAATTTTTTTGGAGATAAAACACAGTCTAAATTAAGAATTACATTTGGTCCTAATGTTATATGTTTTGTGTATATTATGTAAGAAATTTTCGTATCTTATTATCTTTTTTGTAATATCCAAAACGATTTAATTTTTCTTGATCTATAGGTTTATAATTCCAATTATAACTAGGTTTATTTTTTCTTTTTTTAATCCACTTTGACTTGTTTTAGGTTGTTCTTCTGGTTTTGAACCTTCATATTTTGGTTGATCCATATATATCTGTTTTTGATCATATTCATAACAGTAAATTATTTCATCTTGATCAGTAATAGATTTTATAAGTTTATATTTTAAAGACTTGTTTTCGTTACTTAGTGTAAGTTTATTTACTAATTAAGTAATTTCTTCTAATTGATCTTTAATATTTTGTTTTATATTTTTCATGGTTTTACTAAAGTTATATTTGATGAGCTAGATGGCTCTAATACCAAAGTTTAGTCCAACAATTTTGTTATTAACTCTAAAGCGACTGAATTTCCACTTCTTCTCCATGATTGCCACGGTCAAAGATAGAGAAGGAAAAGCTGTGAAGAGCAGGAAAAAAAGAAGAAAAAAGCTTGAAGTTTTAGGCAGAAATCTAGAGTTGGACCCTAAGTAGGAACTGAAGCTATAGAATATAGTCCGAAGAGAGATGGAAGAGAAAGAAAAGAAAGAAATGGTTCAAAAACTGAGTTGAATTGGCGTACAATTGCAATGTAAGAAATGCAGGTGAATGTGATCCCATGTCTTTCTTTTTAGAAAAACACATTTTTGTGGTAGCAATCAACTGTCTGCTTTCCTGTCTATTTTCTGAACCTTCCTTTGCTCAGTACAACATGTAAATAATAAAAAAAAGCTAAGTAAGTAATTTTGGATGCAGTTCAAACTTCAAACCGAGTAACTGTTTAAACTTTTAACATTCTGTTTTCGACGCAAACTATTTAAAATGCTTTTTAGAGAAATTAAATTTATTTCTTTTTCAAGTAACATACTATTTAAAATATTATTATTTAGTCAAAATAATTTTTATGATATCATTTATAATGTAATATTATTTATATATTATTTCCCCATTCGCAATTACAATGTCACTTCCTTTTCAAACTTAAAGTAAACAGGCATACTATTTCTGAGTGTACACAATATACTTTTGCTATTATTGAGGTTGTGAAGTTCCCTTCATTTAAAGGGAGAAGGTTAACTTAAGAGCCAAGTTTATACATGTACAAAAACTCAAACTTGAAACATCAACAAACCAAGTTTGAGGCCCTTTATATATATATATATTGATAATTATGTTATTACTGAATTGTTGCCAAGAGTCTCCTTTTCTTGACGTTAAGGAAAACAACAGGTTCTTTAAAGATTTCTAAATGACTTCATTAAAAACGCTTCATATGGATGATGTTGGTACTAAATTCTCACATTGATTAATTAAAATGTTAAAGGCTACATCAAAGATGTTTTTCATACGAGTGGAATGAAAGTGAAGTTTGGCCATGAAAAGGAAATGCCCATTAAAGCAAAAAAAGAAGGAAAGAAAGAATATATGGCCCAAAACAAGACAAATTACTCATTATGGAAGCCTAGGAATTTTTTATATGATATCCCACAAAGCATTTACTATGTGCATAAAATTCTAATTACGAGTCAAGTCGTGAGTAATGACCCGACAACAATCTGTCATGATCATGGCCTTCTCAATTCAGGAGGAGGCTTCTTCCCTTAACATGAATTTTACCAGGTAGGCAACCCTATAACCAAGTCCGATTGCATTGCATTCATGGCGTCTTTATGTCCACGTCATACACTGTTGCAAAGAAATACAAACCAGTATCTCCCTAACCAAAGGTGGAAATTTTTCTTCTTGGTAGCTTTTATCAGCTTTACCAATTCTAAGTAGATAACCCTTCATGGTCAATATACGAGTTGCTAACATTAAGTATTAATAAGAGCAGTAATAGTTAGTGTATTTATTAGTTTAATCAATTTCATGGTTGCCATTTAAGAAGGCAGGTGTAATGGGTAATGTGTGGCGTTGCTTGGTAGTGGCAACCACATGACTCTATATCTTCCAATCAGTGCGATATTCAACCCTTGGATTGCTTTCAAAGGGTGGTTGCAATAGGATATGCTAGATTAATTTAATAATTATAAGTGTGACCCTTATTACTTTATTTTATTCTAATATAAAGTGAGCCCAAAATAATGGTTATTGAACTTGTTAAAGGAAATTGAAGTCATTAGGGTTACTTAATAAAGAAACCCTTCCCTCTCCCTTCAATTTTAAGAAAGGTTTACACATATCAAAATACATACTTTTTTTTGGTAAATCAAAACAATTTATACAAATATAAAAGGTTATATACATCACTAAAGACTACTTATGCAGTAGTCTCTTAGATACAAAAAGGAAACAGAAGATTACTACATTTGGAAGCTACATCGCTTCCTACATCAAAAGAGACTACTTAAGCAGTAGTAATTACTTAGCTACAAAAAGGTAACAAAGAGAAATACCTTTGGAAGCTATATCACTTACTTTCAGGACACGTAAACAAATAAAACAATATCATCCCTCCTACCAAAAAACTGAACAGAGATATCCCATTCTGCTAGAACTCATTTTAATCAACTTACAAACTAAAAATACATACAATCCAATCAACTACTGCACAACATAAGAAAGGGAGTGAGATGAGCATAGTTAGATTACCACCAAAAGAGAGGGTTGACCTTGTACTCCCTCCTAATAAGCCGCTTTATCATTTTTAGGAAAGTCCTAGAGATACTCTCCTACTGTGAACTATTTTATGGCCACACCATTGCTGTTTCTAAGAATTTTCCTGCCAAGTCCATGTTTGCTGAGTTGGAGGCAATGACTGGTCCTGGGAATGGCTTCTCTTCTGCTATCAGTTCCAATACATTTTTGCACCATTGCAAACAATGAAGATAAGGGCAGAAGGTGAGAGCGGATAAAGTTTTCTATCAAAAAGGGATTTGCTAATAAGAAGAGATTATACAAATATGGATCAAGTTTAATATTTCTCTCTTTTCTTTATAGCTCTAAATTTAGGATTTGAAGATGTTGAATTAATTGTGTCATAAATGTTCTTAGGTGAATTCTATGCTTGTAATAATGCTTAGAATATTAAAGTTTAAATCTTACATGTGGTATCAGAGAAGATAATGACACTTTAATTTTTATTAGAGTTAACCCTAAATTATTGGTATTATAAAAGATTATTTATTGTTTCCGTTGTAATCTTCTTTCTCGATTTTTATTAATTGTTGATTTGATTTGATTTAATTGATTTAATTCAAGCTAAAGATTGCGAACATAGAATTATTGCCTTGTATACATCTGTTATTAGAATAACTATTAAATTGTGTTTTATAAGACTGATATACACCAATTCTAAAGACTCTGGTGAACCACGTTTTCATGTTTTTGGGCCTACCATTACAGGTTTACATTTACCTTGCATTAATTGTTTACTGTCTTTGAATAAATTCTAAAAAAGCAAAAAGAGTGGTGTTAACCACGTACATGCATTTATTATGGTTTGACTTGTTAACTTTTAAAAGGAATAAAAAGGGACCAATTCTTCTGTTCCTTTTATCCAAGACCAACCCTATGTCATCCCAGCATAGCCACAAATTTCAATAGTCAGGTAGCAATGGAATAGGGTTGGTCTTAGATGAAAAGAACAGACGATCTTCACTTGAATAAAAGATCTAAGGAAGAGTATACGTGAGTGTGTACAATAAATGTGTAAAGAAAAGTTTTTGTAGGACCCATGATCAAAGTTTTGTCTTTTGTTTATGTCACTTGCTTACTGCAAATTCTGGAGAACGAAAAGTTAAAAGAAAAGTCAAGGTTTTTTTGGGACCCCCCATTAAGACATTAGATTTGCGTTGCATTAATTGTTGGAATGAGATCCGAAAATTGTGTTTTCTATTTCTAGAAAACAAAAGAGTTAAAAGACAACGTTTTGTTGGGCTCATCGTAGAGAGACTTTGGTTTATGTTGTTAACAAAAATCTTTTAAGGTAAAAATGTATGAAAACTGTGACTCATTTGTTGAAAAGTCTATAGGCATATTTTGTTACGATTGATAAAACATAAAGTTTTTGAAAATAAAAGGTTAAATATGGTCAATTATGTTTTGGACCTTATAGTTTTTAGATTATTATAATATGGTAATAAAATTACATTTTTGTCCCTAAAATGTTTTTGGACTTTACAGTATCGCCTTTCAACACTACAGTTAAATTCCAAAATTCATGTATACTTACTAATTAAATGTTTTATTGTATAGAAAGCTTGTTAGTCACCAAAGTGACCTTGCTTGAAAAGATATTTAGACATTTAATTATGCATTCTTTTAATTATTCATGTTATATGATGCTGATAAATGACATAATAGATGGACTAAAGAATTGAGTTTATTAATTATAATACTAGGAGATCACCCAAAGGTGGGTCATTGCCTATAATTAATGACATTAAAAGAGACTTATGGACCTACTTGGTGAATATGTTTGTATATCCAAAGATAACATGCATACTAGCTTGAGTATAATTGATTGTCTCTTAAAGTGTGTATATATATGATAGCATCATCATGAATTAAGGATATGTGTTTAAGTATCATCCAAAGGTGGACTTAAATATATATATTAAAGTTTGTTATTATCTGAATCTATTAATTGTACTCAAAGCATTAATGTGTGAGTTTGTTTTTACATTTGCAGTTTCTAGTAATTTGTTAGCTATAGGTAACGGTCTGATCAAATTCAATAGGCTAAACTATGTCGATTGGTCAGAGAAAATCTAATTTCAGTTGGGTATTATAGATAAGGACCTGCCATTAGTTAAAGAGAAGCCTGCAATCATTATTAAGACTAATACCCAAGCTGAAAGGACATTTTTTTAGGTCTAGGAAAAGTCTAATAGGTTGAGTCTAAACTTGATACAATTGACAATGGCTGAAAATATTAAGCCATCAATGCCTTATATGGACAATACAAAGAAATTTTTTATGAAAATCAAAGAGTACTTACAATCAGACATAACTAACAAGTATATTGTAGGAAGTTTGATGAGTGAATTGACGACCAAGAAGTTTGGCTGGTCACAGCCTATCTATAATCATGTAACGGGCATGTCAAATCTGGTTGCAAAGCCGAAATCAATGGGCATAGATGTGAGTGAATCATGCCTAGTACAGTTCATCATCAACTCACTTCCTCCTGAAGTTGATCAATTCCAAATGAATTACAGCACTCTGAAAGGAAAATAGAACTTTCAAGAAATCAATGCCATGTTGGTGCAGGAAGAAGGGAGATTAAAGAAAATGAACACTCTGTTCACTTCATAGTACACAAAAAAGCTAGCAGCAGAAAGGGAAAGTTAAGAAAGAAGAGCAACAAGAAGGGAAAAGCCCCAATGAAGGTTAATAAGGGCCAAATCCATAAAGAGTGGTGTTGTTTCTTCTACAAAAAAAGCTGGTCACCTCAAGAAAGATTGCCTTAAGAGAAAGGCTTGGTTCAAAAAGAAAGGTAAGTATTATCTTTCGGTATATTTTGAATCAAATCTTATTAACGTGCCCAATAATACCTGGTGGTTAGATTCAGGTGTAACTACTCATGTGTCACATATTATGCAAGGATTCCTTTCGATCCAAGCCATAAATGGAACTGAAGAGTTCCTATACATGGGTAATAGAATGAAGGCATGAATAGAAGGAATAGCGACATACATATTGATCTTAGACACTAGTTGTAGTCTAGATCTTGAAAAGTGTCTTTATGTTCCTAAATGTGCTAGAAATTTAGTTTCTATTAGTAAGTTGGATCATATAGGTTTTAATTTCAATGTTGGAAACGATATTTTTTATTTATATAAATGACAGTACTATTATAGTTCTGGTACATTAATAGATGGTTTATATCGTTTTAACCTTAATGTTAATTATTATGAATCCATATTTCATGTTGATCATAATATTGGTAATAAACGTATTGCACATAATGAACACTATACTTACTTGTGGCATCAATGGTTAGGCCATGAGGTTAGTGAAAAGTGAAATCTTATCTCAACTAGATTTTACTAGTTGGAATGTGTATATGGATTGCATTAAAGGCAAGCAAACTAAATATATAACTAAGAATTCAGCCATAAAAAGTACCGAGTTACTTGAATTAATATACACTGATATATATGGTCCATTTCACATCCCATCTTGGAGAGGTGAAAAGTATTTTATCACCTTTATTGATGATTATTCATGTTATTGTTATCTTTGTTTGCTGCATGAAAAGTCTCAATCAGTAGACATTCTTGAGGTGTTCATTAATAAAGTAGAAAGAAAGTTAGATAGAAAAGTGAAAGTTGTAAGATCTGATAGAGGTGGTGAATATTATGGTAAATATGATGGGAATGGACAATGTCCAGGTCCATTTGTAAAATTTATTTAAAGTTGAGGCATTTGTGCACAATACATAATGCCCAGTACACCACAACAAAATGGTGTAGCTAAAAGACGGAATCGTAATCTTATGGATATGGTTAGGAGGATGTTAAGTTACTCAAACATACTTTTATCTTTATAGATGTATGCATTAAAGACGACTACATATTTACTTAATAGGGTTCCTAGTAAAGCTAATCCTATGACACCTTATGAATTGTGGATAGTTAGAAAACCTAGCTTGAGGCACATACATGTTTAGGGTTGCCCAGCAGAAATAAGGATTTATAATCCTCATGAAAGGAAACTTGATGCAAGAACTATTAGTGGTTACTTCATCGATTATCCAGAAAAGTCCAAAGGGTATATATTTTATTATCCTAACTATGGTATAAGAATAGTTGAGTCTAGTGATGCTATGTTTATTGAAAATGAACAAAACAGTGGGAGTGGAGAACCACGAAAGGTTGATATTCAAGAGATTTAGGTAGAAAATCCTTCACCTAGTGTCTCTTCTCAAGTTGTTGTTCCTCTTGTTGTATCACAGTTACGCGATATATCTGAACAACAAGTTAATATTCTAAACTCACAAGATGTGAATGTCGATAATGAACCAGTAAATAATATGAAAGTCACAAATGATCAAGTGATACCACAAGAAATAGTATTAAGAAGGTTTATAAGGGAGAAAAGACCAGCAATATCAGATGACTATATGGTGTATTCACTTAAGCATGAGTGTGACTTGAGCATTGATAAGGATCCAGCCTCATTTAAAGAAGCCATAACATGTAATAATTCTGAAAAGTGACTCAATGCTATGAAAGAAGAGTTAAAATCTATGGATGATAATCAAGTATGGGAATTAGTTGAGTTACTTAAAGGCTCAAAGCAAGTGGGTTGTAAATGGGTCTTTAAGATCAAAAAGGACTCGAAAGGAAATATTCAAAGGTACAAAGCCAAACTTGTAGCCAAAGGTTATACTCAAAAGGATGTCATTGACTTTAAGGAGACCTTCTCTCTAGTTTAAAAGAAGGATTTTTTAAGAATTGTTATGGCATTAGTAGCTCATTATGATTTAGAGCTTCATTAAATGGATGTAAAGACTACTTTTCTGAATGGTGACTTGGAAAAAAAAGTTTATATGGACCAACCGAAAGGTTTTGTGATTGCAGAAAAGGAAAATATGGTGTATAAATTAAAGAAATCATTATATGGTTTGAAACAGACTTCCCAACAATGGTATCTTAAATACAATGATACCATTACCTCTTATGGTTTTGTACAGAACATTGTTAATAGATGTATCTATATGAAGGTCAGTAAGAGCAAGTTCATCATTTTGGCACTATATGTTGATGATATTCTTTGGGCTGCTAATGATTTGGGCTTGTTACATGATGTAAAGAAATTTTTTTCTAATAATTTTGAAATGAAAGATATGAGTAAGGCATCCTATACGATTGAAATAGAAATATTCTGTGACAAGAAACAAGGCTTGTTAGGGTTGTATCAGCAGGGATATATTAGTAAAGTATTAAATAGATTTAGGGTAATTCCAATTCAGAAAGGAGATAAATTTAGTGAAATGCAATATCCCAATAATGATTTGGGATAAAAGGAAATGGAATCTATTCCCTGTGTATCTATAGCTGAGATTTTGATGTATATTCAGACTTGTACTTAACTAGATATCAGTTTTGTTGTTGAAATGTTAGGCCGATATCAAAGTAATCTTGGATTGGACAACTTGAAAGCTGCAAAGAATTCTTAGGTATTTACAAGGTACCAAGGATTATATGCTCACATGCAAGAAATCGGATCGTTTAGAAGTGATCAGTTATTCAAATTCAGACTATGCTGGTTGTGTAGACTCAAGGAAATTTACCTTTAGTTATCTATTCCAACTAGCAGGAGGGGTAATTTCTTGGAAGAGTGGAAAGTAGTATGTCATTGCTACTTCCATTATGGAGACCAAATTTGTAACATACTTTGAGGCCACTATTCAAGCATTGTGGTTGCGAAACTTTATCTTAAGACTAGGTATTGTCGACAGTATAGCTAGACCGTTAAAAAATATTGTGATAATTTTGTGGTTGTCTTCTTCTCTAAAAATAATAAGTATTCTAAAGGTGCTAAACACATGGATTTGAAATACTTGTCAGTCAAAGAAGAAGTGCAAAAACATAAAGTGTCAATTGAGCATATTAGAACTGATCTTATGGTAGCAGATCCGTTAACTAAAGGATTGTTGCCTAAAACATTTACTGGCCATATTGAAAGGATGGACATTATAGATAAGTCCTTGTTATTAGCATGAGATCATGTTATGTACGTACATATGTTTGGATATTTGCTACTATTATTTTGACACTTAGGAATTCAATTAATGTTATGTTTTTGCTATTTGTTAGCTGTCACATTATGTTGTGTACACGCACTATTTTATTGTGATGACAAATTATGTTTTAGGAAATATTAAAGTTGAGAATTATAGTGTTTCTCAATTATAATCATTTTGAATTGAAATGATTGTGTGATACATGGAAGGAATCATGTCGTTAGATGACTTGTGACCGCCATGATCCCATTATTTCAATTCATTTAAGTTTGATGGCTTGACAGATTCAATATATGATGCAAGCTTGTGTTGTTGGATCATCAAGTCATAACATGGGCTAAGTGAGAGATTGTTAGATTAATTTAATAATCATAAGTGTGGCCCATATTAGTTTATTTGATTTTAATATAAAGTAAGCCCAAAATAATGATTATTAGGGTTATTAAAGGAAATTAGAGTCATTAGGGTTATTTAATGAAGAAACCCTTCCACTCCCTTCAATTTTAAGAAACGGTTACAGATATCAAAATACATACATTCTTGCACCATTGAAAAGAACGAAGAAAAGGGCAGAAAGTGGTAGTGGATAAAGTTTTCTGTAAAGAAGGGATTTGCTAACCAGAAGATATTACAAGAATATAGATCAAGATTAGTATTTCCCTCTTTTCTTTATAGCACTAATTTTAGGGTTTGAAGGTGTTGAATTAATTGTGTCATAAATGTTCTTGAGTGAATTATATGCTTGTAATAATGCTTAGAATATTAAAATTTAAGGAGGTGCTTAGTTGATGGGTTTAGGAAGAGATTAATAGGTAAGGAATAAAAAGTGTGTGGTTGGTTATTGATTATCATTATAGGGACAATAATTTGATATCCCACTTTTGAAGAATCCTCCATGTCCTCTATTTAGTAGAGGAATGAAACTCATTCCTTAGTTAATTAACTAATTAACTAAAATATTGTAATTAATTAATTAACTAAAATATTATTAATTAATTAAAATATTATTAATTTCAGTATAATTAATCAAAATATTATCATTAATTAAGTAATTACAATGTAATTAATTAAAATATAATTCATTCATTAATTACAATATTGGAATTAATTAATTAATTAAAATATAATAAATTACATTATAATTAATTAAA
>JAOTIZ010000203.1:12023503-12034719 GCA_027123425.1 Erythroxylum panamense | reverse complement strand
ACAAACTAATCATTATCAATAGTAATAATAATCATTCCTTCCTCTTAACTAACCATTATAATTATAATGATAATATTCATTCGTATTCTTCACTATATGCATTTCTATTCTTATTATCATTCTCTCATGCGAATCAACCGCCCCTTTAATCTTACAGGTTACAAAAGTCTCTTTAAGAAATATAAATATCAAAATAATTTCTTTAAAACTCAAGAATAAACTTCTTCTCAAGTATGAAAGATTTATATTCTAATCACACAACATATAAATTCATAATGTTTGTGTAATATTAAACTCTTAAAACATTAAGATGAATAAGATAAACATTACAAGAAATTTATATTGAAATAGTCTTAATCGTTTTAGGTCTTAAATTATATTTATTCTTTACTTTACCCATTGTATTCATCCTTTAATTTATTTAATTTATTTAATTGATTTATTTATCAATTTTCTTTTTATTGAAATTTATATTTCACATACTACATAATTTTGGAATAATTAAGCTACCAATATTATCGAAAGCAAATTATTAATAATAATAAATTTTTTTTGAGTCTAATAATAAATTTTATTAACCCCAAAATTATAAATTATAAATTAGGATGTCACTTAGGGAGGTATATATTTTATAATCTAATGACTAATAATTGGGGTAGAGTAGGGTAGAGTAATTATCTAAAGAAGGGGCCTTGTAAAATTTTGAGCAGTGCCCTGATATAGAGGTGGGCTCTGTTTTTATTTAATTTTTTCGGTATATCCAAAAATTCAAGGGAAGTAGGCTTTTCAAAGTGACGCAAAGAAATGGGTTACCCAGCCCAAAAGACCGAGAAAGATGCTGGCAACATGCAGCGTCGTTTTGTTTTTCTTTTTGAAAAAAAAAGAAGAAGCAAGATTGATACTAAACGCAACTTGTAAGTGAAGCCACTGTATATACATTATGGAAATGGACAGAAATTAAAGGGATCGACTTACAATGCGAGCCTTAATGTCATAGCGGATGATAGAGACCAACCCGAACAAATCGGGCTACAATGCAAGAAAGAAAGCAAAACATTGGCAACAACAGTACAAAATGGTGATTGGTTTGTGGAGAACGCTACAGTCTAGGATATGCTGTACCAATAGAAAAAATTAGTATGCAAAAAAAAATCCTCCCTGAAGAGAGACGGGTTATACCCTCAGTCTGAATAGCTTCTAACCAGTTTCAGGGGGTTCAATTCCTATTTCTGCTGAAGGAAAGTAATGAGCTGAATCACAGTCGTATACAACGCATGTCTAAATTACAAGAAAGACAGTAAATATGAATGAAAGCAGATAATATAGAAGTAGAATAGACAAGGCACTTCATCAGTCGAGATGCTGACCTTAATAAAGTATTTCACATCTTTGCTCCTTTTGATATGAGAATCTCTCCATAAGGTACCTTCTGTTCAACTTTGAGAAAATCACGAGAAGCCAGTACTGTAGCAACATATTTATTATGCATTCAATGCCAGATTAAATTGTCTGTTAAGGCTTTTTAGTTATAGAAATAGATATTTGATTTTGGATAATAAAATTCGACAGCGTTGCTGATAAAAGAATAGTGCATTAAATTGTCTGCAAGGCTTTTTAGTTTTAGAAACAAGTGCTTATGATTACCGCAAGTTTGATAAAAGAGTAGTGCAGCTCCTTTTCGGTTCATCCCAGCAGCTAGATTGTCGAGGGACTCTTCCTGAGGGGCTCCTGGAGTTTCAAAATGATTCTTCATCTGGCTGTTGGTATTCAAGTCCGGTTATATGTAATCATTATTAGTATAGAATCAAAACCAAAAATGAATCTCTCTCAAAGAGCCGTACGTTCTGATAGAATCAGTTATCTTGTCAACGGGCTGACTAATTATTGGGTTCTGGGTTTGTGTAGGTCCAGTTTCCATCAGCACTTCTGTGAAAATGCTCAGAAAGCTTATCAGTAAAAGGTAGTAGTACAAATTTACGGCCCAAGCAGCCGCAACTCTGAAACCAAAGTCATAAATAGGTTTCCCATTTACCTATATCAGGTGTTAGGCTCTCAGACAGCCTTGATAACTTGAAATCCGGCTCAGGATGTTTCCCAAAATTTTCTTCGGCTACAGGTTCAAGGCCACTGCCATTATGACTAGAAGCTGAAAAAGGCCTTTTCTTATTGGACCTGTTAAGAAAAAGTAATCCAATTATTAGAACATTTTATACGCATCGTTCCAACACTATATTGCTTTGAAAGGGTAAAAATGAAATGGTCAAATCCAAGCAACATGATTCTCGCATAAATCAATTTGTCAATCCAATTCTTTTTATATGATCCGTTTCACAAACCGTTCTGAATTGGTTTCCGAACGCTGCGATAGAGCACCGTAGCCAGATCCCAAGCTTGGGATAGATCTAACGTCATCTCCTGTGAATTTAAGGGAATTGAACTATTAACAATGCCTTCTTTACCATCTAGCTCCCTTAAGATTCTCCACGTACAGTTGAAATACAAAAAGTCATTGGAAACAGATGTAACATACCGGAGTTTCCAGGAGTGACAGAATTAACTTCATTTATCCTCACGCCATTCTTAAAAAGATTGGCTTGTAGTTCCCCCATGAAGATTTCTTCGTCGTTGATAGGATAGGGTCGCTGCTTCTCTACGGGGAGTGGAAAGCCCATTGGCTCAGAGCCTAATCCACGACCGAAATGTTCAAAAGCCTTCACATCAAACAACTGATCAGGCTGCATTCATGTAGAATTTCTTCAGTAAAGAAGCTTACTAGGGAATTGACTTCCTTACATTTTCAATAGGATCTAGAACAGGAACTCTCTCTGGTGGTGATAAAGATGATAGTTCTGGGCGTAGATGCGAAGAATTCCTCTCTGCTCAGGGAGTACAAAACAATTAGATAACAGACTTCGTCTTTTGGATAACAAATTGTAAGAAACAGTATGCATAATCTTACCAGAAGGCGAGTCGTGAGGAGGGTTTGTACTTTTTATCCAAAGCTCCATAAGAGGTGCTGGGTAATGCACTCCCCAATTTTCCATCGAAGACAAATGATCGATAAGTACAGTAGGGGGCAGGTCCAAAAGTTTAGTGACTGTCATCGTGGACATTATGCCATTACGTGCCTGCAGAAAACGGATACATAATAACCTTTTCTTCGCCCATCTTTCTGATTCCTTTCTAGTTTCTACCAACATAAGAATATTGAATCTTGACAAAAGTTAAATATGTTCTCTCACAAGTCCCGCCACAGCACCTACTTCGAACAACTACGGGCAAGGTAGAGAACTTGTGACATAACAATGCCACCCAGTTGAAACGACTTAAATTTGAAGTTTTTTTTCCACGTGTTTAGTTGCATAACTACATCGGAATCTTCAATATGTTAGAGATTAGGGATAACCTTTCTCTTTCTGCCTCTTTTTGAGGCAATGTCGGAAGCATCTTGAAGCCATGACTGATATATGTGGCTTGGGATAATGGTTTGGTCATAATCCATCTTAGGGGCCTCTCTTGTTTTCCTTTTCACAGGCCTTTGCTTCTGTCGGTTCTGTCTCATCCATAGTTTTAGGTTGGTTAAGCTTCATTGATGTATTACCACAATCGTACACAACGTGCTTTATTTAGAGAGGATAAATTACCAATGCAGCTTCTTTACATTCATCGGACTGTTGATTGACAGCGTTTTCTTCATACTGACCTTCATCCGCTGCAGAAGTGTTTTCTTCATTAGAAATTATCACTTAATTCTTTCACCATTTTCTGTTCTGATTTACCTCAATTTCTCAAAATTGGAAAAATAAGTTGATGGGTAGAATAAGATTGGCAAGAAGAAATTTAAGTGTATACACACTAAATCAACTCCTTTGTCATCTTATAGAGTACGCTATGTAGTCATCGTGAGCTATGATTTGTAAAAGTTTTAGTAATTCAAATTTCCCTTAATTTAGTTGTTTTGAAAAGTTTTTATACCCATCAAATTTCATATTAACAAATCAGTATTTTAGCCTAAATTAACTGAAATAGAAGTTAAGTAATGATTTAAAGACTCCTAACCTTACTTTTTGTTAGAATATGTTTGGATTAATACAAAAATCAACTAAGCGTTTTGTTTCTATTTTTCTTTTCTTAAACCTTCAGTTTTTCCCGTCCTATATTCCAACATTTTTGAAGTGGGATATAACGTTGCTCACCTCTTATAGTTTCATCTTTTGGCGATGGGGATAATACAAGAGTATTTGGGATCTCCACATGATCCCCTGAAGTGAAGTTAATATGCGTCTCTTCTTCACCTTCAATATCAAATCTATTTCAACAAAGAGTGGTGAACAAAAGTTAAAATCCCTTATTCTCAAAAAAATTAAAGTAAGAAAATATTCTTTAAAATTTGGTTAAAACCCCTTATAAATCTAATATTGAGAGTTCCTTTATTCCTAGGTATGGATATTAGACGTCAAAAATCACATTATGCAAACCTTGAATGAGAAACAAGGATCGCTTGTACAATCAATTGAGTTGCGCCTTACTCACCGTTCGAAGCGATTGAATATATTAGTGCTGGTCTGATACGACTCAAAACGTTCAAATAAGTTGATGTTCTCCGCATCAGCTGTTTGAGTATGAGAGATTAGTCGACATAATTCGAATATCGTTGAAAAGGATATCGAACGAAGAAACAGGACAAACCAAGACCTCGATGAAAATTCTGAGCTAAATCATCATCTGAGAGACCATTATTAATATATGGCTCACCCACACTGTCAAGCCGCTGGACATGCAAAACCATTATGCATAGATCAGCTGAATGAGGTAAATGCGGCTTACATGTTAGCAAATTTCTCCTTAACGATCTTTCGAACTAAAAATTCAGATATAAGATGAAGGGCAATTTTATCTCTGGAAAGTCTCCATCACCCAAGCAGTTAACGAGGAACATGTGATGATTGAGCGTGGATGCGTTGACAAACAGGACAAAATTGTGCATTGTATGCTTCATAAGATCAAGATGGCGAAAGTATTTAGAGGATAAATCAACATAAAACCCAAGTACGCCATTATAGGAGAAGTATTCGTCATGTGCATTGCATGTTATATGACATCATGTTCCGCTTCAAGTGGATTAGAAAAAGTCCAAATATAATATGCAAGCCATTGCAGATACGATAAGAAGGGGATGCAGAACGCGTTTAGCTATCAATTAAATTGCGCGTATAAATCTTCATGAGCTAATTGATATTAACTTTTAGTTTAGGAAATATTTCTATAAAATATAAAGATTTCTAAACTATTGTACCATGGCAAAATAGGCTGTTTGTTGGAAGCCCATGTTGGCTGTATGTGAGATATTAAGAGACTGTTCAATGTCTCTCACATCTGCCTCAGTTTTCTCTGGCAAGGTCACGGCTTCTTTCCTACAGGCAGAATCCCATAACATTGCTTAGAAAAGCATTCACGCTCACTTCACGTTAGAAATGGATACGGTTTTATAAGCTGTCAACCCACACAGTTAGAAACGGGGACTGACCTGGCCTGCGATTTTCCTTTAGGAAGAACAGTTGGGTCTGGAGCTGCTTTCACTTTCCAGGCTTCATTTATTTCGACCTTTCATACATTGAGTTACCAAACAATAATCAAACAGATGAAGAAGAATTGGTAGTCAACTAACCAAGAAGGAAAATTGAAAAATAAGATCTCCTCTGTTAATGATCTCTTGGAGATACCAGCAAACGAGTCACATCATCTGCAGAGAAACATGAGTATGAAATATTATAAATACTTGAACCTAGAAAGAAAACTGAAATTTGAAATTTAAGTAGCAGTAAATGTAAGGACTGAAAAAATTTACCATAGAACAGTTTCACCTTTCTCTCATAAACTATAACCACACCACCTGAGAAAGGGTAGTAATCGATATCATTAATACTAGAATTCCATAACTGATTAGTAAAAGATAAGAGGACGGAGATGGGGCGGGGGGAGAGAGAAAAGTACCCATAAGAATTCCAGAGAGCCTAAGAGCCATCGGGACAGAAGGATTCAGAATTTGTTCGCTACAAAATTAGAGCAGAAAATTTAAATTAACGTACAAGTCATTGGAAAAAAAGAAAAAAACTAGAAGTGTAACATCCCGAAAATGGTTTACCAAACATGGATGATATTGAGCTTGTCAAGCTTTCGTCGATTGATCTTTGCGTGCATAGTTGCAGCCATCCTTGAGTTTAAATAGTAAAATCAACGTATTCAACATAAACAAATTGAATCTAATCATAAACCAAGATTTGCTTGCGAACCCATAGAAAACAAACAACAAAGTGATCGGCATACTTAAAAGACAATAAGTATAAAAAAGAAGAAGAAGAAGAGAGTCTAATCAAAGAAAATGGAAGTTAAAAACGAAAACAGAATAGTAAGTGGTAGATGATCACCAAATCTGTCCGAGAGGGGCTTTACGAGCGAGAAGCTGGTGAGAGTAGAACATTTTGGTAATTGCAGAGAAGAGAAGGGCATTCAAACAAATGAAAGAGAAGGCCTGGAGCTGGAAGACAATATTAATTCGTTTTTAAGTGGAAGCATAGAGCGATAGTATATACTCAATGCCTCTCTGTTAGTTACTTGTTACTCTTAGAACCAACTCAGCGTGCGAAAGAACTACGCCGGTAGCATTTGAAAAAATCCTGGTCACAGTCACACGTATCAAATAAGATTATGAAACGTAGAAGCCTGTTAGTCACCGACTGTTGACCCTGTAAAAGCCCGCTGTAACGACTTGTGGTTCGTTATTTTGGTCTCAGCTTGCTTCGCACTCTTTCCCGTCTTGTTTTTACTCACGCACTCCGTGTCCAAACGGCAGCGCTTGTCCTAAACGCGGTTGATCTCACTCATTCGTTGTCTCTGAATTCATGGTTCTCCACTCTCCCTTATGGCCGTGGGTCCGTTCAAGTTGCTTTTGTTGGTCCTCTCTTCTTGCCCACGCCACTATTAATTGTCAATAAGTTGTAGCTCAAAAACCGAAGTCAATTGTCGACGAAAGAAGCTGAGTTGCCTGATCGAGTCGCCGCGGGTTAACCGACTCGAAGACCATGGTGATCTACGAAGAGGGTCTAGCCAAAAATTGACGCACATGTGAGATCAGGTGGGCTATGATCATTACGTGGGACCCAAAATTTAGATTTGGTTAGCAGCGCGAGGTTTGCAACTGATATTATTAATAACATTGGAATGAATACAGTAAAAAATAAAAGAAGGTATAGTTATTATAAATGGTTGATTGAGCCAAAGTTTATCTTATTAATTGGCTACACTTTCATGATTTTTAATATACTTTTTGACTTTTAATTTGTGATTTTGTGCTTTAATTAGTCCCTTACAGTGAGCTTACACTTTACACAATTTGATAGCAAAATTGTCACAAATTGACATTAATTCCATCATAATTTTTCCAAGGACAATTGATACTGCAAATTGTTGTTTCATATTGTAGGGGAAAAGAAGAGTCAAAAGGATCAGAAGAGTCAACGTCGCGGCGCATGAAGAAGTTCGCACGTCGCGACGTGCTACAAATAACACGCCACGGCTAGCGATCCAAGAAGCGCATGCCACGACGCCAATCAAATAACACGCCGCTGCAAACAATCCAAGAAGACACGTCGCAACGTGAAAGAAGCATCTCGCAGCGGTGAGCAGACGGATATCTGGACTCTACTTGGAAAATTCTCTCACTGTGTTGAGCCGGCCCGCACCCATCATTTAAAAGGTTGCTAAATTTAGGTCAAAGGGGGGATCATCTATCGAGATATACTTGGGAGGCAGAGAGACAATTTTTCCACAGAACACGACACCCCTTCATCTCCGACCATTGCCATCATCTCTACTCCACCGCCAGTCTCTACTGCAATCATGGGTGACATCCAATCTTCAACAGTCGTGTGAAAATCCAGAGTCTTGCTCGGCTAAATCCATATTTCCTCTTGAGAATGTAGCATCGGCTTGAGTTCACCGTTTCTAAAAAAGGGAGTTAATCTTACATCGTCAAGTTTAATCGTATTGTTGTAAATTCCTGAGTTAGGGTTTACTGTCGTGTAGTTAGATAAGCTTGGTTATAGTTTAATCAAGTGTCGAACGATGTCTTATGTTATGGGATTGGTTATTTGTAGAACTTTTATGCTTAATATATGAAGTTTCATATATGTCTATTTGTGATTGTGTTAATTCTCTTTATCTGCCTAGTTGTGTTTGATATTGAGGGTGTGCTTGAGCCAAATGACCAATTGCATTAACTTGTCCATTTCACACACTAAGATGCATTTAACAAGGTTGTAATTAACGGAGTTCGTTGATTAAAACCTTGGACTTAAAGAGTCCCTTAAGGTTCTAAGGCTTAAGAGCACTTAATGGAATCTTGATGAAATGGAGTTCATTAATCAAGATTTTGGACTTAAGGAGAATCTTTAAGGTTTGTCTTTCGAAAGCTTAGTGAATTTCACTCTCTAAAAATGTGTTTTGAACCATGATGGCCTAAGCTCATTTTCAAGAGGATTTATTCTCATTTGCTTAATATTCATATTTTCAATTCTATTTATTTCCCTAAAATCTAAAAAGATACTTTTTATACTTTGTCCTTCAATTTTAGTTAAATTTCCTTAATTCTGTTTAATGACCAAAACCCCCATTTTATCAACTTCGATTGCAATTTTTGACAATTAGGCTAGCTTAGACCTTTTTCACTTAGTTCCAATTAAGTGAGACGATCTGAGGTTGCATCCTGTATTGCAATCCTTAGAATTTGATTATTTTTTTAATTCGGTTTCCAAGGGATCGATCTTTAGATCGATATGAAGAGCCAATCAATATAGCTTTGCTCATGACTCAAGTCTTAAGTGGTTATATTTGAAAGACTAATGTTCTCTCATCCATTCATCTTTATAAGAAAATTTGAAGGTGAAACATGGCTCACAAACACCATAACTTTATTAGGTAGTGTTGTAAACTTGTATCGATCGTATCAAATATTCTATATTAGTAGATGTTGACCAATGAAAACCAGGTTGATGAAAGTTCATTATGTTCTTTCCTATTAATAATAAGCTATGCTTTTTACATTATACAATTATTGATTTGGATTAGACTTTAATCATCCATTTTCATTTGATGAATGAAAATATGAATTCTGCTTCACAACAATATGATTTTTTATTCAAATGTATATGGGTTCATCCACTAATTCAAAGGTTGACTTTTCAAAAATTGCTCTAGGCAGCCCATGAACCTGTAACAAAATTAACAGATGTTATTAAAATTTGGCAAGCCAAGGTTCCCGTTAGGGAAATTTGAAAAGCATAAAACTTAATTTAAATGTATTAACTCCATAACAATGGTTGATGTTTTTTTTTTCAAGAAGGAGATTATATTAGACTCCATACTTTTGATATTTTTTACTATTGTATATAGTTATTTAATTATTAATTTTGAACCATTTTTAGCAATTAATTCTTTATGGAAATTGTTGTAATTGATGTCACTTATATGTAATTACATTTAGTAATCGAAGCTTTGAACAATTTAATGATTGCGTGGAAATAATTGAAAAGGATGGGGTTAAGAATGATAGCATAGATATGTATATACTCTCATTGATGGTTGAAGAAAGGAAGAAAAGAAATTGAACAACTACTACCTTTTCCAAATCTGGTTGAAATAATATTAGGGAAGGTCGTTAAACAAAATCAATAAAGTGTATGTTGGTATTCAATTAAAGAATAAGTATGATAAATTAAGAGCTAGATTGAAGAATTGCAAAAACTTATTCAAAGAAACAAGAATCGGTTATAACTCCCTTATCGGTCAAGTTAATGCTATAAATGAAAGCTGTAAAAACCTATTTAAGGTAAAATATATCTTTGTTTTATCAATATATCATATTATATAATATTTATTATCATGTTTCCTTTTCATCATTATAGGTGCATAAAATAACTCACAAATTCAAGAAAAAAAAAGACGTAAGGAGTTTTCAAACTTGTGTCATATTTTTGGAGATACTAATACATTTGGATTACATGCATATTTATCAACTAAATATCCATCAACTAGTATAGAAGAGGAACATATAATTGATGACTGACGAAAATTGTTTCTATAATGAAAAGTAGATCAAGTTATAAGTTCTCCATCTAAGAGAACGAAATCTCCTAAGAATAAGAAGACAAAAAAGACACATTTTAACATTGTAAAAGAGGTCTTGGTTATACTTGGTGAACAATAAAAAGGAAGAATGATTTACTTGAGAAAAAACCAATTACAACAATATCCACTACAGATAATATATTTGGAGCCTCATTAATTAATCAAGAGTCTAATATAATGATGAAATGTTTGAATTCCTTAGATGAATTGGGTGTTGAAGGTATGCAATATGAAGTCATGAAGGCTTTACTTGATTCTCTAATTTATAGGAATATTTTAATGAAGATTGTAGATGTAAGGAAGTTGGATTCGATTGTGTCACTTTAGTTATATTTTCATATTATTGCATATCAAATTCTTACTAATTTGATACTACTATGTTAAGAACTATTCCATAGTTTGAACATTTTAAGTTTGTGGTTTGTATGAATGTTTGACTTAATGTTAAGTCTATCTTTTGTATGAATATTTTATGTTTTGTATGAATATTTTGTCTATATTTGATTAAACTTTTAACTGAATGTTTTATTAATTATTCATTGTTGGTATTGTAGATACATGGATTCCTTATCAGATTCTAATGATAAACTGATAAAGTTAATCATTATTTCTTTAGCTGGGGGATATAACAAATATTTCATTTACAAAAGTAGCTATGATGAACTTTTGCTCTATCAAGTTATGACTGGGTATTAAAACTTTTAAATGGAAATCTTACAAGAATTTATGAAAACTTAAGAATTCGCAAAATAATCTTTTTAAGCTTATGTGATGAGTTTAGGAGGCTTAAAGATAATAAGCCATTTGATTGTGAAGTAACAAGTCACAATTTTCTTGACGACTATAGGGTATAATGAGACAACTAGAGTCAATATAAAACACTTTTAACATTCAACCTGGACAAATTTGAAGTAGTTTCATAAAGTCATATATGTGAAGTGAATCACACGTTAATATATTGGACAATAATACGATCAAGATACACAAGAAGGGGGGTTGAATTGTGATAAACTTTTCGTTAATCCCTTCAA
>JAOTIZ010000203.1:12008014-12023403 GCA_027123425.1 Erythroxylum panamense | reverse complement strand
TTTTGATTCGTACTGATTCGATTGACTCCGCTATTTTCGCCTCCGCTTTGTACCTTGTTTCTGCATTCCGTTTTTCGTTTTTCGTTTTCCGTTTTCCGGTTGGGATCCGGTTCCCGGATCGGGTCCCAACAAAAAAAGACTTAGTAGGAATACCAATGACCAGGGCGCTCAGAGACGGCGTTTGGATGCATTGGAGGATCCAGTGGCTGAATCGAGAAGGCAAACCGATGCATCGCATGCATTCCCGCAAATAATCCCAACCTATCGTGTCAAAGGCTTTATAGAGGTCAATTGACAAGGCACAACTATTGATCTTTTTACCAGAGTGATACTCGCCAATTAGCTCCTGAAGCAGCAAAATGTTATCACCAATACTCCTCGTCGGTAAAAAGGCCCCTTGCTCCTTACTAATGACCTCTGTCAAAACCCCTTTCAAGCGTTCAGCTAAAAGAGAGGCAATAATCTTATAGACGGTGTTGCAGCATGAAATCGGTCTATAGTCCGTGATCCTCACAGGCCTATCCTTTTTGGGAATTAGACAAATGTAAGTGTGATTAATTTCCCGCAATAGCTTACCCGAAGAGAAGAATTCGAGAACCGCCTCCGTGAGTAGTGGTCCGGTACATGCCGAACACCAAACTCATTGCCCCTCGGATCCTGCGGACAACCCATGAGTTGAACAAAGAAATCCTGGACATGAGTAGACACAGCCTCTTGCCCTCTCCAAACATTGCCATCCAAATCAGATAACTCAGTAATAGTGTTTCTATTGCGACGAGCAAGGATCGCCGCATGAAAGAATTTGGAGTTACGGTCCCCCTCCCGCAGCCAAATCTGTCGAGATTTTTGCCGAAGAATGGAATCATGTAAGGTCAGGGCTGCTTGATAGTGAGATATACTGTCAGCTTCAAGAACCCGCAAACGCTCATTAAGAGGATCCCGATAGCATTGCTGCTGTAAATCAGCCAAGTGATGACCCAGCTCCTGTAAATTCTGCGTCTGCTGCTTACTAAAACCCTTAATAGCCCGTTTTGCCATCTTCAACTTATGCATTAATTGATATCCTTTAGAACCGAAGACCTCCACCTGCCAAACGGAGGCTATCAATTCCATGAAACCATCAGCCCGTAATAAACCATTAAAAAATCGAAACGGAGCCCCATATCTGCGAGGAGAGGAGTCATGCTGAATAAGAAGAGGTGTGTGATCCGAAAATACTGGATCACCAAATGTCACCTAATCCATGGAGAAGGAGTGGAGCCAGTCCCGGTTTACCAACGCTCGATCCAGCTTCTTCCTAATATACATAGCACCCCGTTGTTTATTGTCCCAAGTGAACCATCGTCCATGACTCCGAAGATCTACCAAATCAGTGTGGTGGAAAAGTTGTTGAAGTTCACCACCCGAATTACCATGAAATCTAGCCGCGCCCTCCACTTCTAAAGAGTTGAGACAACAGTTGAAATCACCAATAACCAACCAAAGGCAAGTCAGTCCAGTATGGAAGGCAAGAAGCTCCGTCCATAAATCAGAACGCTGGTAAGCAATATTGACAGCATAAACTAAAGTAACCATGAAAGGGGCATTATTATCCTCCTTACAACAGAGATGCATAAATTGAGCACCCATTTTAAGCACTTGAACTTTTAATTTTTCCGAATTATACCAACACAAAATACGGCCATTATAGTGAGAAGCATGATTGGTAAAGAGGTTCCATTGAGGTCCCAAAAAAGCCAAATCCTTTGGATCCGCGGTCGCTTTTATTCTAGTTTCCAACAAGCCTACCAAAACAGGGGAAGAGGTGGCCACTATTTGTTTCACCATCATCTTTTTTAGGGGATCATTCAACCCCCTTGTATTCCACACTAGGAAGGACATCATTAGAAAAGGCATTCAGGGGAGATCATCCCCTTAGGCTTCTTCTTTTTGGCTGTCTTTTTAGGAATTGCACTTTTACCGAGCTTGGTGGAGTCCGGGGGAATCTCGCCTTCCTCACATTCAGCAGCGGAGGGGGCATCGGTCCCCTGCAACAAATCATCAGCTGGAGGAGCATCCCCACCAGCAGTTGGAGGAGCATCCCCACCAGGCGGCAATGACGGCATATCAAAAGCCATAGCATCTGGAAAAAACCCCGAGGAGCAGGACAAGTCCCTATAGACGACAGAGCACTCAACAGCCCGATCAATATGCTCCACAGAGCAAGTGGCCATGGGTACAGCACATGGGGAAGAGGAAACCCACAGGGGAACCACCATCGACTGCATTAGATGGACCAGGACTCGCCCCTGCCAAAGCTACATTCGTGCCAGCTTCCATCGCACCTTGGCTAACCTGCGTAGGTGGAGACAATCGTGGAGTGGAGTCCAGAACCAAATCCTCAGACCAACCCGAAGAAAAACGACGTCCCGTCGGAACCCACTGTTTACGATCAGCACACGGTTTCCACGGATAGGTAACAGGAATAGTATCACAAACCAAGTCGCCACCAGCAGCCAGGCGCCGTATAGACACCTTATCCGGCAGCACAACCTCCTTCGGAACTTCAATACATATTTTAGCATACTCAATCCTGTCCATGGCAGCAGTTCGGGAGTCTAAGCAGATGGGTTTGCCAATACCACTAGCCAGGTAACTGAGCCCCTCCAACGTCCAGTACTCCAAAGGTAAGCCATGGAACTGAACCCAAATCGGAAAGACCGCAACTGAACTCCTGTCCAAACCCATACCAGGTTGCCATTGACGCAAAAACATAGGTTGATCGCCAACGTGCCAAAGGCCAAGTTCAAGGATCTCAGTAACATCGGCTTGGGAGGAGAACTTGAACAGAAATAACCCATCATCCATGAGCATAGCTTTTTCAAAGCCCCGCTTGCTCCACCTAGCCTTCGCCCAAGCATCCACAGCCGGAAAAGCCAATCTTTTGTTCCAGAAAAAACCAACCAAAGCATTTGACCAAGTTTTGGCACCTGCACGGAGAAGATCTACCAGAGGGGAGATGACACCATCCTGGAGCACGTGAGGATGGTGAGTGAGCTGACCTCGATGGCGACGGCCGGCAACCGTGTCTCGCCAGGAGCCACCGTTCAGAGACGCCGGACGAGGGGCGGTCGAAGAGTCCACAGGAGCGGGCTGAGCAGTAGGGGAGGAGGAAGAACCAAACGACTTCTGCAACGAGGAAGCAGGCGCAGACGCCACCGTTGGGGCAACCACCAGGGGGCCAGGAGGGGGAGACGGTAGGGGAGGAGAAGGGTCCGGGTCACCCATAAAGTGGGTGCCCGCCTAGGGAGCAACGCTGAGAGGGGAAAAGACCAGAAGGGCAGACGGTGAAGAGCTTGGGAGGGCAAGGGACAAAAAACAACGGGGGGGGCATAAGAGGAAAAAAACAAATGGGCAGGAAAAGAGGAAGAGTAAAGGTAGAGAGAGGTCAGAGCATAATAAAGGTAGAGAGAGGTCAGAGCTGTAAAGTTCAATCTTGTTTTCCATCTTTTTTTTTTGTTAGACCACGAGGTGTCTTAAGAGGGTCCCAACTATGATAAGACGCTTTTAAGCCATCCACTCCCAGAGTAATCTCCGCTCGCACCGGATCTGCCCATAAGGAGTAAAGTGCTGGCCAAATAGATTTCTCCATTCCCAGGACTCGAACTCGAGAACTCTGGTTAAGGAATGAGAGTGCTGAACCACTCATATCAACCTATTTGATTTTAAAGCATCTTTAGACAAAGAGAATTGTCATCATAGTAAAATTTTGATTTGCCATCTCACCCAAACATCCAAACTTGCACTCTATAGTAAAACCTTTCCTGGATCTTTGTTTATCTCGGACTAACCATGGACTCAATGTCAGCATGATTCATGGACCTTTCTTTCGGATTTTGTTTGAGGAGCTTGCATAAGCCACGTCCGACAGAGAATAAGGCAGCAGATCAAAACTTGTGGCCACCCAACTCGTACTATCCAGCCTGAAATCTTCTATCCTTATTTTTGTATACTTATCTTTTTTTATTAGATCCAAACTATTTAATTACGAGAGATCCACAAAAATAGATGATTTGAATCCAATAAGACAAAAGAATAGATACACAAAAATAAGAACAGTATCTATCCCCGTACTATCCATTTATAATGGAAAAGCGTTCCACAACAGACTACTTGTGTGAGCATCGTATGGCTCAAACCGATCATTGTTTTTCTTTTTACCCTATGAACTCCTTATGCTTTTCAACATGTACACTTTAACATGTGTGGAAAAAAACAATCGTACCAAAAATTTTTCCATAGACCAAGTCGTGCGTCATATCGCTTGCACTTGATTAATAACACATAGAAGCATTTAAAATGAATTTAATAGGCATGCTTGCCCAAGTTCTGCTCTTGCCATTATTAACTGGGACGCCAGAACCCTTTCGTACCAACGAGAAATTGATCTTGGTAGAGATTTGTTGACCAATGAAGTGATCGCAATATAGGATTAAGCTTGTTTATCATTCCAAGGGTATCCTGAATCAAAATATAGCCACCAGGTCTTAAGATGCGATCCATCTCAACAGCAACGGTCATGATCTCACATCTGAAAGAATGCAAAGCAGCAAACTTAAAAACCAAAGGATTTCAAAGTAGACAATTATGTAGGAACCAGAATGGATAGAGATAGTGCATTATGTCTTAAGTATTGTATGTATTTGATCTTGTATTCAAACCCAGAACACACAAAAAAAGAAGGTTAGTATTATCTAAATGAACAGAAGCTATCAAGGTAAATTATGACACTACCTTTCTGACAGCATTTTGGGGAGAAAGCTGGCATGCAACATGTCATATGTTCGAGGGTAGGTGTTGAATGACTCGCACCAATCATGATAAATTCCAATCAACCCTCTGTCAAAAATGATAGGTAGGGTGTCTTTTCCATCGATTGGGATAACATTCATCACCCAGTAGGGAAGATCAACAAGTGCAGCTGCAAATCTGCAAAATGATAAACGTGTTAATTTGCACATTGATTAACGATGTAGCCAAACGCAGCATAAATCACAACAATAGCCAACAATATAAAACATCACTAAAACCTAACAAATCCTACCCTCCGTAACCAGCATTCATATCCATTATGTTTCGCACAGTTGACCACTTTATTCCGAGCATTTCCAAATAAACATCAGACACAAGTGCTGCCCACTGTCTGGTGTCTTCATTGTACACTTCCTCAGAACCTGGCTCAGTTGATAGACTTGGAGGCTTACTAGTAAGCCTATCAGGCCACTGGGTCGGCCAGCTCATCAACTTACCCGTATTATCAACTGGTAGTCTGGCAAGACATCTATTCAAGGGTGTGTACCTATCGTACATAAAGAAAAAGCAAATTATTATCAGCTACCATCTCACAATAGGCAGGATCACCGTGTTCATTTTTAAGGACAGAAAGAAAAAGATCAGTATCCCCTTCTCACGGCTATTCTTTGCCTCCTCCCTATTGAAAAAGCAAAAAAAAAATCCTCAAACCAATAACGGTTTGAAGCCTTTTCCTGCTGCATTTTAATTAGTATGAACTACTGAGAGAATGAAAGGATTGATAAATGAGTAGACGCTTGCCATCTGATATTCTCAGTCCTCTCTTCCACTCACGCATGCATGAAGTATCCCTGTAACCGTACAAAAAGTATGCCCGGCTACCAAGACAGCATAAAACTAATGAACTACAGGAAATGATTCTTCTTTTACAGAGAAATAATACCATGAAACATTTTTCCCATCTTTCTGATCACACATAGGAGGATTCTTTTCTTGGCGTTTTTTATAACAGGAATTTGACGCAGGTTTCTCGTATATTACAACACCAACTCCTGAGGGATGAAGTGCCTTAGCCACAACTTTCCAGCACATAGATTGTGTCAACGCCACCATTGCTGCAAAAATGGTAGGGGATTGATAGGGATTTCCAGCAGGGAATGAGAAGCGCAGTTTTGTTAAACACAAACACAAAAACACTCACAATTCCAGACATTGCGGTCTCTCTCATCCTTTCTGTATACTGGTGTAGCAGACCACACAAAGAAACCTCCAGGTCTAAGAATCCTGTTCAGCTCCATTAGTGGTTTCCCACCTTAATTTAGACCGAAAGCATCAGACAGAACAGTGTTAAAACTTTGATAACGGGCTGATAAGAAGTTCAGAACAGAAATAGGAAACAAAAGAGTACCATCTGCATCCCAATGAACCCTGCATCTTGCACAATGTATCAGATCATATGCGTTGTCAGGATATGTTAGCTTTTGTGTTCCAATGACAGAAAGTGTAGCAGGAATTCCTCGCTCTAAAGCAAACTGTATCTGAGCTTCATGTTCATCCTTTGGGGCAAATGACATGGTAATAACATACCTGTCCATCAGATAGCCACCAAAGCTGGCAACACCGCAGCCAACATCTAAAACTACTCTTGTGCGCCGGCCCCACTCTATAGTTGGCAATACCTACATTTGTTGTGACAAAAAGATTAAAATAATGAACAAGTTAGAATCCTGTATTGCACAGTGAAGTAAAAGCATAACAACACAGTGCAATGTGATTGCAAATCATGTTTTGTTTCAACAATAAACAGATTATGTAGCATCAGGAAACAGCTTCGATCAATAAAACCGAGCAGGGTGACAAATCCGTTACAGACCATACCGCTTCAATGAATTCAATGTAGTCACTGACTCCATCCTTGAATTGAGTGCCACCACCGGGGAAAACGAGATAATCACCATCCTTGCGCACCCAGTTTTGGTCTTTCTTGTACTCTACAAGCTTAGGATGAGGGACATTATCATACCAAATCTGAGAACAAAAGTATACATATAGTCATTAGATATTTCTTCACCAGTAGTACAATTAATAGCATGCAGAAACGCGCACGCATCTCATGATAAAGACAATCACATAATTATTTTATCACTATCAGACTCGCTTTATATTTATCTATTTAATTATTTTCCCCTTCTCTCACGAGTCATGACGAGCAATAGCTTCGGTTAATACGCATCGTAAAAACCGAACTAACCATCAGATCTTTAAATCTTTTTCCTTCTCTAACTCGGTCTCATTAATTACAAACAACATGAACAGAAGTTACCAAAACACTCCGATCAGCCATCTCAAAACCCGTTCAAAAAGAAAGAATTAATATTCAAAAGCAAATTAATCTTACCAAAAAGTATCAATCAGTAATCTCACCATGTCCCTGCTCTTAGGCCACCGAATGCGGATCTTGTACCCTTTCGGAAGCGGCACCAAACAGCTTGGACTAGGCTTCGGGCAATGCCTCTCTCTGTGCTCCATATGCCTCCTTGATTTCAGCTCTTTTATGGCTTTGAAGTTATCCAAACAAGGAATATAATCCACAGCTACAGGTCCTCTGCAAAGGCCCCACGTTATGTTCAAGTCCACGTCAATCAACGCAGTACCTCCAGCTCGAGTCCATCTGTAGTTCCGATCAGTTATATCTTGCTTAATATCCTTATTACTAGTAGTTTTTGGAGAAGGTATGGAGGTGGCTTTGGGGGAGTCGTTTGTGATGGGAACGTGGATAGGGTTCGCCGGAGGAGGAGAGACTGATGACGGCGGATGAGCAGTTTGCCTCTGGAGATCCGAGAGAGGGAAATAAGGGAGGTGAATCTCATTGGCGTAGAGAAAAATGGTGGCGAGAATGAGCAAGAAGAGAGCGAATATGAAAGGGAACTTGCGCTCTTTGATCAGATTAGGAACGGAGATAGCCATCGAATCTGTGTTTTCACAAAAACGAGAGCGTTTAGTTATTTTAGTTTAGAGAAAAATGAAAGATTTGACTGGCATGGGATATGATTAGAGAGAGAGAGAGAGAAGAAATGGAGAACAATTTGAAATTTCGTTAATAGTAAGTGGCAGAAGGGAGGAGGAAGCGCGTGTATTACACTGCTGCCTGTTATTTTGGCGCAATCTCTGACCTTACATTTCGCCGGCAACTCTTTTACCTTTTGACGATTTTGGGAGAGAGATGAATCGACTTACATGTGTTTTCTTTACATAAAGGGGGGAAAAAAAATGACACCAGAGACGACGTCGCCTGGAATATTTGTCGACCTCGTAAATTTTTTCTTTAAAAAGCTAGTCGGTGGGATTTATTTTGTTTTTCTGACTCTGATAGCTTTAGCCACTCCCGTTTCCGATAACCACACCCCAGAGGGATTGCTGTGTAGTGAATACTAATTATCAAAATTGAGAGTGGATCTCGTAAATTAGTGATGGTCTACTGTATATGTGACAATAAGTCCATAACAAGACAAATAGTAGTGGCCTAAATAGTTTTAACGCCTCACTTACGGTTCTCTCTTTTAGAAAATTTTGAGTTCGAATTACGTTAAAGGAGGATAAATAGGAAATATTCCTGTTGATGATCCTCTAGCTCCTGGATAAACTCTTTGATCGGATTAATTACAGATGCCTTGCTTTCAACGACAGTGTGAGAGTTGGAGCTATTAGGAAACCTAGAGGTTGATGAAAACCTAATGTTGATCAAGACCAGTGATTAATTATCAGCTAAATAATCAAGTATGTGAAGAGTTCTTGTACTCAGAAGTGTACATATTATGTAGAAATTTGAGAAATTTTAGAATTTCAAATTTACATTCTGTAGAATTTTTGTAGTGGGATCTTAGAGACTTAAGATTACTAAATCAAGATATTTAATGTAATTAAAAAAGTCAATAACAGACAGCGACAGAGCAGGTCGTCTTGAAAATTGGAAAATACATCGCTTCTCCAGTCCAGAGTCCAGACTGGAATAAAAAAAATTCATTGCAATTAATTTTTGGTATTTGTGGAAAATGGGAATCTTCAAAAATTATAATTTAAAAACTGTTGTGTAAAGTTGAATTGCTGTTTGTTTTCATTTAAGATTTTGGAAAGAGCTTATGAAGGCATCTGGTGAATTGCGAAGGGAAATCTTAACCTTTGCCCACGTATAACGACTCGCCGACACTTAGGGGTCAAATATGCTTTGGGTCAGACGTCGACCCCCGAAGGTTTGCTTCCCCACACCCATCGAGATACATAGCTCATCTTAATAAGAATACGGTGTATAATTAAAATTTACTTATTTTTTAAAATTAAAACTAGAAATGTCAAATTTTAATTTAATGTTTATAAAATATCTTATTTTAAAATATAATGATTAATATTTTGTTTAAAATAAAATATTTTTCGATTTAATCTTTTATTTTTATTTAAGTTATAAATTTAAAATTCAATATTTGGCATTACGTATATTTAAAAAAATCAGTACTATACAATAATCTGGTATATAATTTAAACCGTTTTCAGTGTATTAACATAACTTTTTAAAAAATCAGTACTATACAATAATCTGGTAAAAAAATCAGTATTATATTTTTAAAATATTTAGCATAACTTTTATAATTAACATAATTTATAAATTTAATCTGATATTATAAATAATTCAGTGTATAAACCGATACAAATTTAAAAGCTTTTTTGCTACAATCATATATTTAAATACGATAAAATATTGACTAATTTAGTACTTGTATCTGATCTATACACTTCCCTGGTACCAGTAGGAAATTCAAAAACACCGTTATGGCACCTAGGCTGTTAACAGACAGATTGTGCGCTCTCAATTCTCGTGTGGTCAATTTCCCGTTGCTTGGGCTACATCTACATGGGAAATCCCACATACTCATGGGTCCAAATAGAAACTGGGATACATACCTGTGAAGCCGAAGAGCTTTCAGCTCTAAAGACCAACAACTGAACTGCCATTGCAAACGCATTGTAAGACTACTGTTCTACTAGTACTTGCAATCCAGCTTTCATTTCACATTACCAGAAGGAAGTCCCTTACACCTCATACAGAATGCAGATACTCGACTTAAAAAAAACAGAAGCAGGCCTAAGGATGGGGATCATCGTTTTTATTAGGATGGATCCAAGTGAAAACCACATTTATTTGAGCCAACTAAACCCCCAAAATCTCTGGACAACGGAACTACAAACTCCCAAAACATTAGCATACATAGCACAGCACATACCAACCCCTACAAACTGACATTTAAGAGTAAACAACGCTATGCCACGGCCTCCTCTTCTTCTCTGAGAAGCATCTGGTCGAAGTGCCAAACTCCTGTTAAAAAAGATATGGTCATAAAACCATCAATACCATCATCATCATCAACACCCACCCAGTCCCATTGAGACGTGGGGTCTGGGGATAAACATACAAGGCAATTCCAAATAGTATGGTGACAAGCTTGAATAACCAGCGGTTTTAGATGCATACCTACTCCCTTGCCAACTCTTCTCAACTGAGCAACGTATTCTGAGATTTTCTTGATAGCCTCTACCTAACAAACAAAATTATTGAAAATGCCAATCAAAATCCATCATCATACTACTTCCTGTAATACCACCACAAACATAGCAGAATCAAGTCCCTATAATCCCATAACATACCTGCTCGGACAGATACTCACTTTCGACAAAATCAGCCAACTGCACATCATTGTTTCGATCTGCAGTCTGTTGTGCAAGGATAGAATTATGAGCAATTGTTTGACAAACAAAATTAGCAACTTCAAATTACATTGGTCATTACAAAGTTGGAGAATGTATATTGCAATGCAATAAGAAATACCATGCTCCAGCTAAAAAAATAAAATCAATAATTAGAATCACTTACACCGTGTAAGTTGAGGAGTTTTTCATTAGTCAGTTTCTCCAAAGACAAAGCAAGCTCCATTGCTGGACCAAGAAAGACAAAAGTTAGAAATAGATATAGTTAACTAAAATGTTGTGGAAATATCTAAATACTACTAAATGAGCATTGAATAATTCATCAGCCTTTCAATAACAGTTAACAGGGTATCATCAATAATTTGACCCCTAAGCCTACATCATGAGCCTCAGGAAAAGCTGAATAACATTCGTGCAAAAGATGCAAGTAAAATGCAACATGAGGTTACAGAACAGAAGAACATGAATTTATGGTAAACCACATTCTGAGCCACAAGACAGCAAGTATAACAACATGTTACCATGACCAACAATTTTGCGCAAGACAACATGTAAAGTAGTAAATCAATGGAAACTACTAAAGGTTAAAAAAGCCGTACTGCAGAAGGAATTTAAAAGAATCATCTTTTGCATGCTAAGAGAAGATTTAATCTCACCATATAAAGCATCTCCTTTATCAGAATGATCAAATTCAGAGATAGGCATTACAATTGACTGGAGCTTCACTCTTCCACCACGTTTGTTCTAAAAGATACCACAATATGAGTCAGAACTGTATTCAGACAACACAATTTTTAAATGTTAGATCCCAAAAGATGCAGAATGTCCAATACCTGATATTCCATCAATTTCTGAGCATGCTCTCTTTCCTCATCGCTAGACTCCTTGAAAAATCTATTGCGAATTAAAAACAAAGGACATAAGAAGAAAGGTGACATAAAATGATTGCTTGTAGAGTTTGAATTCCATAAAAGCTTACTTAGCAAAACCCCTGAGCGCAACGTTGTCTCTATCAAAGTAAGCATACATGGCATGATAGACATATGAGACATTGTACTCCACGCTGTCATCTCAGAAGGCGGAAGACATCATTAGAAAAGAAAAAAAAACGTATATGCACCCGTTAAAGATAAAAGGACATATTCAGTAAAACTGGCATACACAGGTACTTACTAAAACTGAGTGAGTCCAAGAACCAAACAAGATCAAATGGAAGAAAATTGTTGACCATAAGAAAGAAAACCCATTGACAAAAAAGCACCTTTTGTAATCAACCCATAATGAATTTATAAAACCACCAGACGAAATAGGTCATAAATGATAAGCCTAACACACCTTTCCCCCAAAAAGAAGTAAAAGAAAAGCAGGATTTGTTCATTAACACGAAAGAAACCCACTTGATCTGTTCATTAACAGCAGCATCGCACTCATCAACGTATCTCTGCCTTGCAAGGGAAGCTTCCGGGACAGTTGGCACAAGATTGAGCTCCTTCTTGACCTCTTCAAACGGCTCGAAAACCACACCAGTTAATGGTTTACTGTTGGCTCCCTTGGAAGCACATGCAACAAACCCAGCCCCAGTTTTTGACCGAATCATCGGAGAAGAGATAAGATGTTGATTGACAGACGAATAGGAGGAAAACAGAGGCCTCCTTGCATCTCCATGAGAACACAAGATAGAGAAAGCTGGCGCTGCCTTGATTAACATCGTCAGGGAAACGTTGAAACTGGTGATGTAAAAAAGACAATTGACTCTTTAACAACGAAAAAGATCTAGTCTAGAATACCGAACGAAGGGAAGCAGAGGGGCAATGAGTTAAGCTGTAGGTGATAGGGAAGTGAAGATATAATGGAGTGCAAGTGTGTGTGTGGGCCATACGATTTGAAGACACGTTGACGGTAGAGATTGAGGTGTGGGTGTGGGAGCGTGTCGGGCTCGTGGAGGAACTTTGTATGTGTGGAGTGAGTCACGTGAAGGCTCTGGCCTCATAAATTTTTTTTAAAAACAAGTTCTGGCGCAGCTTTTTGATTGGGTTTTTATAATATTTACTTACATATTAGGTCGGGGATTTTCTGTTGGATGAGCTGGACTGGTGCCAATCCTGAAAATCCTCCTGCACACTTTTTATTTGTTCGTGAGATCTTTTAGAAGAAACTCAGTCATGTTTTGGTTTTAGAACATCTAAAGCTTATTCAAGTCTTATGGTGTGCCAAATTCTGTTTTAAAAATTGGACCGGATTGGTCGGTTCGACCAATTCAATCGGTGACCAGTCGGTTTTTCGTTTTGGTTCACCTTTTAAAATCAATTTTCAATTGAATTAGTGAGAACCGATCAAAATCGGTCAATTGATCGGTCGGACCGGTCAAACCGGATTGATCCGACAACTGATTCAATAAAATTTTTATTTTTTGGTATATTTTTGTATTTTTAAATATTATTAATATTATATATAATTAAATATAATTATTGCAAAATTATGACGTCACACCGGTTCGACCGGTGGTTGAATCGGTTGAACCGATCAAACCGATATTCTTAATTTTAAAAAAATGAATAATCAGTGCTATCCCCAACTTTAAGCATTTAAGTTAAAGTTCTATTTTTGTAAAATGTTTACTCATGAGGTTGTACAAGTAATTTTACTTTAAATCGGAATTGCTCTAGTCCTTTTCCACGATTTTCTTTTCAATACAAGTGTTTTTACTAATTACACCTGGCATTAGCGAGCCTAGACTCTTTGCTCATCCAAAACCAAAAGTGTGGTCCTCCACACATCAGTTGTTAAATGGGTTTTCTAATAACCTATTGACAAATGGCATTAGCCCAACACGCCTAAGACTAAAGTTGTTTATCGTCCCATGCTTCAACATTCCAATTTAGTTCCTGATCAGCTTATTAGCCCTTTTGGGCCTCCCAGTCCATGGTTTCCTACAAGTTTCGCTAAAAACAAAAAAGAGTCGTGCTTTTAATAGTAACACGAGCACATTTAATTAAAGGTATCTATTCTGTGAATGTTGTGAAAGTTATCCATGGCGTCGGTCTTGCATGGTATATAAGGAGTGAAGTGAATCGTGGATATGCACTTTTTTACTATTTCAAAAATTAACGAGTGAATTATGCATTTCAATAAATGATTGTGACAAATTTTAATATGATAATTACAGAGTAATCACAATAATAATAAGAGTAAATTATTAAAAAAAATCTCAAACTTATTTTAATGTTGTAATATTAGCCCCAAGTTTAAAAAATGACACTAAAATATTCAAAATTTCAATTTATTACAAAAATAGTCTGAAGTTAACATCCCACATTGTCTTTTTTTTGTAAATCAACAACTTTTAAAAATATATATATATACAACACAAGAGATTATCTGTAAGTAATATCTTATCACTCAATTTGGATGCTAATTTATATGGGGTTTTTTTTTGCTAGGTTCACCTTTGATTATGAATCTCTAATTAATATTGCTTCAATCAAGGTTCTTTTGCTGCTTCCCTTCCTTCAGTTGCTTCGGTATGTTTATTACAATTGCAATTGCTTGTTATTCCCAAGTATATTTTTTGTTTCTACCTCCTTCCTTGTTCTATCATGCTTTGCTTCTGTTGTAGTATGCTTCGATACATGTAGCCTACCTTGTTACATTTTCAATTGCGATTGCTTGTTCTTCAACGGTGCATTTTATTTTTCTGCTTCCTTTCTTATTGATTGTGGAGCTCCTACTACAGTTGCCTGGATTTTGCATGTAATTATAGGTGTTTCTTCATTTTTCAATGCTTTTTATTAGGTTTATTATTTCCTTCATTTGTTCAATAGTTCTAAGCTTATTGTGGCTTATTATTTTTATAAGATAACTTGGGTGTAGAAGTTGATATTACTGTGCTTAAGAGTATAGAATTTGATATTGCTCTCATAACATAATATGGAAAACTATTGAAGTAGTTGAAAATTAATGCCTTCATTTGTTTCAAACTATTGATTCTCTTTTTTTTTTTAATCTAAAAAACTCAGTTTGTTACTAAAAAAAAAGAAACAAGTATACATAAGGTCATTTTCTATGTTACATCGAACATTTTGTCATTGCTTCATCCTTAACTTTCTTATGACTTAATTCTTATTTTCTCTAATATGGTGTGTTACATCAATCATTTTGTCATTGCTTCATCCTTAACTTTCTTATGACTTAATTCTTATTTTCTCTAATATGGTGTATATTGCCATTTGATGCATTATCTCCATACATTTTAATTTGCTTTTTCCTTTGAAATGCATTATTTTGGCCCTATCATCTTACTTTATTTGCTTTGCCCTTATGCTTTACTCATAATTTTAATTAGGCTTGGGATGAAGCTTACAATGTAGCATCCCACTCCCGCAAGACCCAAACTCGACATCATGGTGATATCCGAGCCTGTGCTTCACGAGGGTGGTATGCTAGAGCAGTCAATTTCAATTCATAATTCAGTATGCCATTTTTAAAACATTTTTGAATTAATCCTATGCGCGAAATTCAATAACGATCTGGGCCCGCTTTAGTTCGAAAACATTTCAATCATAACACAATTTCAATAATTACATTACAATTACGACATTAGCCAAAGGGCCCACTAAACTAATAAACACTACTTTGCGGAAATACAAATTTATACAAAAACAGGATGACTCTAATGCAGACGCGGACTAATCCCGACCTCAAACGCTGACTCCCGTGCAGTAGACATACTCCCGTTTGTCTAACGGGGTACTCTTCAAAACCTGAAAAAATAATTGCAATGTTGGGTGAGTTTGCGAACTCAGCGAGAAACCATCATCGATGGTCCACCCAACTCATGCATA
>JAOTIZ010000203.1:11987373-12007914 GCA_027123425.1 Erythroxylum panamense | reverse complement strand
CATCTGGAGTCACTCCCAGAACATTTCCAATTCACATTTCAAACACAATTATCTCAGAATTCCCAATTCACATCATAATCACAAACAAATGCCGGGAATGTCATGAATGCATGTACCTATATGTGCACGTGCCAAATGACTCATTTCACAATATGCAATGCAACAATCTAACCTGTCCTAATTTACCATTATAACCTTCCCATCAGTAACGGGATGTTACATACAATGTATAGGAATATAAAATAGTTTTATAAGTAAATGACAAGAAATATATTGATATAAAAGATAGAAGTTCATTGCTCATAGGAACTTTGCAATGTGATATGATGTGTGCATGAACATGTATACTTGATGACTAATACTGGTCTCCTAATTTTGTTTGTTTATTTTCAATCATATTTATAGTGCATTTGATGTAGGAGGGTGAGAAGGAGTTTCAGGACACACACACACACACACACATATGTATGAATTGGGAATTCTTTCTTAGTGTAGTTAGTACTCAACTAATATTTTATATGCATATATTGATTGTTCATTCATTTATCCCATGATTAAATGTGTACATATAAATGTAAAAGGTTAAAAATAGAGTAAGTAACAAAAGTTGAATTACAAGTTGAAAGCCTACCAAGCTATAAGAAATTAAGAAATTAGGTTTCTAAAACAATCATTGATTCTACAAATATGCTTATTACTTTATTGAAACAAAGTTTAACCATATTGTGTTAATAATATTTAACTACATCATGTGTATTATAAAAGACTGCAAATAAAATGTACATGGCTTTTGTTGCATGTGAACATAGTATATATTTGATATAGGAAGAGTGTGAAGGTGTTGTTAGTGGATTCAAGAATGTTATTTATTGTTTTTTTGACAATTTAATAAAAAGTGATAGGAAATACTCTCAATTTTTCCAAAAGAAGGGATTATGTTCAACGGTAAAATAAGATTGATAATTTTTGTACGTATTGATAACTCTTCAAATAGCATCCACATTTGTCGTATTGGTTCATATACCCATCAATATCCTTTCTCTAGTATCATATACAAGCAAATGCATGCTTATGTAAGTTTCCTGTTAAATGCTAAACTTTACATTGATATGTTTTTGCTTGTAAATCAACAATAAACTTATCTATAAAATTCATTACTTCAAACTTCAAAACTTTCTTTTGTCTTGGCCATACAATGCCTTGCTTCTCATTATGTAGTCTCTATCGTCTTTCTCACTTTTGGACATATATCATCAGTGGATTTAATCATTATATCTCTTTTTTCATAAATTTTAGTCATTAAAATAACTCGAATATCCTTTGGCATATTGATCAAGCTTTTTCAGCGAGCATCACATATGAATCCACTAAATGTCTCTGCTATATTTTTCTGAACAATTTCACACTTCGGTCTTGGGTTAATAAATGCTTTCACAAAAGTCTTAGGATTCTTTGCATTGAAGTCATCATAAGCCTTTTCTGAAGCATTCTTCAACTAATCCATTATTTCCTTAAATTTCACTTCCATTGTGCAATTGATTGCTTGCCAAAACAAGCTCTTATATTTGTGGCCTTTATGCAATTTATGGGCCAATTGGCATAGACATGTCATACACAGTTTCTATGCTTAGCTTCTGGGAAGAGATTCTTCAATGTATCCATTAAACCCTGAAAAAAATGAATGCATAAAATAATATAGTGTAAGTATGATAATACAACACATATACATAACTAAACAGTATAATAAGTATGATAACTTAAAACATATATACAAAACAATAATGAACCTTTTGTTGATCACTTATAAAGACTATGAATTCCCACTTATGTTTAGATCTTCAATAAGAAGACTTAAAAACCAATGCCAAGATTGGTAATTCTCTCCATTAACCGCATCTCAATATATAGGGTACATCTAATTGTTTTCAATATGCCCAATTGCAGCTAACAAAGCACCTTCAAGAAAGTCATCAAAAAATATCCATCCAACCTTATTATTTTTCTACAACTACCGAGGAAATGATACTTCAATGCACTAAATCCCATGTAAAACCCCTTAAACATTGACTATATAGACTTTTCATTAAGTTCATTTTGGATAATGAATTGGCCTTCTTTATCAGCCCATTATAATTCTTATTAATAAGACCATAATTTCGTATAATGCCCTTCTATAAATCCTTGTAACATCATAATAACTTCCCTTTCTACCCTATAACATTGAAATCTCGTCACTTGCAATGTATACTTCCTTTGAAGATCACTTATCGTCTTACTAATTGGCCAATTCAAGTTCCTCCAAAACTTATGTATGAATTCTTTCATATTCCAATTCTTACTAGCTTGCTTATTTCTTTTCCATTTTTTTGCAAGTATGTTTGTTTTCTAATATTTTAACTGCAAAGGTTTTTTTTCATTTCCAATCTAACTAGCATAAATCCTAAAAGGACAATGTGGATCACAAATAACCTCAACTCTCATATCATATCCATTTGTAATTGCATAGTTTTTGATTGCCTTCATAAACAGAACCTCATCCTAAACTTCATGCCAACTTCAAATTGAAAATCTTTCATGTCTAGTTTTGGATTAAAAACAATATATTTCTTCATTCTGTCAGAGACCTCGCACCCGTTATCATCACTACATATTAGTGATTAAACTTCAGCATCATTATCTTTATATTCACTACACTAACCTTGTGAACTCCCTTCTTCTTTTTGTAAATTATTTGAATAAGTTTGCTTTTCATTACTATATTTTCCACTTCTTCTAAACACATCCACAACATCATCACATTCAAGCCCGTTACCTACCTTCTTCCCATACTTCTTCTCATTAGCTCTCACATTAACATATTCTTCATCATCAGTTGCAAAAATTTCATCAACACCCTATATCATTTGCTGATTCACTCATCTCTATAACAACAAAATCTTTATCATCTTGTTCCACCTTAATTTGTAATAAATCCTCTTCATTGTTGATATCAAAATCAATTTCTCACCATTAGTTATAGGAATATCATAACTATACTCATAATAGATTTCAACTTTATATTTGTTTAACACTTCCATATGTTGATGCATCAATAACATGTATTTGTCATGGTATAAGCTCAACTCTTTCAAGCATCTCATTAAATCTTCTAGAAATTATAAAACATAGATATCACTCTATGTCCTTTATCTTTCGATACTCCTTTTAGTACTAAAATACTAAGTTCATCAACACCAATATCCTTTTGATCTTGCCTCCAATATATTTGTTGTCATTATTTTTTTCCAATACCCCACTATAATAAAATTCAAAATTAACGAACTTCTACGTTACAAAGAATTTTAATTTTAGTTTTGAACAAAAGATTTCGATATTAGTTTCTAACAAAACATATTAAACAATAAACATAAGATATAAGTTAGGCAATATTTGTCAATAATCATAAACTAAACATGAAGGTTATATTAGTTCTCATTATGACCAATACTAGGTATAATGATAGCCTTTAATGATTGAAGTACTATCAAAATTAGGACCACTAGTATTATGCATGAAACTTTGACTCCTTTAAAGTTAGAGAACAAGTTTATAGATTTGACAGAATTTTAAAATTTTCATAATAGTGAAAAGGAAATGGTCCTAACACCATTAGAAGGGGGATGTATACAATATATGAATTACTTGTGATTGAACAAACTTTGTTATACTTTTCATTCTTTGAACAAAAATTAAGGGAAACTTAAACGAATGTTTTAATGAAATTTTGTTAGTTTAAATTTTTTATTCAAACAAGAAAAAATAATTTAGAACTGAATATGATTGGAGTATAGGTAATCTAGGTCAGAACCAATACTTTTTGTTCAATAAGTGTATCCATAAAGAGACTATGATATGACATATAATTAAGCAACAAATTTGAACTTTCCAAGCTCATTATTTAATAAAGGAAACATCTTTTTCGTTTATTTATTTATCATAGTATTTGCATCATATTAATATATTAAACAAAAAACTTAGGAAACTATATGACAAGTAGAGATTTCTAATTATTGATAAAACAGAAGTCAACTTATTTTTGTAATATCAATAAAAATTAAAATTCTTAAGGTATTATCCATTTTTTAGCCCTAAAAAGTAGTGATTCGAGTGTTGTTACCACCAATTACTATTGTATAATTATCAGTAAATGGTAGTAAGATTACTGTGAACTTAAAGGTGGATATTTATAATACTCCTTTAAGCTTTTCCTTTGGACAACCAATAATTTGAAAAAATGGAAAAGATGGGAAAATTTTTTTAGCCCACTATAAAGGTAAAAATATTTTCAAAGTTGTTCAAGTAGAAAACGTACTACTTTAGTTATGGTTACCATAATAAGAAGCCAAAACCATAAATCAATTGGACATCAAAATCTATTACAGTTCATATTCAGAAAAGGGGTGGGAATACATAATAATGGTAAAGCATTTCCCTAACTTGTAACAGTAATAAGTTCCTATAATACATGTCATCGACTCCAACTAGATTACCATCAACATATATCATAAGTTGGCAATCGGTATAATCATATATCAAATGACAAAATCAATTAGCATGTACAATCTTAAAATCTAATACTACTAGCTAATACTAATCTTTTTAATTAACTAATGACAAAAAATTGGAAAGAAGTTGAAGCAAATAATCTTTTTTTGGTTAGGTAGTTGAAGGATAAATGAAAAGTTAAATGCAACAACTTCACAACTGGATTATCAAAATCGAAAACGAAGCATGATGGAATAGGGAAGAAAGTAAAAGTAGAAAATATATCGAGAAAGATTAAGCAATCACAATTATAATAAACATACCAAAGCAATGACAGGAAGAGAAACAACAAAAGAACTAGGGCTAAAGCAATCAGAATTGGACCTCCACAATTGATAGTGAATCAAGCATAAAAAATACCAAATAAAATTCACACCGAATTAGTTTAAGGTATTTAGCAAAATGAGGTTTACAATTTAATATTTAATAAAATATATTAATTAGTTAGAAAATATTATTAACGTGGCAACCACGTAAACTTACAAAAAAATGATGTGACGTGCTATGTTAGCCTGTTAACATGAAGGTTAACGTAGGGCTATTTTCGCAATAAATTGAAAGTTTAAGTATTTTAACAACTTTTTAAACTTTAGGCTAGGATTATAAAATTAAGATAAGTTTGGTATTTTCTTTTGTAATTTACCATAATAATAATTCCTCTATTAAGTCCCTTTAGATCATCTTCGGGGTCTTCAATAGTAAGTTACACCCATTTGAAGCTGAGGTTCACTTCTACCCAAGGTATTATTTTGAAGACTTTAAATATTAACCTAATTGACTTAAGTATTTATGAGAACATTTTCACTTGGTGTAATAAACAAAAAGGAGCTTGGTTTTTTAGGAAGAAATTGTATAGGCTATGGCTAGCTTTGACTAGTTTCAAACATTCTCAAGTTGCAAAGCCAATTTTCCTAGCTCTTTGATCTCAGATCACTTCCTAATTATTATTTGTATCTCTAACTCCCTTCTTGGAATGAGTTCACCTTCATATTTAATTATTACTTGGCTAATGTAGAAAGGTTTAAGGAAGCCATTCGAAAGGGTCTAAGCCATTTGATTTAAGGATTTAAGCAATTTATGCATATAAGAAACTATCCAGTGTCAAGGAGGAACTTAAATTCCTAAATAGGCGGAGAGCTGGAAACACTCAACTACTTCTTAAGAATGCCAAAGAGGACCTTGAAGTAGTTCAAGTATCTCTTTATTAGACCTAGGTTGTTCAACTCTACATGCTAATAGAAAACACCTTTATAGAATTATCTTCAAGCTCTTATTATTTTGACTAACCTCCTTAAAAGACATTTAGAAAAAGGTGTTAAACTTCATCTCTAATTCCTTAAGAACTCCTACCTTAGTAAGATCTCCAATTCCTATAATTAGGGATATTTTAAAGGACCTGATAACTAATAAGGAAGTTGTTCTTCTTGTTAAACCTTTCAATGAAGCTATTGTAGAAAAAGCTATATTTTCTTTAAAAGCATATAAAGCCTTTGTTTAGATAGGTAGAATGCTAACTTCTTTCATACAACCTAAACTCATACAAAGATTTTGGTAACATATGTAGTCCTAGAGTTCTTTAAAGAGAGGATGCTTTTAAAGGAGTTTAATAGAACCTACATCTATCTTGTTCCTAAAGGTAAAGCTCCTACGTCCTTAAAGGACTTTAGACCTACTTCATATTAGAACACAATATGAAAGGTTATTTCTAAACTCTTAGTTGATTTATTGAAATTGATATTACCTACTCTCATTGATGTTTCTTAAGGAGATTTTTTTTAAGGGGAAGACAAATTGGGAATAACATTTTGATTGCATAAGATCTCTTTCTCTTCAAAAAATACAATAAGAGAAATGCTACTAGGAATTGTGCTATTAAAATAAACTTATATGAAGCTTTTAACTTTTTGGAGTGTTTTTTTATTCTCAATACTCTAAAAGCCTATGGATTTCCTTCTATCTATATTGAATAGATTAACCAATGCTTGTCTACTATGTCCTATAATGTTATAGTTAATGGAGTTTATACTAAGAAATTTGAAGGGGCTAAAGGAATGAGGTAAGGACACCTTGTTTTCTCATATATGTTTGCCTTTAGCACGGAAGTTCTCACTAAAATATTGAAGCTCTCTTATTTGAGATCCATAGTCCCTGCTAAAGTCACAGTCAAGGAAGTGTTATGAAACAAGAATTCTTTGCAAAAGCTTCTTTTTAGTTCCCTAATTAGTAATTAGTTATGTAACATATCCCTGGAACCTAATAAAGAGGATATAATCTTTTGGAGTGACACTTAGGTAATTTCTCAATTGCTACTTGCAAGAACTATTTGAAGACTCCATCTGCTAAAGTAAAATGATGCAATCTAGTCTAGTTCAAGCATGCTCATTTGAAAGCTTCCTTTATTCTATGGCTAACAATTAAAAGAAAATTAAGTACCTTGGACATATTAGCTAGAATATTTACATTTTCTAATAAATGTTCTATGTCAACTTGAGTAGGAAACTTTAAACCATATATTTTTTAATGTGACTTCTCCCAGTTTGTATGGAATAGTTTCTTGTCACTCTACAACTTTACAACACCTCTTAAGGAATAATCTGAAGTCACTGAATGGTGAAGTTTCAAGTAGAATATGAAAGAGGGAGACAAACTAGTTTCTAGAATTTCATTAAGCTACCTAGTCTATAGCATATGTAGAAAGTGAAATAATAAGATCGTTAACAATCTTATGGAAAGTAAGGAGCCCTTTTTGGAAAACATGGTTGATAACATTTTATTCACTTATGCTCTCTTTAAAAGCCAATCATTTGCAATCCACTCATCAGTCTCAATTGGAACCTCTAAGCTATGACTTATTCAAATTCCCTTCAGGCTTTTTATGTAGATTGGTTGCCTTTAGATTGGTTTACTTCCTTGTAAATGCTAGGCCTAATTTCTTTTTCAACTTTGACTCTGACTTGGAGCTTTATTAGTCTATCATCTATTATTAATTCATTTATTTTCATTTCTAAAAAAGAGAGATAACTAATTTATAATGGTTTGACCAAATGAATCTCAGCCCACAGATACTTTCCAAGATTTATTTAGGAATTCATTATCTTTTTCATTCAATGAATGAAGAGAAACCCTCCATATAATTTCTTTGTCACATGTAAAAGGTAATTATTTATAAATATTGTTCAAGGTCAAAAGCAACATCATAATATGTACCTTAAGCAAATTTACCAATTGTAGTAATTATACAATCGTATAACTCAAAACGTTTATCTCTTGCTCACACCAATCTTATATCTTGCATACATACAGTTTCTAACTACTTAACATTTTTATTAATTCCCTAATATGCCAAAGATTCTTTTTACAACTTATATGTAGCCAATTTATACTCAAAACAATCTAAAATAGTCGTTAGATCTAAAAACTAATTGTTATAACAACTACTAATAACAACATTAATTGACTAATATAATCACAAACTCACAGTATATGCTTTTAAAAGATATTGGTAGACCATATTATCACACTAGTCAGCTAGTCTATCTAAAACCTTAATATTGATTGCTCAAATCCTTATATTAACTAGTCAAACTTCTTAAAACAAGTTTTTCAAAACTTTTCAAGTTATTTCAAATATCAAAACATACTCTTTTGAAAAAAATGATTTAAAACTATTTCAAAAATTCTCAATAAATATTTTAAGACATCAAGATAATTTTCTTAAAAACCTTTCTAAATTTTCTTTTGACTATGACAAAAAATATGTCATATTCCCTAAGTATAAATCATCATTAAAGTAATTAAAATAAGGTTATAAAAAGAACTACAATGATTTGTTAAAATTTGATGTTCTTGATTCCTCCTTATTTTAGCTCTTTACTTCAATTTTTCTTAAACTTTCTTAAGTTGCATATATGGTCTCCTTTTCTCATTCTTTTTATCTTTTGATTGCTTAATGATTTAGTTAGCTTATTTGCTTATTTCACTCTTTTATTAAGATTTATCTTTCACATATTAACTTCCTAATATCACTAAGAATAAAAATATTAGTAATAACATATTTTGTTATCATCAAAATTAAAGGTCAAAAGCTCTCTTGGTCTAATAATGTCCTAGTTTTTTATGATGACAAAATATCTAGTGATATTGTAACAAATAAAAGACATTAAGTAAGCTCTCTTTATATTAAAGTAATATGTGATGCATCCTCCTCCTTAATTTATGTGCGTAATAAATGATTAGCTTTAGTATCACTTTTCTCTCCCTTTTTCTTTTTTGACATTAAAAAGATATATAATATACAAACTTACAAGGATCAAAAGAAAAAAACAGCCTTTTCCCTTTTCGAAACCTCTATATATAATTAAAGTGTTTTCTAAATAAATGTGCACCTTTTTAGTAAGTTAACGTACCAATTTAAAGATCAATATATCTTTCTTCCCTTTATATATATATATATATATCTAACAATGATTTCCCCCTAAATATGTAGGCCAAATCAATATATTTAAGTGTTACAAATAAGAGAGCAATTATCTACCTCATTTTTTATGCATTATCAATGATTATCTCCATTTTTTTCTTAATTGGTTTACTAATTGGTCCAATAATAGGTCTTTTAATATCAATTTTCTCACTTGACTCATGTGAGGGATTTTGGTGATTTTCCTTTTGAAGTCAATTGCTAGAGATATAGTTGTTGTTCCTTATTTGATATCATTGTTTTTGGTAAAATTTTTTTTCAAGTCAATTGTTATAGATATCACTGTTATTCCATATTTGATATCAATAAAGGAGATACTAATTGTTAGTTTTCATTTGATGCCATTTGATATGGACCTATAAGACAAAGAAATCAATATGTTTTAGGTAATCATATAGATTTGGTCCTTGAGAATAAGTTCTAATTAATTTTTTTTAAACTTATATCAAAGAGTAATTTCTATATGTATGTCATAATCTTTATAGAAGTTATATCTTATATAAAATAATATCAAGGTATGTGAACCATATGAGTGAGATCTATAATAATGTGACATATATACATTTCTAGGTCCTTTTTTGGATGTAATAATAATTGGGAAGCTATACTTTATATATGTTAGATAATAAAGCCTAACAAATGATTTAGCATATGACATGCTCTTTTAGTATAAATATGGTCTATAAGAATTGTGAACATGTTCTAAGTGCTTATATAATAGGTATGAAAATTATGAATTTATTTTTATGTTATTTTGATAATAAAGAGACATATACTACATGCTCTTTTGGTGTTGCCTTGCATAAAATTATACCTACTTTTTCCCTTGTGAAACATGTCTTCTAGGTTTAAAATATGAACCACACACAAATGTAAAGAATTTCTTTTTGGCTTAAGACCTACAAGAAGATGTATGAGCATTAAAGTTTTTATGTCTAGAATTGGATGTTATATGCTTATGGATGATTTAGGCATATGCTAATCTTCTATTTTTTTTTGGTCACACATAAAAATTATCTTGGCATTGGATAATGCACTTTTATAAGTGAAACCAATTCCATGCTTATCATTAGAAATCTTTTAGTCTCCAATTCAAACTTTCATTTACTCAAGTGAAACTTAGTTAATGAATATTTAAGAAAATTGATTCTTTTTCAATGTCTTTTCTCATATCAAATTATTTTCATTGTCAGTAGCTACAATCACACATTTAGATTCTATCATGTAATGCACATCAAATTTCAATGTTTTATTTTTCAATCATTTACCATATCTAGAAGTTTTTGAAGTTCTTTATAATTTCATATTTTTCAAGCTTATTATTTCCATACATTCAACAAATTATCTATAAGACTAATCATTATCATTATCATCATAATCATTATCATTAAGAGTGTTTGAACTAGATACCTAATCATTATTTACAGAAAGGACCATAAAGATTTGTTAAATTTTGATGTTCTTAATTCTTCACTTGAATGCCTTCGAATCTTTCTTAAATTGCATATATTTTCCAATTAGCTCATTTTCTTTCTCCTTTAATTGCTTAATTGATTTAATTGGCTATTTTGCTTACTTTACCTTTCTATTAAGCTGTCTTTTACATATTATCTTACTAACATTGCCAAAAATAACAAAAGAGTAGCATCATATTTATTATCATCAAAATCATAAGATAAAATTCCACTTGACACACTATCAAGGCATGAGAAATATCTTCTCTGAAACCTCCGACCTCCCATTATATTTACCCTTTTACCCTTGACTGATGGCTTCATCTACTCCTCTGGTGGGGAGTTACCCTCCTTAGGGTGGACGATGTAGCTTCTCCTTCATAGGAGGACTTTCCCGTCCTCTCCTGTGAAGCCTTTCGTAGTTCTTTGAGTAGTTTATGTTCAACGGCTCCGGTCATTAAAGAAGGGGCTCCTCCTGCTCCTTTGTCCACTGCTGGTCCTTAGGGCAAAGCTCTCTACAAGCAACATAATAAGGGTGAATTACGACATTTTCAAGATGTGTTGAAAGAGGGGGTTCTCTCTCCTCCCATTGACTTGCTGAAAGCTAGGAAGGTGCTTGGTCGTCGACTCTCATGGGCTTCTTCTGGTCTAAGTAGCCAGCATTTCCAACAATTAATGCTTAGGCAAAGGCAAGATGAACCAAGAAAGGACTCTAGAAAGTCATGCGTCGTGAGGATGGTACCTTTTTGTTCAAATTTTCTGTTGATTTTGGTTTGTCTAAAATTGTTGAGCTTGGTCCATACCATTTTAGTGATCAATCGTTGTTTGTTGAGCATTGGAGATCGAGATCAGACTTGAATCAAAGTCTTATAGATGTTATTCCCATGTGGGTTCAGTTCTACAATCTACCGTTGGAATATTGGACCGTTTCTAGCTTGATCTATATGGTAAGTACTCTTGGATGCCCTATATGTATGGACTCTCAAACAACTTTAATGGAGCGTATTGGATATGCAAAACTGTATAACGAAATCCCTAAAACAGCTATATTGCCTAATAGTCTCCCTATCCTTCGGTTGGATGATAAAGGTGGAGTGGAAAAAATAGTTATCCCCATTAACTACCCTTGGAAGCCCAATGTTACAATTAGGCAATAGGTTCCTACTGGTCATATATTGTTATTTGGTTGACACTTTGATCTTAGCTTTAAGGTTAAATATGTGTTGGATACTGCTGCCTAGTATGGTAAGGGCTGATGTTGAGTTGGGAAGCCAACCTATATGTAGTCCCTAATTGCATGTGGTCGATGTTGACGTTGTGAAGAGCCTTACTGCATAGGTAGAGAAACCTGAGGTTCCTAAGGCAATCACTAGGTATATTGAGGCTTCAACCACTCTTCTTGACTCCATAGTTGACTTGGAGGTTTGTGATAGTATGATGGACGTTCTTGGTAACATGGTGGGCGATGATGAGATGTCTGATTTGTAGGGCATTGCATTACCACCAGCGGATCCTTCTCATGTTTCATATGCTAAACCCCAGACTGTTGCCTCCCTTGTTAATCCACACACTTGTGGCATGACCTTTGTCCCTTTGGCTCCCTGTTTTCTGGTTGAAGGCCCTTATCCCTCTCTTAAGCTGGAATGTAATTCATTGACACAGGAGGATAATTCCCCAGCTATCCTGGGGATTTCAGTATGTAACCTCCATAGTGATAGTTGGGCAAAAGGCATAAGAAAAAAAGGGTTCCTCTCCCCAGTCATGACTATTCTTATCTGGAATATTCGTAGGTCAAATGATCACGTGAAAAAAGTTTTGATCCAAAAAATGGTATGGGAACACAAATCGTGGTTGATAGGGATATTAGAGACTAAAATAAAAGACCCCTCCTCCTTATTCAGGGGGAAATTTTTGGGAGCTAATTGAGAGATCATCTCCAACCACTCTTCTCATTATAATGGCCAGATAGCTTGTTTATATAATTATGTTCTTCTGACAATTCAACTTTTAGACTCTTCTAACCAACTTATACATGTTCACTATTATTTAAGGGGTTTGGATAAGAGGTTTTTTCTTACTATCATTTATGCCTCTAATTTTGGGTTTCAACGATAGAAACTATGGTTGGATCTTAGTCGGATACAACATACTGTGGATAAACCTTGGTTGGTTGTCGGAGACTTAAACTATTATCTCTCTTCAATTGAAATTGGAGGGGAGAGATTATTTAATAATGGGTTAATGAAGGAACTCTCCTCTTTCCTTTCTGCTATGGATTTGGTGGATTTGAAGGCCTCGGGTCAGAAGCTAACTTGGTCAAATAACCAACAGGGAGATTTTTCTCATTCGAAAGAAGATGGATCGAGCTCTTGTTAATTCGACTTAGTTGGGTCATTTCTTCCACTCATATGTGTATTCTGGGGACAATCACCTCTCTGATCACTCCTTCACGCTGATCTAGAGATTGGAAGAGAGCCCAAGACCTACTACCCCATTTCAGTTCTTTAATGGGCTCATTGTGATGGAGGGATTTAGTGACTTGGTGGATAGGTGCTGGTCAATTGATGTGGTTGGTTACAAATCCTTTCAATTAATGTATAAATTGAAGAAGGTGAATGTTGAGCTAAAAAGGTTCCCATCTCAACGGTATCTGGATACAACTAACTTAAGGGAGAGGCTCTTAATAGCTCAAGATGTTTGCTACCACGATCTCCATAATGTTTTCCTCCGTACCACAGAAAGCTACTGCCTCTGTAATTACATAAAAGCCTTACAGTTTCAAAAATGAATTCTTCACTAAAAGACCTGGTCAAACTGGCTCAAGGAAGGGGATACCAATTCTAAGTTTTTTCGTACTTTCTTACTAGCTCTTTGGAATACCAATACAATATCAATCCTTAAGGATAGTAGAGGCCGCACTTACTCTTCTCAACCCCAATTGCAGGAGTTGGCTCGGACACATTTTGCAAAATTAATAGGTGAAGATTCCTCTTCCTTGGTAAGTCTTAACATGATCACTTTAATGGAGGCTTCAGTTGAAACCCTCCAAAGCACTTGATCCTAACGGTTTTATTGCATTATTCTTCTAAAGGACTTGGGATATCACAGGTGAGCTGGTTTTTTCTATAGTGTTGGAATTCTTTAAATATGGGAAGATGCTTAAGAAGTTAAACCATACATATATTGGCTTAGTTCCTAAAAAGCAACACCCTTAAAATATATCTGATTTCATATTGATTTCCTGTTGTAATACCATATATAAAATAATTTCTAAGATCTTAGTAGAGAGGCTAAAAGTGGCCATCACTGGCATCATCTTCAATCCAGCTCAAGGAGCTTTCATCACAGGGAGGAACATTGGGGATAACATCCTCTTCTTAGAGGAGCTATTAAAAGAGTACAACTTGGGCAAACATCTCTAAAGGTTTTTAATTAAGGTCAACTTCTTTAAGGCTTTTGATACAATTAGTTGGCAATTCATTCACTTATGCCTTGAAGCTATTAAGCTACCGCCTCGGTTCATTGATTGGATTATGGCTTGTATTTGAACTCTTTCTTTGAGCATTCTTGTCAATAAGATCCCATCCAAACCGATCCATATAGCTAAGGGTATTCGACAGGGGGACCCTCTATTGCCTTATCTATTCTCTATGGTTATGGAAAGGTTCTCTAGGTTGATCATTAAGTTAATTGAATGCAATAATAGGTTCCGATATCACTTCAAATGTGACACCCTCAAGCTTACTCATCTTATCTATGCTGATGATCTCTTGCTTCTCAGTGGCATTAACAGTCACTTTCTTTATATGATTAAGCATGCCTTAATGTTATTTGTGGATTGGTCTGGGCTCCATCTTAACTCAGAAAAAAGTGGTTTATTTATATCAACTAATGTGCATAATCCGAATCTTATTTGTTAGACTGTGGGGTTGAATTCTCACCCTAGCACATACTATTATTTGGGTGTCCCCATCTCCTCTTCTAAACCATCTCGATTAGAGTGTCTTCCTATGTTGAAAAAAGTTACAAAAAGGGTGCAAGCTTGACAAAATAGGTTCCTATCTTATGCGGTTAGACTTACTCTGATTATTTATGTCTTGAGTAGATTGTATTTATATTAAGTAGCCCATATAGCTTTACACAAGAGAGTCCTAAAGGACATAGATAGAATCCTAAAAGCCTTTTCTTTTGGTTTAGCAGTTTCGACAAAGGTACAAATGGTAAAGTTAAATGGAGTGAGGTGGTAACCCCTAAGGTATTTGGAGGTTTGGGTATTAAGTCTATTGATTCCACTAAAAAAATCTTAATGTGTAAGAGACTCTGAAGGTTGTATGCTGATCATAATACGTTATGGGTTAAATGGCTTTATGAGTACCACTTCCACAATAGTAACTTCTGGCAAGTTGGCATTAGGAAGGAATTTTTTTGGATTCTGATCTAAATGCTACGTATGCATGACATAATTTATCTTTGCATTAAGCATCAGGTTGGTAATGAAAGTTAAACCTACTTTTGGTTTGACAACTGGGTAGACTACATTCCACTTATTTCGCATCCTCGTATTTGGCATTTGAGTAATAGAATTCCTTTAAGCTTGAGGGTCTCTTCCCTTCTTTGTAATGTCCAATGATAGGCTGCTTTCAGAGGTTTCAATACTTTGGCTCCATTTTACCTTCTATTCCCGATGTGCTACGGGATGATACCATCTTGTGAAAGTTGGAAACTAGTGAGCAGTTCACAAATAAGTCTTGTCATCTACTACATACTCGAGGATTAACTAAGGTACCTTGATCTTCTCTTTTATGGCATAATTCTATCTCTCCTAAGGCGTCCTTTATGTCATGGCTTGCTATCCTTAATAGACTCAAGACTAAACGTCGTTTGTATAGAAATGTTGACACTACTTGCTCTTTGTGTAAATTGGAAGCTGAAGATTGCGATCACCTCTTTTTCTTGTGCTCATACTTCAAAGTGGTTTGGAGTAGGATCTTATATTTGTTACTGGAAATGGGCTCTCCCTACCATTGGGACCACGTTTTTGCTTGGGCTATTAGATACTCCTAGAAAGGTTATCCTAATGATATTTTTTATCAAGGTGCCTTTCTTTCTACCATCTACGGCCTTTGGAAGGAGCGTAACTCGTGATTATTTGCTCATAAGGAAACTGGAGCTTATCCGGTTGCGGAGAACATAATTAATTGGATTCGATCTTCATTAATAGCAAAAAATCTGCACACTACCTTATTTGACGACATAAAGTATAGTTGATGCCTTTAGGTTGGTTATGTAAATAAGTTGTGTTAGATTTGCTTTTGATTATTGTGCATAGTCTTGAACTCATTGTAATGTTGATTTAGATATATATTTTTCTTTTATTTTTCAAAAAAAGTTAAATAATATTATGTAGTATTGAAGTCCTTAAATAATTTTAAAACTTACAAGAAAAATGCATATCTAGTAAATTATGTTCTTGAAAAAAAATTTAAGAGTAAAAGATGTGAAATTATTTATTAAAATTATTTTATAATATTATTTTTAAACAATATATTTTATTATTGTCCTATCACATGGCTATATGTTATGTGTATATGAGTGCTCTAATTTGATCATACTTTAACATAACTCAGCTTTAACTCACTCACCCTATATAATAAAAAATTTTAAAATAATTTGATAGACACATTTTTTAATAAGATAATTGGATTATAGTTAGGATGATTTGTGATATAATCAAATCTAAAAAGCTATATAAAAAATGTCATATATCAGTTATATAATTTAAAATAATAATAATTTTTAAAATAATTGAAATTATAAAAAGAGTTTGCATCTATGCATCTAATACATTAATACCAAACTTACATTTTTAGAATATTTTATGCATATCATATTTTTATTTTCCTTATAGTTAGTGAAAAAAAGCAAATTTATTACAAAAGTTACTTGTATCCTGCCATTATACCAAAATATTGTAATATGTTTATTTTATTTTCTCAAACTCACATAATGATATCATACAATCCACATCAACACATACTTGTAGTCAACTGTAAAAGACAAGTGTAAATCTCCAATGCTAACTAAACTTTCAGATGAATGCATCTATGAATAATCTTGAAACTTGTAAACTGTTGTAAGACTTTTATGTTTAATGGCTAAACGCTACTCCCTCCGATTCATAATAAGAGTCGTTTTAGATACATTTTAATTATTCAAAATAAGTGTCATTCTTGACTTTGTATGCATGTTTATAACTTTTCTTCCAAAATTAACTTTTCATTTCTCTCTCATCTTAATTATACAGATCACAATTTCAAGGCAATTTCTCTCACATGCTGATTACCGAGGTAATTTTATGGGAGTATTAATAAGGGTATATCTATAATTTTATTAGCTTTCTTAATAAGCGTGTATTTTTCTAAAGCGACTCTTATTATGAATCAGAGGGAGTAACTTTTTTGAAGGAGAACACAAGTTAGGATACAACTGTGTGTCTGATGCTATATTGCTTTTTGAATATTTTCCCCATCATAAGGTCTCTTTCTAAGCCATGTATCTAGTTGTCTTCATCTCTTGGTGGTCTGGAAAAGGTTATGTTCTAACACACAATCATGTGTAGTCAAAAATTGTGTTTTCTTCACATTATTGCTCGAAATCCTCTTTAATTCTTACCAAAGAACATCCTAGGCAACATCTTCTGAATTTCCCAAAAATACAACATAAATTGAGTAAAATAAGGTAATTTTTAAACATAAAAAAGGCAAACTAGTGTAAAATATATGTATATTTTACATACATTAACTAAGATCCAATCCAAATGATGAGACCCATAAGCAGTTAGGGAAGAAAGCATTGGCCAATTGTATTAACTCCTTAGGAATTCACAACTCCCTATTAAGACAAAAGTACAAAAAACCAATGGTTGAGGGAAAGAAATAAGAATACCATAGGCTTTTATAATGCACTTCTAACAGGAAGAAATTTCAATAAGATTGTCTTATTATAACATTTAGAAGGAACAAACAAAAAATTATTTTTTAATAACTTTTCACAAAAATATTTATTAACAAATATATATTTTGATATGTTTTTAATTATTTTAATTTTCAATTCAATGATTGATACTTAAAAATATTTCATAAACAACTATTTAAAATTTTGAAATTTAAACGATATTTTAAATTTAAATATATTTATTAAATAATTACCAAATTAAAAATTTTAACAAATTTTTAAAATTTTTAAGTTTAAATTATAAAATTTAAATGATTTTATTATATTATTTATCATTCTTATTAATTAAATAATTAATAGAACATAGTTAGTTAATGATAAATTATAATATGAAAAAAACCAAAAAAAAAATTACAATTTTCATAAGTTATGAAAATCAAAAGAAATTAAATTAGAAAAACAAGTCCAATAAACAAGTTTTTTTACTTAATTTAAAAATGAAACAAAATAATTACAAAACAACCGAGCAAACCCTTAATTTATGATTAGTTTAACAGTTGCATCATGCTTTTCTTGTCTCTATCTATCTTCTTACTCTTTTCTCAATATTTTATTTCTTCACATTGAAAAAAAACTTATTCTCTTTTCAATTTTAATCAACAAGCTCGTACCGTGATATCACTGTGGATACGTTCATTTTCCTTTTTAATGATAAGGAATATGAATACCAAAAAGGGATTATTCTCATTTTCCATTATCCTTAATCCCTATGACCAAATTTTATAACTTAATAAGCACATAAAATAGGAAGAAAAGCTTATGACCTAATTAGAAAGAATTTTTTTTACATAAACATGTTTGTGAGAAATTAATCCTAACCAAGTAAAGAGTTACACTTTCATATTTTTACATGGTTTCCTATTAGATTAGTATGTTGGAGAGAGTTAGTTATAAGTTAGCTATGTTAGCATAATTTGTTATAGAGGGAGGGAAGTTTGTTATAGCTGTTATATTTTCTGTTTTTCTTATAATGCTCTTAGTATATATATATATGTTTTTCTTATAATGCTCTTAGTATATATATATATATATATATATAATTTGAATTAATTGAAAGCATTTAAAAATTTCTCATTCTCATTCCCTTTTCGTATATAATATCACAATACTGTCATAATTATGCTAGTTTATATGGTATCAAAGTCGGTTGATCAACACTACAAGAAGAAGGGGAATTACCGATGGACATTACTGACGGAAACAACGGAGTTTCCCTTGGTAACGATATTTACCGAAAGAACAGAGCGACGAAGACTTACGTCGACGTAGACACGATCAGTATATGTTACCGATGATAGGACGATATTACCGACGGTATAAAGAAACTGTCGGTATAGTTGGTAGAAATTTACCGATAGAAACCGTCGGAATATATGCCTACGCTCGCCGAAGGTTTCCATAATCCGTTGGTAATTTGATTACCGATGGTAACGATAAACCGTCGATAATTGTAAACCTTCTTCAAATATAACCTTGATTGCTTAATCCAAAGGTGGAAGCTGTAAGATCGCTGAGGTGACCTTTAACTCTCTGTAAATGTTTTGTTGAATGACAATTTTCTGAAAATCTGGTCGTGAAATTTGATTTCAATGTCAACAATTATAAATTATCCTTACATTAATTTTGAATTTTTCAACCCATGGAATTTGTTTAAATAAAAAGTTTAATGATCATAAAAAGAACTAAAGATTTCCTAACTGATAATGAAAACATTAAATAGTACATAAATTAAAACCAAATTAATGACAACAACAATCCTATTGTTGTGGTGAGCGTGGGTGATGTGAGTCGTTATCCCTCGATTTCATTTGGTCCATGTCATTTTGGAGCTTATTTATTACTTCCATCAAAGTCTGAACTGTCGACTCAAGCTGATTGATACGTTGCGTTGTTGGCTGTGAACTAGATGCTGCTATAGTGGACATAGAGGACTGGGAATAAAATGTGTTGGCACATGAGCCTAGGCCAAAGATTCGTCCACGACTGTCCCTACCATCCACTGCATCAAAATATGCTTGGGTTTCATCAATAACTGGTTCATCCTGCGACTGTTGCCCAATTGTTTGTTGTAATTGGTCCTATTAGGAGGCAATGTTGATATTATAATCAATAAGTGATAATTATTAAGATTGAATATTAAACTATGAAATTCACATACATTTAGTTCTTAACATCGGTTGTTAACGAATGTCACATCGTCATGTTTCTTAGTGTGAGTATGCAAAAACAACTGACGGGGTGTAGGCCTAACGCCTATTAACTTTTCCTGCATAACAATAAAATGTTATAATTAAGTTAAATTAGAATTTATAAAAATTTCGGCAGAGTCTCTTCTGTTTTTATGATATTATCCCATGTTCAAGAAAACAAAGTACTCAACATAGCTATAAATGGCACCAACAAATTACTCGACACAATCATGATCATTAGGCATACTACACTTCTATGTTCATCACAACATTCACACATCAATTTACTTTGAAATATAGCAAAGTAAAAATTAAGAATATAAATGTAATATTTATATACTTACAAGTCTCTCTGCATGCTCGCGGTGAGTAATTGATCCTCCCATATGAACAGGAAGACTGTCCGCTCCTGACCTACCATGTATGTTGGTGGAGTTATGGCTCGATATGATCATTGCCTCAAGTGATCTCCAGTACTCCTGCCAATGTCTCCATGTGGGCTCAGAAATAAAAGAGGGTCGTACACCAGCATTGCGTATCTGATTAATAAAGTCGCGATAATGTGTACGAGCTCGCGACTCCCATACAATATGTATTATCCCGTCGATATTAGAACTCCATTAAAAATTTTCTAAAAATAAAAGGAATAAATTCGATAACTTATAATCTATTTATATGTATGTTATTAATGTATACAACAAAATGAAAACACAATTATTGCATATTGTACCTCAAACTCTTGATACTAAAATGCCTTTGTGGCCTGAGAGATCTTCTTCCATGCATAACCCTCAGGATCAATCCTCTCTTTAAATGTAGATGT
>JAOTIZ010000203.1:11953246-11987178 GCA_027123425.1 Erythroxylum panamense | reverse complement strand
TAATAAGGGTATATCTATAATTTCATTAGCTTTCTTAATAAGCGTGTATTTTTCTAAAACGACTCTTATTATGAATCGGAGGGAGTAAAACTTAGGCATACTAAGAGCTCGAGTACAGATTCATGACATGCTAACTGTTGTAAAGTATCATAAATGTTCGTCTGTCTCCTGAAATTAGGATTAAAGCATGTAATAGACTAATAGTCAATGTAGTTTAGGGAAAGTTCTAGTACTAGTTGTTGATATACATAGAGTAGTTATGTTTTCTGGTAACAAAAGGCACAGTTTTTTGGTTGAAGTATAAAGTTTGATAAATATTAGAACTTAAATTTACCCGATGTAGTATCAGTAGTTAGAAACTTAGTTGCTTCTTCTGCAGGGATTGACAAATTTCTTCTCTAGTTTTGTAGGATGTAGCTCACTTTGGTCTAAATCAATCCCAATTACATGTCCAAGTTGCCTTAGAATCTTGCAGGCACGACACGTCCTGGACCTTGAGATTACCAAATGTTAAAAAAATCAACATTACAGTCACAAACAATATGATGATGGTAGATGATAGAAAACTATGCATCTCGAAAATGAATCTTTATAGCCACGATCGATGCTCGCATTAAATGCTTTGCATTGGAGCTCTCACGTTTTTTCCTTTTGAGGTGGTGAAGATGTCTGTTTTTTCCTTCTAATTTATTTGTGTCCTCAGACCCCGTAATTAAATCCCACAGAATCAAAACAAAATGGTTCTTAGTTATTAGACCCAACATATTAATTAGCATGGTCGTCTTGCTTTCGTATCCTATTCCTAGAGTTGCTTAGGGTTCTGAAACTCTGCATCTAAAACAAATACAGATATTTATAGGGGCACTCGTTCTTATCCCTTGTGTGCTTGCTTTGCAGATTTACCCATCAAAGGGCTTTGTCTTAAAGTGAGCGTGAATTGAAATGCATGGCTTCACTAATAGATTAAGTCATCAAATAAAGCTTAAAATGGAAAGTTGCAGAAAAAATGTATTACACAGGTATACAGGCAAGGCAAGTAAACTTACAATCATTAATTAGTGTTCTTTTTAACTTGTAAATGGAACTTCTCATCGTATTTGTCTGGTTTGCTATAGCTTCAAAACCATGTTCGCAAGGGAGAAATTAGTCCTTGCATCCACAAGAGTGTCCAAATTACTCTTTAACAAAAGATTCCGAGATTGTGTTGAAAATCCACAATGAGAAGGCTCTATACATAGATTATTAGAGAGACCAACATACAATGAAAAGAGTGCTGTTTTATTTTGGAAGACAGGAAAAGAAGCGTGGAATCATGTGAGGAACATTAAATGCTCCAATAGAACATAGGGGTTCTACAAGTCTCAATATTAATCTCTCTCGAACTCGGTTTCGCTTTAATAAATCCTATACAAAATGAGTCTCATGTCAGGGTCATTAATGTCCTGGTGGAGTATCCTGTGCTGTCTTTTGTTTTCATTTATCACCTCTCAATACATTCAAGTTCCAACTTACACTAAGCTTCGCTTAACATCTATTAATGGCTGTTAACTAATCCAGCTAATTAATAAAGAAACGTCATGTGAGGATGAGTACCAAGCATGGCTCCATATGTATAACTCCTGTAAAGGATCCTGACGAGAATGTACTATATGGATACAGGAATCACCACAATGCCCTGTTATTGTTTACAACTGTTTAGTTTCTTGATGGAACAATCACAGCAAATCCTAGGTTATAATCATACAAATTAACACCAACGTGAAACTCATCATGATTTTCTCGTTGTCATAATATAAGTCCACAAAATGTTACGCAGTTTGAATACAAGTGTTGCAGAAAGTTTCGTTCTTTGACTAGTGAAAAATCGCACGTTTAGACATGATTCTTAGCTTCTTATTATGGACATTGACTATCAACTAAAGGCAACTCTTGGCCAACTATCAAAACTCTAAAGGAGACAAAACTCATGATGAGAAAAATCTCGGCATGGGTTGGTCTGATTGCTTCCTCCTAATTACAGTACTATATAACAAGAAACAGGAGCTTCGAGAAACTGTTAGAGAATGTAGGTACGACAAGAATGTAATAATCATTTAATTACAATAATCAAAGAATAAGATCAAAAATAACAAATTCATTATGTAACAAGAGAGTTTTATTTATTTTACTTTGAATTATTTTCAACATAAATGCACTAGAAGAATCGAATGTATTTATATACCTAGGAGAATACAAAAAATATAACGTAGTATGTAACTAGAAAAATTGAACTTTATACATAGTATAAAGTTCAAACTATCTTATTAGGCTCCCTTTCTTGACAAAGTATAATTGTACAATATGTAACACGGTGATAACATGTCACACCTCAACCTTTGACATGATTGAACTCTTAAAAAGTTTGGTTCGAAGCCAAAGTTTCTTGTGTGTCTCTGTGGGCGTTCACGCGGATGTTTATATAATTAATTTCTCGCTATACCAGCAAACATTCACACATAGAGTTTCTTTGGCCTTGGCTAGCTAGGGTTTCAAATACAATGAACGTAGTATAGTTTTTACAACCCTAATCCTAATAACTTCAACATTCCACGTTACACGCCCACACATATATGCACACTCACAGTTCCATTATCATTCTGCAGATTAAGAACAGTAAAAGAAGAACGTGGAAGCCTTACGTAGATGGAATACAGTTAACATGAAGTTGCAAGCTTTTCAGATAAATACAAGTTTGACAAGCTTTCCTTCCTAGGTCAAAACCCTGTCGTTGATAGGCTTTCTAATTGCTCGTTGCCTTGGATGAAGTTTCATTTAAAATTTAAAAAAAAAGGAAGGTGTTAACTTATATTAAAAAGTAATCACTTTTCCTAGAACTCGATCGAGATTACAATTAATTGCAATTTGGCGTAATTTTATAAAATTAAAATTTTAAGAAGTAAAAGTACTGAAGTTCTTAGCCATATTATGAAAGTAGAACACCGACTGCGACTTGACCATTTGGAATTTAGAACAAGTGTCTTAGCCATACATTTAACATGTTATAGTGGACTTGGGTTTCGTCGACGGCCAAGAACACTTCCAAATGATATAACAAGTGTGTGTGCTCGACTCACCTGTTGGCAAGTCCATTTTTAAATGATTATTATCCTTGAACAGTTTACACACTTGATCTATTGCAAACGTTCATGGCCATTATAAATAAGGGCATTCCCCTCTCTTTCTCTCCCAGAGTTTTTATTACTCATCTTCTTTACTACCTTTCTTCCCTATCAAACTTCCCCTCCACTCTGCAATACAAAAACCTAACATGGGTGGAAATTCACCATGCGCTTCCTGCAAGTTGCTTAGACGTCGATGCGCTAAGGACTGTATTTTTGCTCCATACTTCCCTTCCGATGATCCCCACAAGTTTGCCATTGTCCACAAGGTCTTTGGTGCTAGCAATGTCAGCAAAATGTTGCAGGTCTCTACTTATCTATACATCCTTCGACGTATATGCACCCGCAAACATATTTTTCATTCATCAGTTCCGTGTGTTTCAGTGTTTTGATATGCTCACTTTTGATGCTTAAACAGGAGCTCCCAGTTCATCAGAGAGCAGATGCAGTGAGCAGTTTAGTGTACGAAGCAAACGCAAGAGTGAGAGACCCGGTATATGGGTGTGTTGGAGCCATATCTTACCTGCAAAACCAGGTCTCTCAGCTGCAAATGCAACTAGCTGTGGCTCAGGCAGAAATACTGTGCATTCAGATGCAAAATGAACCAGTGATGCCAACCCCACAGATGGATCCAGATGACACGACGTTTCTTCTCCAAAACACCCTTCCTCAATACCTTAGTTTTGCCTCTCCTAGTAATGTCATCCAGGACTCTCGCAAGAGAGAGAGCATCTTCGGTGACATAATTTCTTAATTACAGAACTTTCATGCTAGTATATGATTAATCAATTATCACTTCGTTTACGTTTTTAATTTAGAGTTGTCGTTTTCAGGTGTTAGTTAATGATATAATCTTAATTACTATTATTATTATTATGATAATTAAGAAAAAAAAAAACTGAGACTGCGAGTCTTAAAAGTCTCCGGTAACTTGATGAAGAGGTCAACTCTAGCATGTGACTGACTAACGAAGTAAACTCGAAATTTCCCTTGCAAGTATTCCACCAAACCAATTAAGGAGGTGTCCGTGGCCTCCCCATCAATCTGAAAACTCTCGTAGGTAATTAGTTTACTCTGATCTTCAAAAGAGAAACAATTAATATACACGTACATTTGCTTCTTTGATGAATCATTGTTATGCTGCATCTGAGGGAATCTCCGAGTTCTTCATGAATCACCATCTCCAGTATGAGTACCAAAAGCAAAAACTTAGAAATTAATACAAAGAGAGATTTGGTCAAAAATAATTATTAAAAAAGGTAAAAAAAAAAAGGTTCTTTATTGGTTAGCACTCACTTATGGAGTGCCTCTTCTCCATAACAAGGCATAAAGTTTGCAGTTTATTAGTAAGGGAATTGAATGACACTAATTTATGTTATTGCTTTCAGTTTCAGAGTCGAAGTGCATGCATTATTACAGTTTACCTGGTAATATCTTATAGTGTACAAAGGACAAGATTAAACGCCTACTGCTGTGTTAGTCTGGTCACAGATTCTTCTAGTTGGTTCACGTGCAAGGAAGTGCTCAGTTCATGGGAAGTATACAAAGGAAATTCCCCCTTTTTATTTAAATTTTCATGTTTAATATGTCTTCTAAAGCCATCTCGATACAATTATATGTCGAATCAGAGCAATATTTTTAGACCATGAAGGATAAGACAAAAGGCAACAACTGACCAAAAAGATTCCTCCATAACTTTTGTTTATTGTGGGAAGCATTTTGCAAGTCAAAAACGAAACCCCACCCATTAAATCGTAGCCCTTTAATTTGTAGCAACTTCTAGCTGTAGCCTCTGATAATTCCTATGGGTATAGTTTAATGTATGACAACAGTAAAGCGTTTCTAATTTGTCATTTGTTTGAATGCGTTTCAAAAGCTTCTATTTGGATCGTGTCCACCTGGTTTTCAGGCTTATAATCACTTGCGACTCGTCTTTTGGATTCAAGTGTATGTAACTATCGTTTCTATATATATATATATATTTGTTACAATATGGCCTCCATAAATATCTGTTCCTTACATGCACCAAGAGAAAAACAACTATACGTCCGATGATCCCCTGATATTTTGCTGTCCTTAAATGCACCGAAGGTACGATCAAGAAACAAGAAGCTACAATCTTTACAACTTCAATTCCAGAAGTCTGGTCTTCTTGTTATTTATGCAAATCGCGAACAAATATAGACACATCTTCATAATCTGCAATTTCTGGAGTAATTATACGTTATGAAGTTGTCATTGACAAGGACTGGTTTCTCATTGTCTCGAGCAGCCAATAGTTGTGGGGTCTAAGATGTTTTGTCCTACTTAGCTCAAGTGCAATAAGCTGGCGATGCCTTCGCTTCACGTGACCAACATCTTTTCATGTAGTTCTTTTGTCCTTTTAAACCCAAAACTTGAAGTTGTAGACTGGAACAGATGAATGGTAGCATTTGAAGAAATCTAGGAACATCCAAACGATCATTGTAGAGCTTCTCCAATGGGCTCATTTTCTTGTAGCTAGAAGATACCAAAAACATCGTCTCACTACTTTCCATCAGTGATGGTTATTGTTCGATAAAATGGCATAACCTTTTTACTCTTGTGTTCAAGTGTTGTGCTATTTTGGTTGTGGGTAAGTTTGAATATGTAAACTTCCACTATCATCATATGATTCCTCAGTCAAGCGACTAATTAACTCCAATTGCAGGAAAGTGCCCCACGATAAAAAGACAAAAGAACTTGTGAAATCAGAAAGAACAATATAGAAGCATGATAACTGAAATATGGAATGATACCTGGAATCCAAAACCACTTTGGCTTTGTAAATATTATATCCTCGAGCCCTCAAAAGATATGAGGGGATTCTCCCACCAGCCTTTCATGTCTCCATAAAGAAGCAATATTCGAGGTTGATTGGTAACGGAGATATGCCTCTTGTCTTTTCATATTAGCTTCCTCTTTAGCTTATCTCGCCTTTCCTATTTTCAACATCATTTGACCTTGTCTCCTCCCACCAGTTAAGTTGCATGTACTAAACCTTAAAAATGTCAAATCTTGTACCTGTATTTGGCCTGGAATGGGCATTTTCAATCATTGGTTCTGGGAAATTCCATCATAACTAGCAATGAGAACATTCGGCCGCCTTTCTATCATCATCATCACCACTCAACTTCTGGCTTGTTCATTCTAATTGCAATAGAATTATATCCAAATTTGACATCGTACCACTTTCCACATCTATACTTGAAATTGAGACATCAGGCACGCCCTCTTATGTGTACGAGCAAGGATGGCCGACGTTTAAAATCCTCGTACTTCAAAGCAAAGGTAAAGGATGGCTTGTTGCGTAGCATTTCACTTTTAACTGTCTTGTCTTTAGGTAAAATAGGATTACGTAATCAGGATTTAAGTAATAGCAAAAGGCGGTTATCACTAGTGAATTGCATGCGAAAATGTGTTGCTATCACAGTGGTGTACCGGTTATGTATCTTGGCCAGTATTCAGAGTGTGCGTCCGTAATCACATCATAAAACTTAACTAGATCATGCTACGTAGACATCTTGTTGTTGTGCTTAAACAGTAAGCAAAAGCAGAGCATAAAAGGTCATATCAGTAAATATCAAAATAATCACAAGTACATCGGTTTTAATGTATGTTAACCAAGTAGTGCAACTTGACATGTTAAGAATGTGGATCACAACTTAATCTCGTGATACCTTGTCATCATTACTCAAAACTTTACTGACCTTCAAGATCCACTTTAAGAGAAGGAGAATCACTCAACTCCTGGCGTGCTCCATCAATGCCACATACTTGAACAATGAATCTGATACTAGAAGTATCGGCAGGAACACGAAGATCAGAAATATAAAAAGCTTCAACATGTGCCAACCCGAGATACTTCAAATTGCAATGTAGACTCCCACCTAGGTCTCCGTTTTTCTGTTTCGTTAGCTTTTCAAAATAGACATTGTACATGGAGAACCTACAGTCAATTCCCACTTTTAGTTTCCAAATAATTTTCACACTAATAGTCTTGAATCCCTGAGAAACATAGCTGCATTTCAGGTGTTGACACTCAACAAGCCATGAATCTGAAGGCGGCAAATTTGAGTTCTTTACTGAACTTCTGATAGTAATATTACCAAGCAATGCAAAGAACTCGGAACTACTAGCCAATGTTTTTTGGTTTTCTGCTTCATTCTCTGACACCTTTTCACCCTCTTCAAGCTTTGGCCGATAACACACAGCATTGATATCGGTTAACATTTGTCCATCCATCACGATAGCACCCTCATATATTACCCATCGTGGGGTATTTTCTAGCTTTCTAACTCGATGCGGCTCGATCACTTTATGGAATTTACTACAGAGGCGACTATGCCCCCTAGCAGCAATAAGTACTGATGTCCTCTCATTTACGGCTGAAGTAAACTCAAGAGACAGGCCCAAAAATGAATCTGCTTCTGACTTCACCTGCACATCACATAGTTTGCCACACATAAATTTGTCGAAAGTAGAAGATTCAATTATCTTTCACCTTTTTTATCTTTTTTCACAATAATTGTGAGTAAATAATATTTTCTTCTCCCCTATACACTTTCGTAAATTCACCATTTTTACCAAAAGGTAATCAAATACCAAACAGTGGTAAAAGCAGTATTAATTGAGGAGATGGAATGCAACAGGTAATTTGATCCTTTAAGAGAAATAGGGTGAGATCAATTGTACAGGGTACTGCCTTTTCATTTATTTCAAGCCACAGAAGAGATGGCTTACAGAATATGTAATAAGCAGAGGCGGACCATCCAAAGCAACCTCTCCCTGAAAGAGCCTTGTTATGAAGCAAGCATCGTCGTGAAGAGTTCCCTTAAATTTAATGTTTCCTCCTCCACAGTAAGATACTTCATTGCAGCTGGCATTGATAAAAATTGCTCACATTAGGGCAGTACATAATGAGGCAGGAAGAAGCCTGCACCCAAACCCCCAAAAGATGGTGGCATCGTGGAACATGTACGCTATGCTTGATTATCAGGGAGATAAAAAGAGAACAATTCAATGACTCATTAACGCATTAAGCCTTAGGAAGCCATCCACCAAAAGTAACATTTATGAAAATTTACTATTAGGTTCATTGAACAGTAGAAGAGCAGCAAAAAAATGGTCTTAAAATTCCACTGTGACAGTAAGTGGACACGTTCAGATCAGCCTTTTTGTCCTGTTAACATGTTTGTGCCACATTACATTCGCTAAACTATTGCAATTTGTTATGATAAAAGTTTGTGGGACATTGTATAATATGGAAACAATAAGGCAAGTATTGATCTAAAGGATGGCACAAACAACCACAGGAACAAAAACTTACTCGATAAGGACTTCAATGGTATCTTTAGTTGGGCCATCAACAAACTGAAGGATAGGCTGCCAAAAATTTTGAAATATTGGAAAATGTGCACAGTGCAGAATAAGTATGGGAAGAGGGGGGTGTGGCCTGTTTGGAAATTGGCTTATAGCTAAAGCTACGTGACTAAAACAAATAAATTTACCAAGCCTAAATGCAATAAGATAATATATCAAAATGCTAAATATACTTGGTTTCTTTGTTTTTTCCTTGCCAATAGTTTAGTAGAGTTACAAAACTATTACTTGTTGACAGTCTCCAAAAATGCATGCTTGCATTTCCAACATAGGATTCAACGAAGGACAAAGAATATACAATTGTGATCATAAGAAGATAATAAACTTGTAGTATTATCGTGGCACTAGACCACCTTAAACAATTTTGGATACTAAATGTCTGACAACTGGAAAATTTATCCAATGTACTGAGAATGACAGTGCAAGTTTCAAGAAGCTATCAGTTTGATAATAATCATATAATAATTAATGGGACTAAGAATAATTTTCACAGAACTCCAAATTTAAATTAATAAAAGTTGGAAAAGGATCGTATCAAATTATCATCTCATAGTAAAAGTACAATACTTTATTGTTCACCTGAAAGCCTTGGCAAGATAAGTTGTTCCAAGGGGCATTCTTTACAAGTCTTCCCTCAACTGAAATATGATATCCAAAACCCTAACATTGTGAAAAATTGTCAGCGTAGAAAAAGTCTTAACACAGCATATGGTAGCTATCCAGGACCCTATTGGTTGCAAATGTCAGGGTTCAGGATTAAAAAAAAACAGAGAGAGAGAAGAGAGAATTAAGCAACTTCCACACAACATTTGTGGACAAAGTATGTTGAATCTTGGTGGGTATCAGGCAATTTTTTCATAGGCTCGTTTGAATTTCTCAAATTCCCAGATCACAACCAACTCCACCAATCGAATAACATAAATTAGTAATTTGTATTTTCTATTTGGATGTTTATATATTAGCAATGTTTTCTTTTTTAATTTGTCTCTCCTTCTGAGATAGATGCTCACTATTGATCTCTCTTCCCTGAAGCTTGACTCTGGTTTCACACGTCTTTCAAACTTCATCATGTCGCAGGGTTGAATAATGACAAAGGGGTGAAAATGGTCATAAAAGGAATAAATAGAGTCACTACCTGATCAAAATTTGAGTGGAAGGGAAGTCCTTTAGGATAGCTGTTTACTCTTCCCCATGATTTTTCCACGAGTTTCCACCAACTGGAAAAGAAAGTACTGGATGGTGAATCTCACAAAATAATAGCTTGGAATAGGTTGTTGGTTACTGAAATTTTATCTTCTAAGCTCTGTACAACTAAAATTCACATCCTTGGAAACCAACCAAAATAAGAAATCAAAATCACTGTAGAATCAATCAATGAGCTTGTGCAAGCCAATGAAGGGTTTGGATTGTGCAGAAGAGCAATGAAATTGAAGTCCAGACATGAGAAAGGAAAATCTATCTACTTCCGAAGTTGTTACAGGAAGAGAACTGAATTACTGATTTTGAGAAGTTCGAAAATCAGGCAGTTGCTTGGTCTCATAAACCCATGCTGGGGCAAATATAGCCGCAGACACATTGTCCTCCTTTATCACATCGAGTGCTATATTTGTCTGGCATTCCAAAAATTAATGTAGTTTGTCAAGAAAAAGGTAGCATGGCACTATTCAATCGCATTTAAATATGCACCATAAGACCAAGGAATTTGTACTGTTTTAACTTCAGAATTCTTTCATTTAATCAATATGATAATTAACAACCTGTTAAACAAGAATTAATACTTCATGAAAAGAAAACATATTCTACCCAAACATTAAAAACTTCATTTTGAAGACAAAACATTTAACACCACAAGCACAGTATAGGGTATAAATTATCTTTGAATCTAAAATTAGTTAGTCTACCTTTATAAGCATTTTCTGACAATATTACTAAAGCCAAATTTTTGTTGCAAAATAAATCCTGTGCTTTGATTAGACGTAATACCCAACTGCTTAATTATCTCTATTGTAAAAGAAAGACTGGACACTAGGTCATCCATATTACATATGCAACATGATTGAAGTAACACTTACATTCCATTTTCCACCACCATAAGTGTTCCTGCCATGTACGTCTATTCCTATATAGACATCAAACTTCCTAATACCAGCTTCAGCGGCCGAAAGTTGTGGATAATGTTTCTGCATATATAAAATTTAAGCCCAGAAAGAAACATCAAACTGAATGAGAAATGTAAGAAACTAGAGAAGCCAATACCTTCCACGTGTAGTTCACAAAAATCCCATCACACAAATCAAAGAAAGATTTATTCTTCTCATTCAGTTGATCTTGCCATTTGAGATCTCCATAGATTGTCACACTGTCATACCTGCATAACCAAATCATCCAAATATCAATTGGATAAAGTGTTATTGGTATCAATTATCCCTCTCCATACAACAAAAGATCCAAGCGCTTGATTAACGCAAACTGGGTCAAATGGGTAAAAGCCTTTGATATTATGGGTTTGATCCAAACTCTAATTAATCATTTAGGGTGCATTGTCACTGGAATGCAAACGGCTTACCATATAACTAAAGATCCAGGTAAAGAGGAATGCATAGTCTGGGTCAGATGGCTAACAAACTCTTTCAGATTAGGAATTTGATCCACGCTTAATTTGATCTCCATATTAATCTGCAAATGCCCAATCCTCAATCATCATCAGCACATTTTAACAGTCTATGAACTGATGCATTTAAAATGCAATTCTTCTAGTAGCAACCCTGTCAGGCTTGGAACAAGAGTTGGTCAAGTCAAAAAAAATTCAACCGTAATATGCCTATTGCCACCCTTTCCTTGGGGTGATTTGATCGCCGTAAGCCTAACTTCAAATTGACAAGTGCAAAATCAGTTGAACTTGTAACTATATTAAGAATGAGTATGAACGTATGAATTGAACGCCTTCGTTGTAGAAATTGGCCATGAGCTAGAAATGACGCTGAGATAATAGATGCACTAAAATATTCGACAATTAGAACGCCAGAAAAATTAAATCTTGAAACAGCAGTCACCAGCCATCCATCGAAGCCTAAAGCAACAGCTAGTTCTGCCAACCGCTCAGCGTACATATGAGCAGACTCCCTTGTCTTAAGCAATTCATTGCAAATAAGTCGCCCTTCGTCCCACTCTGTGATGAAAGTTCCCAACACCTTAGATGCCATTTACAGCAACATCAGATTCATTAATTCCTTGTTCATGGAGCTTGAAAAAAATATGAACTATCATGAACCAAGGTTAAAAAAAAATTCTGAAAAACAGGCAAAGGAACCAGAAGTACCTTGGTACCATGCCTATGAGCAGTATTTGTCCAGCAAGGAGGAGGTAAAGAAACCAAAGAGTGGGAAAATTAAACAAAAATATCAAACCCAGATAAATGGATAGTGAAAGGAGTTGAAATAAACGCGAGATTCAAACCCAGATAAAACTTGGCGCGGTGCTTATACAGAGCCAAAGCTTTTGCATCCTTAAATAAAAACCCAGATAGAGGAAGATCGAAACTTACACTTTTTAGAGAAGATCGAAGACGGATCGGTACTGTGGTTGCAGAGAGATGAAGAACGAACACAGATGAAGAAAGCGACGCCAAAGAGATGAAGAAGTTCACCGCCAGAGTTGGGTCGACACGGAAGAGACGCAACGGGCTTGTGGATCGACAGCTGACGACCGCTGGTTCGACGGTTGAGGGAGACGGCGGTAGAGAAAGGTAGGGCTAAGCTTGGACAAGGAGAGGATATGTTTGAGCGACAGGGACGTAATGACCCCTGTCCTACAGTTTTGAGGTAAACAGATTTTCTTGTCGCTGTTAACTGGGGGCAGTGCACAAAAATAGGGAGACAGCAACCAAACAATATCAGTTGACAGGATTTTTATGTTTTGTTCACCGTCCTCGGTAACAGGGATGGCAACCAAACACTGCCTTAGTGTGCCCATTTGTCTCAACTTCTATATATTCAGTTGACTTCTCGTTGATTTCTTCTCTTTTATTTAGTATATATACTAAGAGCGAAGGGGATGGACGACCACGAAATCCATCCCCTTCGTCCATTTAATCCGACGGTCACACAACCTTTGCTATTCTTTATTATTATTATTATTAATCTCAACCCAAACTCTCGAATGTTCTATCTCTGCCCACTGATAGAGCTCTCTACTCTTCGACAAGCATTCGCATATCTCTTTGTCTCTCCTCCTCCTCCTCCGGCTTCGTCATATCTCTTTCTCTCTCATCCTCCTCTGGCTTCCTCTATGACGACTCTCAGTTTAATGATAAGCTGAGGACTCAACTGCTGGAGCCTCCTAAGGTATGCGTTGGTCCGACTCACTGTTTCCACTGTGATCGTGGATCTGGTAGAGCGCCAAGTTCTTGAGACGACGGGGTTTGCGTGTTCTGATTCTCTCCAGATCTGCTCTTCCGTGCTCGGATCTTCACACATGGTACGTTTTTGCTATCTGATTCTCTCTTCCTCGTGTCGATTCCCCAGTTTTTAGCTTTGCCGAAATGTCTTTCCAGGTACGTGTTTTGATTCTCTCCAGATCTGCTCTCTCCGTGTTCGGATCTTCACATACGATACGTTTTCGCTCTCTGATTCTCTCTTCCTAGTCTCTATTCCTCAATTTTTATCTCTTCTCTTGCTTCAGTCTGGTTCGAGAGCTTAACGACTAATTTTTGGGATATTTAACTCTCTCTTTCTCTTGTAGTTTCTGGGATTTGACCGAGTTTCAGTGGTTATGCGTAGGTATATATATTTTTTCCGATTGTGTTCGGTTAATTCTGTTATAGAAAGTTTGTGACTTTTAAATTAATTTTCCAGGGATTGTTGTTGCGTGAAAAGATGGGATTTTTTTTTGGGTTTAACTTTGGGATCAAGTTCTGAAAATGAGGAGGAAATTGTTATGGTGATTGTTATAGTTTACATCATATGGACTTAAGAAGTGTCGCTATTATTTGTAGGTTTTGCATTTGCTACGGAGATATTTAGGTTAATATGTTGACGGGTTCTCTCTAGATGCCTTAAGAATCAGTGTGTGCAAAGGTTTGTCTCCTAATCCTTAAACTCCATGTATTGTGTTAGTTTCTTATCTTTTTGTGAATCTCAGATATCCAACTATATGCCTTTGAACCTTGTATTATGTTACTTGATGGCATTCTCGTCATCCCTTTGGTACTTTTAACTTTTCCTAAAGAATTCCTTCTCTTTCCCAGGTGATGTTATACTACTAAAGGATTTGAAATTGGAGGCAGAAGCATTAAATGCATTAAAACTTCCAATCACTGTTAAAGCTGGATTTGTTGGGACCATCACTTTAAAGGTAGCTAAATTATCAACCACTGGAACTTTTAGTTACCAAAGATAGACTGAAAATTTTCTACCAAGTTTGACTTCAATTTAGGGCAGAAGTCAGAAGAGTTGTTCTTCCTTCATCTTTTTTTTTCTTGTAGCATTTTTATAACTGTGTTGATTGCTTCATGACTGGTGTCTTTCGTGTGACTATTGAGGTTTGGCAGTGAGTTGAGCTAATGAATGAGTTTGGAATGGTTGATAATCAGTGTAATGACCATATAAATTGACTGTAATTTTCCCAAACTGGAAATTGCATAAGAATCATGATCTCTACTTTATTCTTTTTGTTTCTCACTGCTCTATAGTGTGCTTTTCAATCTTTTGCCTTCATGTTTATGTCTTTAGTTGAATTGTTTTTCTCCATTTTCTTTTATGATGACAGGTTCTATGGAAGAGTTTAGGCAAAGAACCAGTTATTGTTCTCATTAATCGCATTTTCATTCTTGCTCAACCTGCTACGGATGGTCACACTCTAAAAGTAAGAAGATGATATTTGCTATTTTACAACTATAAATCCCCTCTGTTCCTGTGGTTTTGAATTTCATATTGGTCTTTGACTTTCTACATTTCTTATGATAGGAGGAGGACAGAAGAAAACTTTTTGAAGCCAAACTTCACCAAATTGAGGTTATAACCTTATGCTTCCTTGCTTGTGTGTATGTGTGTTTTTTGGCATTCTCGTAACTACCATAACTTGTGTTGCTGTATTAATGTCATAATGATTTATCACCTATCAATTGATTAAGTTTTTGTACTCCCATTTTTTTGCATAATGTCATAATTAATTTTTTGAACAGTTTCTGCATATTGTCATAATTTGATTTTCTTGAATCAATCTGGCAGGGCATATAAAATAGCGTGATTCATTTTGTCATTCCAATTGATACTTTTCATCCTTTTCTCTATTTGGGCAGGAAGCAGAATTGGCAACGCTTGAAGCTACATCTAGGTCTAAGTTGGGAAGTGTATGGCCTGTGGAATTTTAGTTCTCTTTTAGTTCATCTGTTATAATTGCTCTTCCATAATCTTGCCATGTACTAGTTAGATAATGTTGTTTTCAGTTTTCAGATGTTCTTTGCATTGATGGGCTTGCCTTTGGCATTAATCTTGTTCTATGAAATGTCCACATAGAGTTGTTCATCTTGTTGGTTGCTTATGGTACTCAACTTGTCAATATCTGAGACAATTATTTGTGTGAAAGGCTCCTTAGTGTAGGTATGATATCTGATTAGCAGCTAGAATTTACTATTTGAGATGGATATTGATGAATATGTAATTTGTAGAAATAAAAATTGCTGGATAGATAGTGCACTATGATTTTGTTTTCAGTTGCTTAGTTGCAAAGGGTGTCATATTGGAATGATTTTGTCTGTCAAAGACCAAAGTATGAAGAGTGAATTTAATGATAGATTACATAAACCTTGTGATTTGTCTAGCTTGTTTAGATGAAGAATTATGGAAACATGAAGTGAGCTAATACTTGCAATCTGTGGCAACTGATTAAATACTATAGTACCCACATACTCTCATAGATGACTTGGCTCCAAATATTTCTGCAGCTTGCAATTTTTGCTGAGCTTGTTTAGTTCAATTAAGGTAGTGTTGATGAGGTTTACTTTCGAACATGATAAATTTGGCCATATCCCCACCCAAAAGGCAACTTATGAAGGGGTGCTATGTTCTGGAAGAAAGTTGCTGTCATAAGTGTGCTTTCTACTATACTGCTTATCCACTTTATTATATGTATGCCTTTGAAGTCTTGTTGATCTTGCATCACATTGAGCATATACTATGTATGGTTAGATTTACTAGGAAATAAAAATGAAAATGAAGAAAGCTTCAGATTATGTGGTTGTACACAATGTAAAGTTTATGATTCCTAAGGTAAAGGTAAAGGTAGGATTGTCTTGCGGATTTGCTAGGGCATGCTATCATTCATAGGTATGGTACATTACTGAGCAATTATAGACATGGCTTTTTCCAAAAAAGGGATGCATGTGGTCACATAAAAATAGAGATTACTTCAAAGATGTAGAGATTATACTTTAAATAATTGAAGTTTTTTTAATCAAGTAGAAGAACAAGTTCATTCAGTTTATTATCTATTGGTAAGAATTCTTGCGTTAACTTTATGTTCAATCAATTGATGTCTGGTCTTTTTGTAGGCTTCTCCTGGAAATTCATGGTTAGGTTCTTTGATTGCGACTATAATTGGAAATCTTAAAATATCAATTACCAATGTCCATGTCAGATATGAGGATTTAGTCAGGTTTGTGATCTTCTATGATTGTCCTCCTCTTGTTGATTGTTTCAGTATGTTTTCTTCCCTCCTCTTATCGTTTTCAGAATGTTTCACTCATCATTTCTTACCATCTATCTTGTTTGTGTTTATCCTAGTTTCCCATCTTCCTGTGGAATTAATAATCTATTTTTCAGTAATCCTGGGCATCCATTTTCCTGTGGTGTTACCTTGGCTAAACTAGCAGCCGTAACGACAGATGAGCATGGAAATGAAACATTTGATACCAGTGGAGCATTGGACAAATTGCGGAAGGTTCATCTTGTCTTCTTAGCATTTTCATTTATGAATGGTTTTTAGTGTCTGTTTGGATGGGCTTATATCAGTAGAGCTTTTAGCAGTAGAGCTTTTATAAGTAGAGCTTTTTTAAAAAGAGCTTTTCTAAGAAGTCAGTTGACTGTTTGACTGTTATTTAAAAAAGAGCTTTTTTGAAAGAGCTTCATACAATAGACTGTTTAGCAGTATAAAAATAAAAAGCACTTTTAATTTTAACTATATTTTATTTTGTAATAAAAATTATTTATGCATATAAAAATTATTTAAAATATGTTAAATAATATGCAAAGTACAATATATTAATTATTATATAATTTTAAATCGTATAAAATATAAATAAAAATATAACTAACCAAATCTTTTATATGGATTATAATATAAGTAAAACTAATATCAAAAATAAATATTAAAACATATAAAATGTTAAATAAATTATATAAATCTCAAAATAAACGTAAAAATGTGTTTGTGGGTATTGTGGGAATTATGTGTAAAACATAAAAATAAAAGGAACTAAAAATAGGTTCATTAATTGATCTGAAAAATCTACTTGAAAAAGTGCTTTTTTGAAAAGCTCCAAACTTGAGCTTCTCAAAAAATTGTATTTTAGCTTCCAAAAAAGCCATTTCTATGATAAAAGTGTTTTTAGATTTTACAGTCAAACTCTTAAAAACAGCTTTTGCGGTGAAAAAAAGTACTTATTCACTCTCCAAAAGCTGAACCAAACAGGCTTTTAGTTTGAATACCATTCTTATGATGTAAGTGATGTCATGTGTTTATAAGCACTTAGGGGACCAGCAATGTTTTGACTTATTTTGGCTTCTTTCTCATGTAGCAAATATGCAACATGCTTTGAGTAGCACAATATTTGAGAAAAGAGAATTAAGAAAAATGGATGTTGTAATCTCAGTATGAAGAGTGATAGGACCAATGAACCTAATTGATATGTTGCACACAAAAATGAGGTCTTTAATGAGATTTAAATGGTATGACTAGCTGGAAAACTGGCCCTTAACTGAATTGTGGGTTCTGACTGTTAGTTTATGCAAGATGTGGTTTCTTCGGAATGAACAAAATCAAATTTACCAAAACCCAGTTAGCTTCAGATTAAAGTGCATGTTTTTGACACCCTGTGGTGTTTCAGTACAGTAGTTTTATCATAGGATTGAGTTAGAAATTACCATGCGATGACAGTTGACTATTGTGCTATGGCTTTACTAGTTATAATTGTCTTTATGTACTTTAATGTGGTTATTTGGTTTTCATAGTATTGAGTTAGAAATCACTATGGAATGACAGTTGACTATTGTGCTATGGCTTTACTAGTTATAATTGTTTTTACGTATCAATGTGGTTATTTGGTTGCTCCTTACATAAGCTATTTAGTTCATCAACATAAGCATTTTGGACAGTTGTTGATCTAAATCCTGCTATGTAGTTGGACATTTGCTGAATGTTTTTTTCTTTTAACAGTCATTACAACTTGAAAGGCTTGCTGTCTATCATAATTCTGATAGTCTTCCGTGGGAAATAGACAAGAGATGGGAAGATCTCACTCCCAAGGAATGGGTTGAGGTTTGTAGTTTTACTTTGATTCTCATTCATCCTTATTTTTATGTGTTAGCTTTTTGGATTGTATCATCTTGTTCATGTGCTCTTTTTTATACTTAAGATATTTGAAGATGGCATAAATGAAACTTCTGCTGATAATGGAATGACTTCTAAATGGGCTATGAATCGTAACTATTTTGTGTCACCGATCAATGGAGTCCTCAAATATCATCGGCTTGGGAAGCAAGAAAGAAATGATTCAGAGATTCCTTTTGAGAAAGCATCACTTGTTCTAACTGATGTCTCATTAACGATCACTGAGGTATTGACTTCCTCTCATATTTTTCTGCTTTATGTCACTATTCACTTATCCTTTTTTGACTCTCTTGGTTATATAGTGAAAGACATAAATAAACTATGCTATTTCTGTTTTTGTTTTCGGCTCGGGAAGTGAAAGACATATATATGTGTCTTTTGTTCATTATTTCTCTTTTGCTTTCGTTGGCTTATATGAGACAAAAATCTTGAATACTTCAAGAACTTCATTTCCCTTATTGTCAAGCAAATAATGCTTTGATTGATATGCCATCTCTGTTGTAGGTTCAATATCATGATTGGATAAAACTTTTTGAGGTTGTTTCAAGATACAAGACATATATTGAGATATCCCATTTGAGACCTGAAGTGCCTGTTTTAGAGAAGCCGCATCTTTGGTGGAGATATGCTGCTCAAGCTGTTTTGCAGCAGAAGAAAATATGGTATAGGTTCATGGTCTACAAATTTTGAGATTATTGAAAGGTTAATTGCTCTGAAACTAAAGCTGCTCTTATATTTTCGTTTTTGACCTCAGCTATCGACTTTCTTGGGACCAAATCCGGCATCTTTGCCAGCTTCGTCGTCGTTATGTTCAGCTATATGCTAATTTACTGCAGCAATCATCCACTAATAGTACCTTAGAACTTCGAGAAATGGAAAAAGATCTTGATTCTAAAGTAATTCTTTTGTGGAGGTATGCTAACTTGCTTACTTTTTCTCTATATGAGTCAGGTAATGCTTGTTAATCGGGCAAATTTTTTGTTTGTTTAAATTAATAGAGGCGCAGCTGCATATCACTTAAGTTTAATGTGTGACTCGAGATCAACCATAAGAGCATTATTATTGCATTTGGTGCAGAGGGAAAAGTTTTCTGGGTTAAAATTTAGGTGCTAAAGAAAACATGCTTCCTTTTACTTTTAATCATCTTCTGAAGCAAACCTAGAATAAGTGATTATTGTTCGTCTGTTTCATTCTCCGTCATGAACTTTAGGTTTCCAATTTAAAATATTCAAAAAGTGCTATTTGAATTGGTTGAAAATGCTTGAACTTAAGGTCCTACCACTCATTCTAGGCGAACCAAACTCTTCCATTGACTTACTTTCCTGCTTTACAAGTTGAGTTAGAGATATTATGTCTATACTTCTATGGAACTAGTCATAACTACATTAAAAAGCTTCTGTGGTCCTGCATGGGTTTCCTTTCAGGTTTGAACTAAGTTCAATTCAATGAGTTAACATTGAGTAGGAAGTTTGATTGACATATTGAAGAGTTATGATTAAATCTCATCATATTTATTTCCACGTGCCTTTTCTTTTAATGGATGTATATTTTTAGGTTACTGGCTCATGCAAAAGTTGAATCTGTGAAAACAAAGGAAGCTGCTGAACAGAGGAGGCTTAAAAAGAAAAGTTGGTTTTCCTTTAGAAGGTTGGTAGCAATTTAGAACTTTCTTTTAGGTTTTTGGAATATTATTCCCTGGCCTTTAGGTTGGTGCTTTTCCACATTAGATTTTATGTTACCTTCTGTTGGTGATACCATGTTTGGTTTGTAATTTCAGCTTGTAATCTCTTCTAATTTTCTGATATCCTTCCATTTAGGCATACTGAATCTGGAGATAGCTCTGATGGAGATATATCTGAGGCATCACATCTAACTGAAGAAAAATTAACAAAAGAGGAATGGCAGGCAATAAATAATTTACTCAGTTACCAGCCGGATGAAGAGTTAATGTCTCACTATGGAAAGGACATGCATAATACGATTCAATTTTTGGTGACTGTATCTGTTGGGCAGACTGCTGTTAGGATCGTTGACATGCATCAGACTGAGATTGTTTGTGGTAGATTTGAGGAGCTCTGCGTGTCAACTAAGTTCAAGGGTCGCAGTGCCCAGTATGATGTGTTACTGAAATATTATGGCTTATCTGCCCCTGAAGGTTCGCTTGCTCAGGTTTGTTTGCTCTTACTCTCTGATTGACATGACAAGTCTTAGAGTTTTTGATTCAAGGAGTGTTGAAATCTTGAGAGGGAAAAAAAAATGTAAACTCATTACTCTATCGTCCTTCGTTTTGTTATCTTATGAAATTGTTCTTGATTTATATTTGTCATTTTTGGTGCTGACTCATTATTTTTGCTATGGATTCATTTGGGATAGAGTTTGTTAGAATTGCCTGTTTATAATTCAGTGACCTTATATGGTTTTACTATTTGTTTTTCAGAGCGTATCTAGTAAAAAGAAGGTTAATGCATTATCAGCCAGTTTTGTGCACTCACCAGCGGGGGAGAATGTTGCCTGGAAGCTGTCAGCTACAATCTCTCCCTGCCATATTACGGTGATTACTAAATTTTTGTTGAGAGATGGGAATGAGGCTGTTCCACTCTTTATCAAGTTACACATGACATTTCTTTTGTTATACTAAATGTGTGATACTTTATGGGAACAATTATGAAATTAAGTTTGCTGATAGTAGAATCTACAATCCTATCTTATTATGGTTAATTTCTTGTCATTTGAAGGTTCCTCATTCTTTTGTGTGTGTTTGCAGGTTTTAACTAAAAGTTTTGATCGTTTTTTTGAGTTTGTAAAGAGAAGCAATGCATTCAGCCCCACTGTTGCATTGGAAACTGCTAATGCTTTACAGGTATTGGGCTATAGAGTTGGTAAAGTTTTATGCAAGTGGAGGTCCTTAATTTGTTTGCATTAATGTGAATACTTGCTTTTTTCTTTCAATCCTTCTTTTAAGTTTCTCCAATATATTCAAACTTAGCTTCAGATATTGAGCAAAATCTTCTAGTGTTAAAGGTTCAATTGCGGTCAACATGGTTTTCAAAAGAGCTAATTAAGCATAAAAATGCTTAGTATAAAAAATTTAATAATATTATGAATAAGTTGAATTATTGAATTTTAATGCAATTATTTTGCGTAATGTTACGATATGTTAATTTTTATTGATGGTTTTAGAAATTGTTGGAATTTTTGATGCTTTTATTTTAAAAAAATGGAATGGAATTTATTGCTCAATGTTTGATGCTCTTATTATTCCCTATGTTATAGTTTTTGTGTTCAAATTGATTGTTATTTTTAAAGTGGAAGTTTGGTGTATTAGGTTAACCCTAGTCACCCTATTTGTTATATACATATAAATATAAATATATAAAAGGAGAAATTACGTAAATAATTATCTAGTACCAACACTTCCACTTAAGTTGGAGCATAAATATTGTCAAGGCCTAGCTCATTACAAAGATATAATCCTCTCGACCTCGTAATGAGTTAGTGAAAAAGATCTGCTAATTAATTTGTAAAAACTACAATCTTTGAAATAAACTCCCTATATATAACCTTCTCTCTGGTGAAATGACAATCTACCTCAATGTGTTTTATTCTTTCATGATAAACTGAAATAGAGGCTATATGTAGTGCTGCTTGATTGTCACATGCCATGGTTTGTTTCTAACTCTTCTTTGAAACTAGGTTTCCTCCTAAAAATATACAATAACATGAAGTAGAATGCCTATCAAATTGTGAACTTGCATATCTTGTGTTTGCGTATCCCAATATGTCATTGTGTCATTGATTGCGATAAAGTAGACCTTGTCCAAGGGTTCTTTTAATGTACTATACAATACTTTATGTTGCCTCTTAATGACCAATACAAAGATAGGACATAAATTGACCTATTACACCAACTACTAAATCATCTTCGGTCTTGTGACAGTGACATATATTAACTTTCCAACTAACTTGTAGTAACTAGCTATATCAATATGGTTTTCCCTGATTTGGTGCAAGTTTGACAGTTGGGTCCTTAGGAGTATCCATCGGTTTAGACCCAACAATCAAGTCTCCTTCAACAAGTCAAGAGCTTATTTCCTTTGTGAGAGGTAAATGCCTTTGTTAGATCGTGCTACCTCCATGTCCAAAAGGTATTATAAGCGACCAAGATCCTTGGTTTGAAACTGTTGTTGTAGATAGGCCTTTAACTCTAAAATACTTATTAAAATGCATTTTAAATCATCTCCTGTGAAATGCCTAACAAACCCAATGATCGCTCCATATAAAACTCTCTTGTAAGTCACCATTAAGAAATGCATTCTTGATATCAAATTGGTGTAATAACCAATCAAAATGGGCAACAAGTGAGATAGCAAGGGGAACTGAGGTGATCTCCATAGGAGAGAAGGTGTCCTAATTATTAAGGCCAAATATCTTAGTGTAACCTTTGGGGACTAATCGGGTCTTAATATGATCACACATCTGAACAAACTTTTAAGCGTGAAAACCCATCTACAAAAAGTAGTGGAATTGTCAGGGGACAAAGGTTCCTACCAAATGCCATTGGAGTGGAGCACGACATCTCCTTAATAATGGCCCACCTTCCATAATGAGCTAGAGCCTTTTCCAATGTCTTAGGAACAAATAAAAGGACAAGGTGGAAAGTATAACAATATATTTAGGAGACAGAGTGATAAGATACTAATTTAGAGATAGGTTGACTAGTGCATGAACGAGTAATCTTTACAAAGTTCAATGGGTATATGAATATTTGATGGTGATGGATCTAAAGCGAGAGGTAGAGTCATGATTGTCAGAGGAGCAAACCAGGGCTAGTAGAACTTTTATCCCAACGTCACCTAGTGAGGGTACCTTCTCATGATATGTAGCACGTTGGTGTCATGTGTAGACTTGAATATCCTATGTAGGCAAAGAGGTTGAATAGTCCACGTTGCTGACATCTTATACTAGTCGTTCGTTTGCTCTTCAGATCTTGCATAGAGACATTGGGGGAAGAAGATTATAGAACATTTCAATGAACTTGTTAGTTGAATTATAGAAATAAGATCAAAAGAACAATTAGGGACATAAAAAATAGATGACAATCGTAGAGGATGTAAGATGAGTTGTCCTAGCGTCAATTCTCGTGTGGTAGAACCATCAACAAGAGTGCATCAAGAAGTGCTCTAGAGGTAGTGAGGGGAGATTGAAAGGAGATATTGCCAATCATAGAAAATCCAAGAAACATGCGAGTAGCAGTGACAGTTGATTGAGACCCAAACGTGGAAGGATTAAGTTATAGAAAACAAAGATAATCCTTCTAGATGGAGTTGTAGTAGTAGTCTTCCGAGTGGGTGTAGGCAAAAGTGGTGGTTGAGTAGTTGCATAACACTCTTCTAGAATGGGACCCGATTTCTTACATAATTGGACGATAGACCTTAGGACCCTAGTCACTTGAACCATTGGTACTCTTCTGGGTAGCTAGAGTAGATTGCATCCTAAGAGGTGGGGTAGGTTGAGTAGAGGATGAAACTTGAAGCAATGAAGCATATGCCTTACAGATATATGATATAATCTCTTAACTGTGCATGTAAGCATGAACAACAAATCATAATGAATTTTGGGAAATTTTTGTTGCAGTATTTTTTGTTCCAGCATTACTATGAGGAAAAGTTTATTATTTAACAAGTTTTGTTTTAATAGGAGATTAAATTAGAGAGATCCTACTCTAGTTAGGATAATTCCTAAATTAGAGGGATCCAAAAATCTCTATAATAATTCCTAATAAGTCTATTGGTGTAACGCGTATTTAAAGGGAATGTTTCTATTGAATAAGGGAGTTGTCGAATTTTAGTAGAAAATCAAGAGGGGTTTGTTTATGAATGCTCTCTTTCTTTTCAGTCAACATAGGCAAGTCTAAGGAAGCAGAGAACATCAATGAAGGGGGAGGAGAGAACTTACCTGTTAATCAACCCATGACTAGATCCTATGCCAAGTCCACATTAGGACCAAATAAAAAGACAATAGTGAGGAAAATATTGGGATGACAAGTATATGTTGTGAGATTAGTAGTGAGAGGCATCAAGTTATAATAATCAATGCAATTGTTTGAAACGGTCGAAGTAGGTAGTAAGTGATAGAGATAATTGTAGAGATTGTATTATTTATGTATATGATAAGAGTTACAGCTATGGATTTCTCCTGAGAAATTATCCCAGGCCAATACACTAGACAGTGATCAATCATGAATGTCCCCCCCTTTCTCCTAAGTTCAGTCCATATACTGCTGCACTCTACACAACCTCTCTCCATAACAAACTCGCAACAGATTGCCTAACAACCTGCCTATGTGGCCATGGTTCTTTTCCCCATCTTAACCCTACGAATGTAGGTTTGGATGGGCTTAGGCTGTTGCACTATGGGCTGGGATTGAGTACTAACAATTCCCTCCTCCTCAATAGGCATCTTGTCCTCAAGGTGAAGAGAAGGAAATTGCCCTTTGATGAAATCTGCGTCCTCCCAAGTTGCTTCTTCAGCTGGTTTGTCCCTCCAACGAACAAGCCACTGGAGAGTGTTGCTGCCCTTAGACTGAATTAGGCGTGAGGCCAAGATGGCTTCTGGCTCAACCAAGTCCTCATGATCCATTTCTAGCCCATTAGGTAGAGTGTGCTCAACAGAGTGATTACCTACAGCCTTCTTTAACTGAGAAACATGGAAAACCGGGTGGACTTTGGATGCTGGAGGAAGTTGGAGCTTATAAGCAACTTGTCCCACCTTTTTAATAATCTGGAAAGGTCCATAATAACGGGCTGAGAGCTTAGGGCATATCCTTCGTGCAACAGAAGATTGCCTATGTGGTCGAAGTTTCACAAAAACCAAATCTCCCTCTTGAAAATGTACTTCCCTCCTATGATTGTCTGCAACTCTCTTCATCATAACCTGGGCACGACAGAGGTTGTGTTTTAGCTGTCTCAAAGCCTCATCTCTATCAATCAAAGCTAACTCCACGGATTCCACTTGAGTTTCCCCTTGAGAAAATTGAAGTGGGGTAGGAGGTAGACGGCCATAGACAACTTTGAAGGGAGGTTTCCCGGAGGAAACATGGAAACTAGTGTTATACCAATATTCAGCCCAGGCTATCCAATAGGACCAGTTCTTAGGTTGTTTAGAGGAAAAACAGCAAAGATAAGTTTCTAGACACCGGTTTAGAACTTCCGTTTGTCCATCCGTTTGCAGATGGTAGGAGGAACTCATCTTTAGTGCTGTTCCTTGTAGTTTAAACAGCTACTTCCAAAAATTGCTAGTGAAAAGTGGGTCTCTATCACTCAATATAGAACGAGGAAGGCCATGTAACCTTACTACCTCACGGATGAAAGCTTCAGCCACTGTTTTAGCAGTGAAAGGAGTAAGAAATGAGCATATTTGGATAGGCGATCCACTACCACCAAGATGACTTCAAAACCGTGAGATTTAGGCAGTTCTGTAATAAAGTCCATGGAGACTTCATCCCAAATCAACTGAGGTATGGGTAAGGGCTGCAAGAGGCCCGCAGGGGTCATGGCCAAATATTTATTCTTTTGGCAAACAATAAACTCACGTACATACTGCTGAATGGAAGACTTCATGCCCAACCAAAACAATCCAGAAGCTAACCTTTTATAAGTCTTGAGGAAACCTGAATGCCCTCCTGAAGGTGAAGCATGGAACTCATGCAAAAATTGAGGGATAAGCACTGAAGTTGCTGAAATGACTAATCTGTTTTTGTAGAACAATAGGCCATCTCTGAAATGATAACCAGGTTTAGAATGTGAATTTTGCTGGAGGGCTGTGATGATTAGTTGTAGCTGGTCATCTTCCTTGAGTTCTTGACGTACAATGTCCATATCTAGCCAAAACGGAGCTGAAATGACTGAAAGTAGTAATTTGTCTTCTTCCACCCTGGAGAGTGCATCTACTGCCCCATTTTGTTTGCCAGGTTTATAGATTACTTCGAAGTCTACACCCAACAACTTGGCTTGCCAACATTGTTGGTCTATAGAGGGAATCCGTTGGTCCAATAAGTGTTTCAAGCTCTTATGGTTGGCATAAACCTTGAAATGCCTCCCAATTAGAAAATGTTTCCAGTGCTGTATAGCCATTACCACTGCCATCACTTCCTTTTCATAGACTGATTTAGAAAATGTTGATTCAGCCAAAGCCTTGCTGAAATATGCTAGTGGGGTGACCATCTTGAATTAAAATAGCACCCAACCCTCTACCCGAAGCATCACATTCAAGGGAAAACTCCTTGGAGAAGTCGGGTAGAGCAAGAATGGGAGACGAAGTTATCCTCTTCTTCAATTCATCAAAAGCAATTTGGGACTCCCTACTCCAGTTGAAACCATCTTTCTTGGTAAGGTCAGTAAGAGGCTTAGCAATTTTACCATAATCTTTAACGAATTTCCGATAGTACCCGGTGAGACCAAGGAATCCTCGTACTCCCTTGACATTCTTAGGAGCAGGCCACTTTAGGACACTTTGAATCTTTGATGGGTCCATTGCTACCCCTTCACAAGAAATGACGTGGCCCAAATACTCCACAGACTTCTGGCCAAAGACACTTTTTCTAATTTGCCAACAACCCATTGTCTAATAGTAATTTCAGCAACAGGCTAAATGCTCCAAGTGTTGATCCCAACTGGAACTATAAACCAAAATATCGTCAAAAAATACTAAAACGAACTTCCGTAATAGGGTTAAAAATTGAATTCATTGTAGATTGGAATGTAGCAGGGGCATTCATGAGACCGAAGGGCATCACTAGGTACTCATAATGCCCCTCGTGAGTTCGGAACCCCGCTTTATAAGTGTCTTCCTCCCGGACCCTGATTTGATGAAAACCCGACCGTAGATCAACTTTAGAGAAGTATCTAGCCCCGTGTAATTCCTCCATCAGCTCATCTACTACTGGAATTGGGAACTTGTGGGGTATTGTGAGCTTATTCAAAGCTCGGTAATCGACGCACATTCGCCAAGAGTCGTCTTTCTTTTTGACGAGGATAATTGGGCTTGAGAATGGGCTTATACTATGCCGGATAACCCCTGTTTCGAGTAAATTTCGGATCTGCCTCTCAATTTCATCCTTGTGGTGGTGTGCATGCCTATATGGACGAATATTCATCGGTACCGCCCCCTCCTTTAAGTTAATAGCATGATCATGAACCCTCCTAGGTGGGAGGCCCTTAGGTTCCTGAAAAACTGACCCAAACCTGGACAAGACAGACCGCAACCCCTTCAGCCGATCTACCTCCAAGGTGCCCATTTCTTTGGTTAAACCCTTCAGCTGATCTACCTCCAAGGTGCCCATTTCTTTGGTTAAGGATCCCCTAATTCTCATCGACCATAACAGCCCTTTTACTTCCAGGTTCTGATATTTTAAAATCTGTTGTAGAGCATGAGGGAAAGAAGCTTGCATGTTAATCCCTTGCAAAGTGAATTCCATTCCTCTTCGATCAAAAGACATATACATCTTCTTCCAATCAACCTTCACCACGCCTAAAGTTTCCAGCCCTACCACACCTAGGATTAAATTGGGCCCTCCAGTGTCAAAAACATAAGCATTCACGGTGAATTCTTCCCCATTTAGTTCTAACCTTATCTCATTACAGATTCCTTGTGAAAAAGAATGGTGCCCATCTCCCAATCGGACTCCAAATGTTCTAGTTGGAGTGACATTAATACCCATAGCCTCTACCAACCTGCTGGACACAAAATTGTGGCTAGCTTCACTATCGAACAAAATAACAACAGGCATTTCCCGAAGCTTACCAATTAAAACCATAGATTTTGTAGGTGAAGATTGATCCTTTTCTAACTCTCTGAACTCCACTGAATTACATACCAACTCCCAGTCTTCTTGCTGTCCCTCATCCACTAGTTTTTCCTGTTTATTCTCACCAGCTTCATCTTCATCACCTTCCCAAATTATTAGCCGAAATTCTTTATCTGGGCAGCGGTGGAAGGGATCGAAAGTCTGTCCACATTTAAAACACAAACCTTTTGCCCTCCTTTCCATCAACTGATCGTAGGTTAAATTACGTGTTCCCTTCCATTTTGCATTCCCTAGTCGGTGACCATCAGAGGTGGGACCTCTCTGCTTGTTGAGTGGCTCCTTCACGTCATTTTTAATAGTTCCCACTGCATGATATGACTGAGCTGGCCGAAATGTCTTGGAGTTTCTTGTTGGGGACCCAACGTTTGCATGAAAGCTGTCTGGTTTTCTTCTTCCTTCCCTTGGCCGAATCACACCCTCACCCACTAATTCCCTTTCAACCTTCCTTGCGATCGAGAGGAGCCGAACTCGTGTTGGTGGGTTGTGGGTTTTGACCCTGTTCCTTATTTGTTCTCGTAGATCGCCCAGAAAACAGCTCATATACCATTCCTCCGAGAAATGAACTATTTGTGACGCCACCCGTTCAAAATCATCAATATAGCTGTGTACTGAACCCCGCTGAACTATTGATTTTAGTTGTTTGATTGGGTATCCTTCATCCCTGCCTCCATAACGATCGAACAGTGAGCGTTTGAACCTTTCCCAAGTCATACATGGGTCTAACTCCCGTAGATTCATGAACCAATAGAGCGTCGACCCCTCCATGCAAATCTGAACCATAGGCATACGAAGTAGGGATTTCATGAATCAAAAAATATGATTCGGCTCTCGTGACCCAAGCAAATGGGTCATCCCCGTGGAAAGTAGGGAGGTTGACCCGACGTGCGACATTCCTATACTCCTCCCATGCACGTTCTGTGGCTACCGAACGAACATGGTCACCCTGACGGCAATGCCTAGCTCCCATCTGTCCACCTGTGGGCCTGTCGTTGCCGGCGGTAACCGAAGAGAAGTGCGCGGGTCTGTCGCCACCTGCTGAAGATGACGCGTTATGGGTAAACGCCGATGGTTAAGGATTGAAACCTGTTCTTCATTTCCAACTGTAGCAAATTTTGTGATTTGGCCAGCGTCTCCACACTGGTCATCAAGGAACTCAGCTGCGATCGAAGATCCTTCAGCGTGGCATCGTGCGACTTCACCATTGTTTCTTGGGCCGACAATGATGACTCTTGTCTCCTGAGAGATGCTTCCACGATAGACACTCTAGCCTCCATACGTGTTTGTATACAACCTCTACCCTCTTGGTCTCTCAATGAAAGCACCAATTGATAGAGGTAACTGTAGAGATTGTATTATTTACGTATATGATAAGAGTTACAGCTATAGATTCCTCCTGAGAAATTATCCTAGGCCAATACACTAGACAGTGATCAATCATGAATGTCCCCCCTTTCTCCTAAGTTCAGTCCATATATTGCTGCACTCTACACAACCTCTCTCCATAACAAACTCGCAACAGATTGCCTAACAACCTGCCTATGTGGCCATGGTTCTTTTCCCCATCTTACCCCAACGAATGTAGGTTTGGATGGGCTTAGGCTGTTGCACTATGGGCTAGGATTGAGTACTAACAATTTCCTCCTCCTCAATAGGCACCTTGTCCTCAAGGTGAAGAGAAGGAAACTGCCCTTTGATGAAATCTGCGTCCTCCCAAGTTGCTTCTTCAGCTGGTTTGTCCCTCCAACGAACAAGCCATTTGAGAGTGTTACTTCCCTTAGACTGAATCAGGCATGAGGCTAAGATGGCTTCTGGTCAACCAAGTCCTCATGATCCATTTGTAGCCCATTAGGTAGAGTGTGCTCAACAGAGTGATCACCTACAGCCTTCTTTAATTGAGAAACATGAAAAACCGGGTGGACTTTGGATGCTGGAGGAAGTTGGCGCTTATAAGCAACTTGTCCCAGCTTTTTAATAATCTGGAAAGGTCCATAATAACGGACTGAGAGCTTAGGGCATATCCTTCGTGCAATAGAAGATTGCCTATGTGGTCGAAGTTTTACAAAAACCAAATCTCCCTTTTGAAAATGTACTTCCCTCCTATGATTGTCTGCAGCTCTCTTCATCATAACCTGGGCACGACAGAGGTTGTGCTTTAACTGTCTCAAAGCCTCATCTCTATCAATCAAAGCTAACTCCACGGATTCCACCTGAGGTTCCCCTTAAGAAAATTAAAGTAGGGAAGGAGGAAGACGACCATAGACAACTTCGAAAGGAGTTTTCCCGGAGGAAACATGGAAACTAGTGTTATACCAGTATTCAACCCAGGCTATCCAATAGGACCAATTCTTAGGTTTTTAAGAGGAAAAGCAGCAAAGATAAGTTTCTAGACACCGGTTTAGAACTTTCATTTGTCCATCTGCTTGCGGATGGTAGGAGGAACTCATTTTTAGTGTTGTGCATTGTAGTTTAAACAGCTCCTTCCAAAAATTGCTAGTGAAGAGTGGGTCTCTATCACTTAATATAGAATGAGGAAGGTCATGTAACTGTTCTACCTCACGGATGAAAGCTTCAGCCACTGTTTTAGTAGTGAAAGGGTGCTTGAGGAGTAAGAAATGGGCATATTTGGATAGGCGATCCACTACCACCAAGATGACTTCAAAATCGAGAGATTTAGGCAGTCCTGTAATAAAGTCCATGGAGACTTCATCCCAAATCAACTGAGGCATGGGTAGGGGCTGTAAGAGGCCAGCAGGGGTCATGGCTAGATATTTATTCTTTTGGAAAACAATACACTCACGTACATACTGCTGAATGGAAGACTTCATGCCCATCCAAAACAATCCAGAAACTAACCTTTTATAAGTCTTGAGGAAACCTGAATGCCCTCCTGAAGGTAAAGCATGGAACTCATGCAAAAATTGAGAGATAAGCACTAAAGTTGCTAAAATGACTATTATGTTTTTGTAGAACAATAGGCCATCTCTGAAATGATAACCAGATTTAAAATGTGAATTTTGCTAGAGGGCTGTGATGATTAGTTGTAGCTGGTCATCTTCCCTGAGTTCTTGATGTACAATGTCCATATCTAGCCAAAACGGAGCTGAAATGGCTGAAAGTAGTAATATGTCTTCTTCCACCCTGGAGAGTGCATCTGTTGCCCCATTTTGTTTGCTAGGTTTATAGATTACTTCGAAGTCTAGATCCAACAACTTGGTTTGCCAACATTGTTGGTCTATAGAGGGAATCTGTTGGTCCAATAAGTGCTTCAAGCTCTTATGGTCGGTATAAACCTTGAAATGCCTCCCAATTAGAAAATGTTTCCAGTGCTGTATAGCCATTACCACTACCATTACTTCCTTTTCATAGATTGATTTAGAAAATGTTGATTCAGCCAAAGCCTTGCTGAAATATGCTAATGAGCGACTCTCTTGAATTAAAATAGCACCCAACCCTCTACTCGAAGCATCACATTCAAGGGAAAACTCCTTGGAGAAGTCGGGTTGAGCAAGAATGGGAGACGAAGTCATCCTCTTCTTCAATTTATCAAAAGCAATTTGGGACTCCCTACTCCAGTTGAAACCATCTTTTTTGGTAAGGTCAGTAAGAGGCTTAGCAATTTTACCATAATCTTTAATGAATTTCTGATAGTACCCAGTGAGACCAAGGAATCCCCGTACTCCTTTGACATTCTTAGGAACAGGCCACTCTAGGACACTTTGAATCTTTGATGGGTCCATTGCTACCCCTTCACAAGAAATGACATGGCCCAAATACTCCACAGACTTTTGCCCAAAGACACACTTTTTCTGATTTGCCAACAACCCATTGTCTAATAGTAATTTCAGCACACAAGCTAAATGCTTCAAGTGTTGATCCCAACTGGAACTATAAACCAGAATATCGTCAAAAAAAAACTAAAATGAGCTTTCTTAATAGGGGTTTAAAAATTGAATTCATTGTAGATTGGAAAGTAGCAGGGGCATTCATGAGACCGAAGGGCATTACTAGTTACTCATAATGCCCCTCGTGAGTTTGGAAGCCCGTTTTATAAGTGTCTTCCTCCTATACCCTAATTTGATGAAAACCCGCCTGTAAATCAACTTTAGAGAAGTGTCTAGCCTCGTGTAATTCCTCCATCAGCTCATCCACTACTGGAATTAGGAACTTGTCAGGTATTGTGAGCTTATTCAAAGAGCGGTAATTGACGCACATTTGTCATGAGCCGTTTTTCTTTTTGACAAGGATAACTGGGCTTGATAATGGGCTTATACTATGCCGGATAACTCCTGTTTTAAGTAAATTTCGGATCTGCTTCTCAATTTCATCCTTGTGGTGGTGTGCATGCCTATATGGACGAATATTCACCGGTACCACCCCCTCCTTTAAGTTAATGAACCCTCCTAGGTGGGAGGCCCTTAGGTTCCTAAAAAACTGACCCAAACCTGGACAAGACAGACCGCAACCCCTTCAGTTGATCTACCTCCAAGGTGCCCATTTCTTTGGTTAAGGATCCTCCAATTCTCATCCACCATAACAACCCTTCTACTTCCAGGTTCTGATATTTTAAAATATGTTGTAGAGTATGAGGGGAAGAAGCTTGCATGTTAATCTTTTGCAAAGTGAATTCCATTCCTCTTTGATCAAAAGACATATACATCTTCTTCCAATCAACCTTCACCACGCCTAAAGTTTCCAACCATGCCACACCTAGGATTAAATCGGGCCCTCTAGTGTCAAAAACACAAGCATTCACGATGAATTCTTCCCCATTTAGTTCTAACCTTACCTCATTACAAATTCATTGTGAAAAAGAACGGTCTTATTGGATAAGAGTTATCTCATTACAGATTCCTTATCTCATTACAGATTCCTTGAGTTCGACTCTCAATGAAAGCACCAATTGATAGAGATAACTGTAGAGATTGTATTATTTACGTATATGATAAGAGTTACAGCTATAGATTCCTCTTGAGAAATTATCCCAGGCCAATACAATAGACAGTGATCAATCATGAATGTCCCCCTTTCTCCTAAGTTCAGTCCATATACTGCTGCACTCTACACAACCTCTCTCCATAATAAACTCGCAACAGATTGCCTAACAACCTGCCTATGTGGCCATGGTTCTTTTCCCCATCTTACCCTTACGAATGTAGGTTTAGATGGGCTTAGGTTGTTGCACTATGGGCTAGGATTAAGTACTAACATTATGTGAGATTGGGTTGTACTCCATTACCCAGAGACGTTTACACTCCTCTTAAGAAGATGAAGTGTCTCTTCATATTAGCCAATGGTACCGTTAACTCTCCTTATATAAAGCAAGATATGGAAAGAAACATTAAATTTCACTATTCTTTAGAGTTTTAACTTGTTATTTTGAGAGCAAGTCGTCCCTGTTATCTTTAATATACCTATTTTAGAGGAAAGGAAGATCATTTCAAGTGTTCGACAGACCTATCACATTTTGGAAGTAATGCCAAATTCTTGTTCCTCTGTTTATGATATCAAGAGTAGTAAGGATATGATTAGTTTGAGTAGAGAAGCAAACTCCAAAGATTCTTTCTTTAGTGATGTCGACTTAGTCGCTTCCATCCATATAAGTGACAATCTTGAGTCAAAAAGGTCAATTGGTGCTGTGGCTATTAAGAACCAAATTAGGATATCTTATAAACATGAGAACGTCAAATTTGGAAAGAGACTTCGGTTGAAAAATTCTTCATCGAACTCATTGCATGGGGATTATGTGTAGGAAAATCCCGGTGTGAACATCACATGCCCACGGTGCGGAAAACAAAAAATTTTTGTTCTGGGACCTTCCTGAAAGCCAGGATCCATGTGACTATATAACAAATTCAAACGAAACGACCAAAGGAGACCGTCTCTAACGGTATCCACGCAGAGAT
>JAOTIZ010000203.1:11923001-11946852 GCA_027123425.1 Erythroxylum panamense | reverse complement strand
GGCCTTCAACACACTATGAAAGGCCCTACTTATTGTTTCTCCCGATCTCATCAACCTTACTTGTAATACTCTATTAGTTTCATTTTGTGCTAATATTCGTAGGAAGATTAGCACCTTTTCTTCAATAGGCAGATGGCCAGTATTTGCCAGTCCACCATGGGCTTGAAGCATTTCACATAACACTGTAAATGTCTTAACGTCCATCCTTAAATCCCACTGACTATTCCTATCACCCTCATGCAAAATCCTATGTATATTAGCTTCCCTTGATGGCACTGTCAAAGCTCTACTCCCTAATGCAAGATCACTCCTCTTCCGTTTTCTACTGTATACTGCCAACACTACCGCAATTACCACTTTCATTAATTCCAACTGCCCATTCCAAACATCAAGAAAAGTCAAAGCCTTGAATATCGCATCACGACGCGATTTATCCATGTTTGGGCACAAAAACTATCTGCACAGAGTTCACAACGTATTGATCGTTAACTAAAATTCAACACTTAAACACTGTTATGAATACCAAGTCCATAATCAAAACCAAGCTCATCTTATACATTGTTAAGATGATATGATTATTCTCGCTTAGATACTTTTTATACATTGGTTTTGGTTTTTATGATTTTATTCACTATTCACATAGTGGTTTTTATGTGAATAGTGAATAAAAACATATTGGTTTTTATGATACTTTTTATACATTGGTTTTGGTTTTTATGATTAAGTTGATGATGGAAAATGAAGTAAAGAGACAGTTTCATCACCATCACAAAATATGGCAATTTAGTTCATATCATTTAGAAAACAATATTATATAAATGGTTTATATAATGCAGCTAATGATAATTATATAGTCCGCATAACTATTAAGCAAAACAAATTCTGCACTTCATCCTCAAACACAAGCCATACTGCAAACTTCCCAAACACAATTGAATTACCTTTAAAAAGAAACACAAGATTCTTTTTGGACCTTCAGCAACCTCTGACCGAGCTACAACAACCCACCTCACCTAAACACCAACAAAGACAAAGGTTAAAAATACTAAATTAAAAGAGGAGTATTTGTCCAGCAAGGAGGAGGTAAAGAAACCAAAGAGTGGGAAAAGTAAACAAAAATATCAATCAAATACCAATGCCAAATAGAGTAAGCATCAGGATTAGTGCCCCCTTGAACCCATTTATCATCCAAGTAACCTCCCTTCATGTCATGGCAAACAAGCAGTCGGGGCCTGTTGGGCAACGAAAGAGGGCCTTGAAGGGGAACAGATGCTTTGTTAAATGGATAGTGAAAGGAGTTGAAATAAACGCGAGATTCAAGTTCTTCCAGGGTTTTGATCGGATAAGAGACCGGAACTGAGGGCTGAGTTGGATCAAATGGAGAAGATTCTTCTTCTTGTGGTTGCTGATCGGAATCGCCAGAGTAGGACATGGTTAGAAACGTAAACAAGGATTGGATGATATTGTGAACTAGTTTGAAAAGATTGTAGAGAGACCCAAGTGTGTGGCGGTTTGGGTATGAGCGAATCAGACCCATAAACACAGAATTGGTTATTGAGTTTTTGCCTTGTGGTTTCTCGGTTGGGGCAGGCATAGGTAAAAAAACAAAAACTTCGCGCTTTACTTTAAATTGACAAGTGACTGAGTGAAGAACGCTCGGATTACACCCTAAGTTCAGATCGTAGGATTGTGCGAGTATGGACGAGCTTTGATCAATACTTAATTATTTCATAAATTTAAAAAACTATTTCATAAATTTGAAAAATTACTTGAAACTATATCTATCGTACCAAAACCAAATCTGATACCAATACCGATACCTATACAAATACCGTCGTAGTATTCATAATATTTGGTCTCTACATAGGCCCAGTGAATCCGGTCAATCAAAACTGTAACAAAATATGCGTAATTTTACAGCATGCAAACACGATAACCGGTCCAATAAAAAATGAACACTTTAACGGGGAATGCTGCTTCGACCTCCACTTTGCCCCTAAAATCTGTGGTTCAGACTGGTTCCTCCACTTGTGAAGTGACGTCTTGATAATGTTAATCGTAAATGCTAGAGATTCACGTAACTGCTGCATTGACAGAAGATCGAGCGGCAAAGTATTTGAGGAATGACCAGCTTAAAGCAACTCTTCAGTTCCTGTTAGCTTAGCATATTCATTTTCATCAATGGCACCCTTCTTTAGCTTTTTCAGTAAACGGTATTCACGAGCCATGTCTTCTTCATCTTCAATTGTTTGGGCAGCTCGTCTCTGTTTGGCCGTTTTCTTCTTTTTTGCAGGTGCAGATACAAAGGTCTTCTTGAGTTGTTGTTGCTGTTGTTGTGCTTCTTTCTTTGCTTGCAAATTCTTCTTCCTTTGTTTCTCACGAGATTTATCCTTATATTTGATATCCTCCAAATTGATGTCTTCAACTGGAACAAAACCTTCGGTGGAAAGAGAGTGGTGCTTCACCTCAGGCATTGCCGGGAGCTGCAACAAGCCATATCCCATTCCCAACTTCCCAATTTCAAGTTCTTTCCACCTGAAAATATACGAACAATGGTGCTCTTTGTAAGCACGAACAAATGAAACAAATGCCCTAAGTCCTTTCTCCATGACATCGCGGTCCTTCTTGGCAGCAGACCGTATCTGAGGAACAACATCAGGAGCATCATCCGCACATTTCCACTGTTGAAGAGGAACTCTTCTAATGCGCAGAAATTCAACATATTCTTCCTCCTTTGGCAACAGGAAAACAATTGCACTTCCTTGTTTACCCAACCGAGCAGTTCGACCCACTCTGTGAATAAAAACACTCGGATCTTGAGGGGGATCATATTGCACTACACAATCAACTCCTGGGATATCAAGTCCACGAGCTGCAACATCAGTACATAAAAGGACACCACTAGCAATAGATGTAAATGTAGCTAGCGCTTTCTCCCTCACAGTCTGTCAGGAACAAGCATATCCAGATATCAGAATACACTTATAGCTTTTTATGCTCCACATCAACCGGATATATATACATCAATTACCTGCTTCATCTTCCCATGAAGAGGGATCAAAGACAAGCCCTTCAAAACGGGAAGATGTGGGAGGACAACGCCCCAGTAATCAACACAAGCACAAGTCATAAAGTATCTGCAAATTTAGAGAAATTATTGGAATTACAAAATTTCTGTACCCCGTCCCTGTCAAATTATTTAACCATCCTTGAAAAAGAACAAAATAACTTACACTATAAACTTTTTAGACTTGTTCTTTATAAGGATATCCACAAGCTGTGATGGCTTTTTATCTGCTTCACACTCCAAATACTACAGAAAATTTATTGGCAAAGGGATTCATCTCCCAAAAAGTGGAGTGCAAAAGATACAGTTTAACAAACTCATAAAAGAGTGCAACAGTAATAAATGTGACATTCACATTTAAGAATTTCCCCTTGACAAAAGGATGTGTATATATCTAATGACATGGAATGCATAACTATGAATGAAAGCAAGAAAGGATCTAAAATGATACAAAAATACGAGAGGTAACTCCTAAAAAATGCCAGATACATGCTTATAACCACCAAAGAGAGCATCATCCTACAACTGAAAAGTACCCAACTTTGAGACAGCACACCTTTATAGAAGCCAAATGAAATTCTACCAATTGCATGACTTGCTAAATAGATTCCAGAAATGGAAGCAGTGACACACATAAGGTTACCGCCAGACTCTTCAGAGTATACCTCGAGGTGAAGGCCAGATGGCGTTTTTGAACATGCTACTTGTGTAGATGTTGAGTCATTCTTTGATTTAGTTTCTGCACGCACTTCAACCCTAACAGGATTCCTCAGTCCAGCTTTGGACAATTCTTCAACAGCTTCTGTTTGAGTTGCCGAGAAAAGACCAGTTCTACGAAGTTTAGGCAAGCGAGATATGATGGCAGTAATCTGCTTTTGGAACCCCATATCCAAAAGCCTATCAGCTTCATCTAGAATCAGTACCTGTCCAGCCGAAGATCACAATTATCAAAAACCTGCAATCTAGGGCATAAGTATTATCAAATATATTAAAACTTTGACCATGTTAAGATGAAAATATGTGTCAATTTTGACGGGTTTTAAAAGGGCCTGGAGAGAATATGAACTGGTTCTAAGTGAGTCTTTATATAACCAGAACATTGTATCTCAACCCAAAATACAACAGAACATCATATTCTACCTAAAATCTTAAAGCAATGAGTTGGATTACTCAACTTGTGAATTTCCAACAAATTCTCCTTTTATAAGCTAACCAAACAAAACAACCAACATATTGAATTAAAATCGTCACTACCTCAAAGTTCCGAAAGTCCAACACGTCCACGCGCTCCATGATATCCCAGAGTCTTCCCGGCGTTCCAATCAACAGATTAGCTCCCTCTTCCTCTATTTTCTTCACATCAGTTTTTACATCAACACCGCCAACAAGAAGCATTGACTTGTAATTTTGAAGAGTTGCAAAGAAAGTCTGAGCAACGTTGCATATTTGTGTAGATAGCTCCCTTGTAGGAGAAATTATTAGCCCCATCACCTATTAAACAAAAAAAAAAACACAGTAACGACATGAACTAAACACAAATACCAACTAAGCGTATCAAACAAAGGATAAAGAGAAGCTATAAAGATTATAACAAACAGAAAAGAATATAATGAACCTGATGGGGCTTAGGTGCAGAACAGGATCGACGAAGAATCTCGACGAGAGGCACCACGAAAGCTAGGGTTTTCCCAGAGCCGGTGGCGGCGTCGACGGCGACATCCTTGTAGCTGCATAGTAAAGGAATAGCTGCGGCCTGAACCGGAGTGCAGTGCTCGAACCCGCCTTCACTTAAGGCCTGGAGTACCGGTTCAGTGAGAGGTGGTTCCAAGTCGGAGAAGCGCGTGTTCGTCAACGCCGTATTCGTGTTCAGTGTTTCGATTGATTCCATTAAGCGTCTAGCAGACCTGGAGCCCCGCGAAGTATGATAGTACGATTTCCGCCTTAGAAAGAAGTTTACTGTTCGAGTCTGGATAAAACGACACCGTGCTCCTGTTCCTAAGGTCCGTGGCGTTGATAAATGACCGATCAACTTCTTTTTTACGGGGTAAAATATATTTGGCAATTTGAATATGTTAATTTGTTGATAATTATGTTTTAGTAATTAGTTGATTGGATTGTTAGAATGAATCTAATTTGTTATTTTTGAAAATATTCTTATGAGGAGTGTTTTACTTCAGCGGTTAAAAAATTAAGAGACAAAAAACAATTGTGTCTAAAAATAATTATAAATTACTTATACTATCATATTACTTTTATTATTGTTTTTCATTCACCAAATATTGGTACTCTAAACTTTATTGATACATTGCAATTGAGCAGTATTTTCAAATTTTTGTTTACATTTAAGCACAATCTTCTTTTATATTTTAATAACTCTTGTTGTTAAAAAAGATTAATTAATTAATTAATTAATTAATTAATTTTTATAAATTAATATGTTCTTATAAACAAAAAAATCAATTAAATTTTATTTATCAATCTCTTTCAATTATATTTCAAATTGTTTAGTTTTATTTAATCTTTAGTTAATTTTATGACGGTCCAATATTATTTGAACCTTTAAAACTTTAAAATTTTTATCTTATCAATTTAACCTTTGGCTTGATTTTTAAAACATTAACTTTATGCCATAATTAATTGTCAAAAATAACATTAGGTCATCATTTGTTGACAACTTTCCTAAAATCCACCCAACCATTTCATGTTGATTTCTTAGCTCCAAGAGCAAGCAATATGATTGATTAGAGAACGGAACAGAAATTATCTCATAAACTTGAGCTTATGAGTAGCTTACCATTTGACTCGCATGAGACAATAGAAGGAAATTAAATGCATAAAATGCTATAAAAAAACTTGCTGAACTATTTTATTACAATATTGCTACTATGTGTTGTGTAGATTTTGTGGGTCAATGGAGTATGCGAAATAAGTTTCTATTATGGTGTGAAGCTTCCTAATTACCTTCACGATAAAGTTGGCAAAGATGGGTACTCCTCTTTTTCCTTTTTTCTTCATGTTTGGTTCCCATATGGCTTTTCTCACAATGCCATTAAGTAATCGTGATTAAGCAGTTTTGATTTGTTGAGATTTTAGTTCAAGTTGGTAACACAAAACCTTAAAGTATACGAGTCAACGACAGTTCTTTCGAAGTAGATTCTTAGATTAATAGATTTGTATACCCGTGCATAACCTTTGTAATTATTTTTACTTTAGGAGTGATTTATATGTAGGGAATTCAATCGAATCCTTTTTCACATATAAATAACTCTATTTCTTTGTTTGTTGTCAATGTGGTTTTATCAGTCACTTTAGCACAGTGTCATCGCATTAAGAATGTGGAACTTAAATTTATGAAAACATAGTTTCTCTTTTAAACATTTTTTTCCTTTTAAGAGGGGATTTTTATGTGTTGGGAGATTTGGTAGAAGTAGTAGAAGTCAAAGTCTTTGACGAGTTTAAATCTCACGATATTAATGTTGGGTGATAAAGTAAATAATTCTGTTAAATTTATGATAATATTTAGAGAGGTCTTAAAGCCTTCATATACATATGAGATAAGAGAGACTATGAACAAAAAGGATTTAAAACATATTACATATATGAGCTATCTATATATTAAAGATAAGAGCTATCTAATATAATTGATGTTATCAAAAACAAATAAAAAATAACATAGTTGAAATCACATGTTATTAGCCTCCCTTAAACTCAGGAGGACTAATAATCATGACTTTGTCTCGAAGATGTTGGAACTTGGTCAAAGAAAGAACTTTTGTCAAAACATTAGCAATTTGGTTAGTAAATGAGATATGTTGAATTTAGAGTGATTGTTTGATACTAGATCTCAAACAAAGTGAATGTTGATCTCAAAGTGCTTTGTGAGAGCATGAGAGAATGGATCATAAGCAGTAAAAGTAGCACCAAGGTTATCATACCAGCAAATAGGTTTGATTTGAGAGAAACTGATTTTGCCAAGAAGTGAAGTGATCCAACAAAGTTCTATAATTGTAAGAGCAATACTAAAATATTTTGCTTCAGTACTAGATCGAGCAACTGTTGGTTTTTTCTTAAGACTATAAGATATGAGATTGGATTCGAGAAAGATGTGCTAGCTAGATGTAGAATGACGTTCATCATGATAGCCAACCCAGTCAGCATCATAGTAAGGATGGAGATTAAGAGAAGAGGATTTAGAAAAGTGAATGTCATAAGAAGAGGTAGAGCGAAGATAACGAAGAATCTGTTTAAATGAAGTCTAGCAGGCATCAGTAGGACATTGTAAGAACTGAGAAACTTTGTTGGCAGCAAACTAGATGTCAAGAAGATATTGTAGAGCATCGACAGTACTATGATACTTAGTAACATCAGGAAGGGGATGATTGTGATTTTTAGATAAAGGAAGGGTATGGGTAATAGGTGAGGGTACAAGTTTAGAATTATGGAGACTAGTTCAAAGAAGGAGGTCTTTGATCTAAGTATGTTGAATAAGTTGAAGACAGTAGGCGTAAGAATAACCTTAAAATCGAGAAAGTGATGAAGGGGTCCAAAATCTTTGATGGTGAAGGTGGTGTTGAGATCATTAGTGAGAGATGTAATAAACAATGGTGAAGAACCTGTAACCAAGATATCATCCACATAAACAAAGATAAAGATTGTGTGACCAGAGGTGGTATGAATAAGTAGGAAAGTGTCAGATTTGGATGTGACAAAACCAAGAATAAGAAGTTTCTTACTTAACCTATAAAACCAGGTTTGAGGAGCTTGTTGCAAGTTATATAAAGCTTTATGGGGATGATAGACATTATAAGGATAGTGGGGACCTATAAACTTAGAAGGTTAAGACATAAAAAACTTGTTCTTGGAGACGACTATGAAGAAAGGCATTGTTGACATCAAGTTGACGAATAGGCCAATTATGATATAGAGTAAGAATGAGAACAATGTGAATGGTGGTAGGTTTAACAACAGGACTAAAGGTATTAGTTTAGTCAATGTCAGAAGTCTGATGATAACCTGTAGCTACTAGTCGAGCCTTATGATGCTTAATGGAGCCATCAGAATTTTGCTTGATACAAAAGACCTATTTATAATCAACAATATCATCATTTGGTGGAGGAGGAATTAGATTCCAAGTATGATTATGATAGAGACTAGTGAACTTATCAAACATGGCTTGATGCTAGTGTGGAAATTTGTTGGCATGAGTGAAATGTATAAGATCAGAATTTGTAACAAGTGTGGAATAGGTGACATAATCATCAAAAGAGCAAGAAACACAGGTGTGATCATATGTGCAAGTGACCATAGGATGAGAGGACGATGGTGGAGGATTAATAGGTAATGGTGGAGAAGTAGCGTGAGTTGGGCTAAAAGGTAAAGATAAGGAGAGAACAGAGGGGGGAGAAGGGGAAAGAGAAGAATGAGAATAGATGGTGAAATAGTAGAAAACATGTTCAATAAAACACACATGTTAAGAGATACAGAGTTTAGAGGTGTGAGGATCAAAACAATGGTAGTATTTATACTTAGAGTAATATTTGAGAAAAACACAGGGAGTAGATTTAGATGTGAGTTTATTAGTATAGGTAAAGCCTAAAAAGAGACAACAAGTGTAACTAAAGACTCGAAGGTGAGAGAGATTTGGTTTAGTGTGAAAAAGTGTTTCATGAGGAGATTGATGATTAAGAATATATGTAGGTAAAAGGTTGATGAGATAAACAACAATGTGAAAAGTTTCAACCCAAAAGAATTTAGGTAAAGAGGCATGCAAAAGGAGAGTAAGACCTATTTTAGTGATATGGAGAATTTTATGTTCGGTAAGGCCATTTTGTTGAGGAGTATAAGGACATAAGATACAATAAGTGATGTCATGGGTAGTAAGATAGTGAGCGAAGATGCCGTTGATGAGTTCGAGAGCTCTATCGCATTGAAAATTTTTATAGTGGTGGAGAAAAGGTTTTCTGTGGTTGTTTTAAAAGTTTGAAAACAGGGAAGAGCATGTGGCTTTTAAATCAAAAGAAAAATCCAGGTGAAATGACTAAAATTATTATTGACAATAATAAAGTGTCGATGCCCAGATAAGGAAAGAGTCGATGAAGGTCCGCAAATATCACAATAAATGAGTTGTAAAGGTTTAGTAGAGAGACAAGAGGATAATAGAAATGAAAGACGAACATTTTTTTTCCTTTAAGACAAGAAATACAAGAATTAATGACATTGGATTTAACTAGTAAAATGGAAGATAAACTAGATAACTTATAGCGACACAGATGACTACGTAATAGATCCCAGGAAGCAGTGGTGGCAGTGAGAGAGACATAATTACAAAATTGGGATGGTATCTTCAAGGGATAAAGGTTATTATATATGGAACTCACAAGGAGCAGTATCTTGGTTTGAAGGTCATTCACAATCTAACTAAAAGATTAAATTCAATAAGACATGAATTATTATAAACAAATTTGGCAACAGATTAGGAACAATCAAATATCACGAAGATGAGGAAGACGAGAAGAATTAGATTTAGTGAATGAACTAGTAGAGGAAATAGGAAGAGTTTGTTCATTTGTAACGACTACTTGATTGGACCCATCATACAGGAATATGAATTCTACAATGTGAGAATTGAGAGTCATGTAGGTGGTGGTCAAAAATAGTACTGGAATTGAGGTAAGTAGTGTCTAGTTTAGGTTGAATATTCATGGTAGTAAATGCTGCATAAATATTATTATTTTTATTAATATATCAAGAATCATAAAAATGATTATGAGACTCGGAATATCAAAAATGATAGTGGGCAGTAATATGGATCCATTTCCAACAAATTTGACATTGCGTGGGTGGTTTAGTAGACTTGGGAAATGAATCATTATTGGATACTTAGGTTGGAGGGTGAAATTGAGCCTAAAAGTGCTGTGAATGAAGTGGGCCAGAAGCCTGATGTAGTGGATGAGTAGGACAGATGGGCCCAAGGGTCTACCGAGGCCCAAAAGAAGAAGTAGGTTGGCAGTGGGAGACTTAGCAGAAATAAGGTTAACCCAAGAAGTAGAGGGAGTGTGGTAGTGCCTCCCTCTACGAGCTTTTTCATTGCCTCTGCCGCACGTGTCTTGAGAGTGATGATCACTGGTGTGAGAGACAAAAAGAGCAATGTCTAGTGGTAGAGGTGAGTGAAAAGAGAGTAGGTGCTATTTATGACCTAGAAGTTTGACACAAAGCTTGAGAAAATTCAAGGGAGTATCGTGATGTTTAGTTATGGTGATGAAGGATTAGGAACGACAATATGTCAGACTAAGCCTAAGCCTACCTAGGCTCGACTGGAGAGGCCCGAGCTCTAGTTTGATAGGCCAGCCTACTTCATTACTTTTAAACAAAATTTTAAAAAATGACATCGTTTTTTACAAAATGAGCCAGTTTGGGCCTATCCTGGGCTCAATTTACATGCCTATTGAAAGATTCCTAATCAACTGGGAGGTTATTCAAGGTGAAGAGAACTAGGTCCTTGACAAAGACTGTATCACCAATAGCTGCCAAGTTGTTTGCAATTGTGGAGACAAGAGAGAGAAAATAGTGACGGTGTTGAAGCTTTTCTTCAGCAGGTAGAGTTAACAATGGAGAAGAGAGCATTGGGAGGCCAATTATTGCATAAAATAATTTGTTAGTCCAAGCCAGAGTACACGAACAGTATGATAGTAGAGAGTAGTCGAGAGATTGATGGAGAGAGCGATGCTGTGAGGAAGCAATATACAAGTTGAACATATTTGTGCCATTTGTGAAATTCTGAAGATGGAGATTCTAAGCTAGAGGCTGCTGCTGATGGGGAGATAGTGCCATCCACATTGCTTATGAGATCAAAGGTAATCAAAATAACTTAAAATTGTTTTTTCCAAACAATATAATTGGTGAAATCCAATGGTGTGGTAAGGAAGCTTATGATTTGATTGAAGGGTGTTGTTAGTGTATTGGTATCTACCATTTAATTGTGGTATTGCGCTTTTTGTGAATGTTGATTATGGTATTGAATTTATGTTGATGACTTTCAGAATACTTATGTCTAATTTTTGAATGTCTTACGGAGTGTGGATGTCGACGTTGTGAGTGTTTGGTGTGATGATTATATCGTATTGGTGTTGATAATACTCTCTAAATGTTGAATGTCTTCTAGAATGGTTTGATGATTCTATCGTATTGGTTTTAACCCATTGGATTGGGATGTTGGTTGGCTTCTGAAATGTGGATGTTGATGTTGTATGAAAAAAATTATGTGTCTGATGTGAGCTCTATGATAATAACGTAAATAATTGTGATATATTTCTAATAATATTTATAGAGGTTATAGAGCCTTTACATACATTATTTAGATACATGGATAAGAGATAATATGAACAGAAAGGATTTAAAATGTACTACAGATAAGAGTTATCTACATACTACAAATAAGAGTTATCTCTAATAACTGATGTTATCAATAATAAACAAAAAATAAGATGGTTAAAATCTCATGTTATCAATAGGTTTTTAGTAGAATAAGGATGTTGCATTTCAAGTTTCAACTTATTGGAACTTCCTATTTTATTTCGTATAATAGGCAATAAGAATTCTAGAGAAGCTTATGTTAGATTATAACATTAAGTATTCTTTGCATGATATTGTACTTCCTCAAGAAAATTGGGATCAAATTTTGATTAATGATCACCTACCTTATATTTTTATTGATTTCACTATTGTATGTTTTGTCAAGTGACTTTTAATACTAGTATTGTCTGGTTTAAGATTGGCTCCATTAGGTTAAATTTTATTTGTTTGTTTTTCAAGTATTTTTATAGTTAAAGAGTCATTTTGTTTATATGGCTAGAAGGCTTCATTGTAATTTGGTTATGGCTCTTACAATAAACTTTATGTCATTCTTGTTGTGTTTATAGCTACCTAGAAATTTCTATATTGTCTTATCTCTAATGGGAATTATGTATCTTGCGGATTGAAATTTATCAACATATTTTTTAAAGAATGATAGAAGGGGGATGTTCTGTAGAATCTGATGCATTGCTATCACTTTAATTTTATCTACCTCCTTGCAAATGATGTATTCGTGTTATAAAGTTGGTTGACCTGAACTTTTCATATTTTGATATTTGGAGCAGTTATGGAAAGGGATGGTTTTTAATCACAACCCTTACAGATGTCTTAATTGCATGGTATATGATTATTTTGTAAGTCTTTATTGTTATCAAGTATAAGACTAGAAGTTTCCTCATCAAAAAATCTGAGTTGTAGTGTACATGTTGACTTTGGATTCTTTCATCATGTATAAATTTTACTATTTGTTAGTATTTAATTATTTTTTTATAACATATGAGATCCTCTTTGCTTAGAATTGTAGGGAAATTTTATTCAAGTTAGACGTGGCATTTTCGTATATCTTGTAAGTTACAAGAATTTTTTGTAGGACAACTAGTACGTCATCTTCTTCCTATAGTAGTGAAATGGTTGATTATGCACCCTGTGTGATAAACAGTAAATATGACGTCACCACAGGAATGGTAAATTTTATTATAAAGAATCTCACATACAATTTTCTATGTTTAGATGCCTTAACCACCCCTTAGGAGTGATGATTCCTCTTTGCCAACTATTGGAGTATGACTCAATTTTCTCGCTGCTCTCTAGTTAATGTGGCACTGAGTTGTTAAAAGTATGAGCAATTTTTTCATATGTTCTAAAACAAATTATGTCTGTTCATTGCAGCCTTGTTTTTATCTGACATCCAACAGCACAATACAAAATGTAACTGACACAATATGTCTTTTTGTATGTAACAGAATTTTTGTTATGTAGATGATTGTGTAGTTGGCACAATAATGTGTTGGGCATTGTTATCCTTCTCACTTTTGTGTATATACATCCTATGAGACTTGCTTATGTAAGTGAGTGAAGATTTCTTAGCCTTCTTGAGAGACTAGAGAAAGTTATGTGAGAGTTTCTAAACACCTTGTAACCCTAAACATAGTGAAATTGATTCTTTGCTCTGTGAGTTTTTCTCCCAACAATCAGGTTTCCTATGTAATTTCCATGTTTCCATAAATTTCTTGTTTTCTTGTTTGTGGCTCCCTTTAATTGTATTTTTACATTTACTTTTTACCAAAGTTGGTCCAACAAATTGGTATTAGAGCCTCATTAATCTCAATCAAGAAGTATTTCATTATGTCAATTTCCATTAAGTTTGACATTGAGAAATTTGAAGGAAAGATTAGTTTTGCAATTTGGTGTGCCCAGATGAAGGTTGTTCTTACACAATATAGGTTGAAGAAAGCCTTTAACAAAAAATCTAAGAAGTTAGACACTATAAGTGATGAACAATAGGAGGACCTCAATGAGAAAGCCCTTTTAGCGATTTAACTATGCCTTTCCCAAGAAGTTTTGCGCGAGGTGACTAATGAAACTAAGACAACTGGGTTGTGATTAAAATTGGAATCACTTTATATGACGAAGAGCCTCGCCAATAGGCTTCTTTTTAAGGAACGTTTATTCACCATCCGAAAGTAAGAAGGTATCTCTGCCCAACCTCACCTAGATGAGTTCAATTCTATCTTGATTGATTATGAAAATCTTGACGTGAATATTGATGATGATAAAATTGTTTTGCTTGTTTGCTCGCTTCCCCCTTCATATAGGCATTTTAAAGAAATCATGTTATATGGCAATCATGATACCTTGTTCTTTGAGGATGTTAAAACAAAGTTATTATCTAAGGAAAAATTTGACACTAAAATCTCATCAGTGCCTTAAGGTGAAGGTTTGATTGTTATGGGAAGGACCTATGAGAGGGAAAACAATGGTAATAATAAGAGGAAAGACAAGTCAAAATCTAGAGGCAAAAATTTAAGTAAAACTTGTCATTATTATAAGAAGCAAGGGCATGAGATTTCTAAGTGCTATAAGTTAAAAAAGAAAAAAGAGAGAAAAAAGAAGACCAACGATAAGCAATAAGAAAAGTCTTTCGGGGCTAGCATTGTTAACATAGATTTTAGGGGTGATGTTCTTGTAGCTACTAACATTGGAAAAGGTCGAAGAATGAGTGGATAATGGACTGTATGTTTCATATGAGTCCTCATAAGGACTGGTTTTCAACCTAGGAGACTTATGATGGTGGTTTTGTTTTTATGGGTAATAATTCTCAGTGCAGGGTTATCGACAAAGGGACAATCAAGATTAACACACATGATGATGTCATTCATACCTTGACCAAAGTCAGACACGTTCCCGATTTAAAAAGAAATCTCATCTGTCCTGGTATACTAGAATCTCTTGGTAGTAAGTTCATCACTCAAAGTGGAGTTTTAAAGGTAATTCAATGAGCTCTTATATTACTAAAAGGTACTCATTTATTTTGCAAGGTTATACCATTATAGGCTCAATAGCAGCTGTATCCTCTACTCTTCACTCTAATGCAACCAAACTTTGGCACATGTGTTTAGGTCATATGGGTAACAAAGGCATGTCAATTTTACGCAAGCGTGGTTTATTAGATGGCCAAAACACTACTAATATTGATTTTACGCAAGCGTGGTTTGTTAGATGGCTAAAACACTACTAGTATTGATTTTTATGAACATTGTGTTTTTGGAAAACAAAAGAAATTTTTTTTGCAGGTCTTCATAGAACCAAGGACACACTTAATTACATTCATTTTGATCTTTGGGGTCCCTCCAAGGTTCCATCATTGGGAGGAAAAAGATGTCTCATGACCATAATTGATGATTTTTAATGTAAAGTCTGGCTTTATTTCTTGAAACATAAGAATGGCGTTGCAGAAAGGATGAACTGTACACTACTAGAAAAAGCTTGATGTATGTTCTCCACTATTTGGTTATGGCATTGACGTGATCTATGGGTTGAAGTTATTTCTACTGTAGCTTATTTAATGAATCATTCATCTCATAGATCACTTGATGGCAAAATTTTAGAGGAAGAATGGACCGATAAATCTATTGATTATTCTAATTTAAAAAATTTTGGTTGTCCTGCATATGTTTATGTTAATGAAGAAAAGTTATCTCCTAATGCTAAAAGTTGCATTTTCATAGGCTATGGTTCTAGTGTTAAAGGTTATCATTTATGATGCCCTAACCCTGTTGTTCGTAAAGTTATACTTAGTAGAGATGTAACTTTTAATGAAAATGATTTGTTATTTTCTAGAAACGATGCTTGTGTTTTGTCTTCTATTATAGGCTATTCGAAGGGTACTAAGGAAAAGATGGAGTTTGAAATTAGTACTCAATCACTTGATGGTGATACTCTATCATCTTCCACCTCATAGTCTAACAAAGATCAAGTGGAAGAGACAACTTAAATAAGTCCACCACAGTAACCTCAACCTCATCTCAACCATCCATAGGAAAAGATCATACTCGTAGACAGTCAAAAATGCCTACCCAACTTTTTGATTATAATTGTGATTTAGTTGCATGCACCTTGGTAGTTGCATATAGGATTGATGATTACAATGAACCTAAGAGTTATTTTGAAGTCATCTCTAATGTAGATTTTGATAAGTGGTTGACTTTGATGCAAGAAAAGGTTGAGAGTCTTAACAAGAATGAAATATATGATTTAGTTAAATTACCTAAGGGTAAGCGAGTCCTTAGCTGCAAGTGGATTTACAAAGTCAAGGAATGCATCCCTAGGGTTGAAAATAAAAGGTACAAGGCAAGATACGTAGTTCGTGGTTTTGACTAAAGAGTGGGTATTAGTTTTAATAAGGTTTTATCTCCTGTCATTTGCCACACATCTATTCGAATTCTCTTATCTTTGGTTACTTTGTCTGACCATGAGCTAGAACAACTGGATGTTAAAACTATCTCCATGGTAATCTTGATGAAGAGATTTACTTTTCACAGCCCAACAGTTTTGTCGTTCTTAGAAAAGAGCTTCATGTGGTTTAGAGCAATCACCTAAACAATGGTATTGACTCTTTGATGCTTTTATGATTGAGCAAGGCTACTCTAGGAGCAATTACGACTACTATATTTACTTTCAACAAATTCATGATGAGTCATTTATCTATTTACTTCTATATATTGATAGCGTGTTAATTGTTGCACCAAACATTGATCTTGTCAATAAGTTGAAGACCCAGTTAAGTAAAAAACTTAGTATGAAGAACTTTGGTCCTGCAAGGAATACTCTAGGAATGGAGATCAGTAGGGATCATTAGGCAGGGAAGTTACACTTGTCATAAAAGACTTATATTATGAAGATGCTAGATAGGTTCACTATGAGTCTTTGTGAGCCTATCACCATTCCATTAGTAGTTCACCTCCATTTATTATCTCCTTAATGTCCTAAGACAGATGAAGGTAAATCTCGTATATCCATTGTTCTTTATAGTAGTGCAGGCGAGCATCTCATGTATGGTATAATATGTATTTGACCTGATTTGGCTTATGCGTAAGTGTTGTGATCAGTTTTTAAAGCTCCCAAAATAATTCCGACTCTTCAAACTCTTTGTATTTGTCATGGAATCAGGTTGAATCTCAAGAGAAATAAACACTAGTTTCTTAATTTCAAGTAATAAAATAAAATGGGGGGTTTGGATTAATTAATTGATTAACTAAAATTAATAGGGAATCAAAATAAATTAATTAAATATAAAAAGGATAAATTCAAGAATACCCATCTTTAATTCAAAGGAAAAATCTCATCTAATTGTAACATTGATCATTGGTCTAAAAAGAATAAGTGTCGCAATTCAAGCAGTTAGTCCGAAACATATTAGGATAGCCGTGATAAGTCTCAAAATTTTCTAAATTAATTTGTTCAAACCCATCATCCAAACTAAAATTTACCATCCATTGATTGCATGTGATAACATTCCATATCAAATACATGATAGTAATAAGCTTAGTGAAAAAGACTAAACCCTAAATTAAATAATAGAAATAGCTGCAATTATTCAACTTAGTTTTCTTGTTTATCATAAGTTAAATATGCAATTTTGTAAATAACTTATTTGCTACTTGTACCAATCTTTCATGACAATTACCAACCATTGAATTCATAGATAGCGATAGAATAATCAATATTAAATTAAATTGTCAAATGTATCAATATTAATCATTCATCAAATAGAAGAAGCCAAAATAAGAAATACTTGAATTAAAATATGAATAAAAATTATGTTGGCCCCCAGAAATTTTTTTCTCTAGTTAAGCATGATTTAAAAGGATTTTAAGGTGTTGATAGATTAATTTTTGGAGTTAATTTGTTATGACAAGGTTAGTAGGATTTTATGATATAGGTTAATTGAATTGAAGTATTAATGTTATAAGAATGAATGAAGGGCATTATTGGAAGTTCACTTAAGGGTATAAGACATAAGGCATGAAAAAAAGGCAAAATGGACATTTAACATTCATTAAGAGTATAAAAAGAAGAAGAAGAAGATGTGTCCTGCATTTGAGAGAAGAAAGAAATGAAAATAAGAAAGAAAGGGAGAAGAAGAAAATGTGGAAGGAAGAAGAAGGAAGAGGATTTGTTAAGGTAATCATCTTTCCTTCTTGCTTTGTTAGACAAGGGTTTAGAGAAATGGATTTATGTAGGGTTTGTGTGGGAAGAAAGAAAGAACTAAAGAATCATTTTTTTTGCTTTTAGGGATTTCTAAGTTAGGGTTTCATGGTGATTGAAGAAGCTTTAGATAAACATGTAAGTATAATCATTTTTTTTTGATTTGATGAATGAAGCATGTTTAATGATAGTTAGAAGTGAAAATGAAGTTGAATGTGTGTAGGAAGTCGTTGATGAAAATGTTTTAATTTTTTAGGGTTAATGATCAAAGATAGATTTTGATGTATTTGTGACTGATTTTGGATTGAAGTGGAGTTAGAAATGAAGTAGAAGGGATGGTTTATGTTTAAGATGCTTATTTGTGAGAGGTGGGAAGAAAAATCTGGGAAATAAATGTTTTGCGTATTCCTCTGTTAAAGTTCACCGTGGCGAACATTCCTTAGTTTGCCGCGGTCAACTTTGAGGAGTGAAGTTCTCCGGGGCCAACTTTGAGGAGTGAAGTTCGCCGCGGCCAACTTGTATGATTTCGGCGAATTTTTTCTTTTTGGAAAAGTTCGCCGTAATAAACTTTTATTAGTTCACCGCAGTGAACTTTCCAGTACCGAATATACTCCAGTATTTTGAGAATAACGTTTTCTGTAGTTATCCAAATGAAGTGATTTTTAATTTGGAGTAAACTAGAGACATAGGGCTACAATCTTTGTGAAGAAATGGAGTTTAAATTCAGTTTCTAAGGATATCAATGTTTGGAAGGAAGTTAAGTATAGAATATTGTTTCAATATAAGGACAGTCCCTACATGTTTGGAGTATAACTTTTGAATTTTTGAACCAAATTGAATGATTTTGGTATCATTGGAAACTTAAGATAACGGGGGACATTTTTCTAGAGGAAAGTATTATCAAATTTCTTCTTTTACCTGATCAAAATGATCATGGAAAAATTGACCCAAAAGTATGGGTTTTGAAGGGGTTATAGTTCAATTTTAGCATTTTTTTTATTATTGAAACCTTATGAATTTCCTTTAAATGTTGTTTAAATGAAAACTTAGTTTGTTATAGGAAACCAAGCATGCCCTATCCGAGAGAAAGAGGAAAGACAACATTGAACTTGGTTTGTCAAGCAAAATTAGGTGGGTAATATATTTATGGTTATTGTGTAATATGGGCAAGTTTGTCGTATTGGTGAATATATGCTAAAGTGCTTGAATTGAATGCATGTGTATTGTATGTTAACTTGTTTGATAATGAATTTTTGTGATTGTTGAAAATACATTGTGATTTATGAATTATGATCAAGTTATGCCATTGAAACATGTCATGGCATTTTGTATGAATGAAAAGATAGAAAAGCATGAAAGTATGAACATATGATAAAACGATTATGTGCTTCTGTTTGGGAAAGAGTGGAACCATTCTGTTCATCACGTGCATGTTGACAAGAGCCTTCTCCTAGCTGCCCGCTTGTGGCATATGAGCTCCAAAAAATGGACTCATTCTGTTCATGGTGTAAACTTCGGTTTCACCATTCTGTTTTCATGGAACCCTCGAGCCATTTGTTTATACATTGCATCTCTGAATTGTCGAGTATGATACATAATTGAATGTTATATTTTGATGCTTAAATGTACATGGTATGTTTTAAGTGATAGCATCCTTGACTGTGAATATTTAAGTTAGAATTTGTGGATGGTTGACTTGCTAGCTAAAAAGAGTTAAGGATGTATATGAATGAATATATATGTATATGTTGAATTGTATGGCTCATTGCCAATGGCTATAAATGTATAAGCCACTGAGCTTCACAGCTCACCCCATTACCTCCCACTCCGCAAGTGAAGAAAAACCGAACAAGAGAATTGTGAACCTTGCAAAGCAATTGGCAACAATGAGATAGCTTCATTTATTATGTAAGCTAGTTCAGAAACTTTGGTATTTAGGATCATATTAAGCATAAGCATTCAATTGTATCATGTGCATTTGTATTTTGTAATAAGCCAATAGTGTGGCTTTTAATATGTAAATAAAGTTGTTCAAACTCTTTTGCTTTTGTAATGAAATGGTGAATTAAAGAAGTTTCGTTTGGTTTTTTTTCATAGTTAATTTCTTTGTTGAAAAGGGTTATGTTGAAAGAATTGTATAAATGTATGCACGTTTTGTGTTATATGTTGGTGGTCTGGGTTTTGTCCGAAGGTTTCGCTGCGACGAGGCCCAGAGTAAGCCTCAGCGAACCTTCCCCAAAGGATTTATGTGCTAAATTTGGTGACTTCGCTGCGACAATGCAAAGACTTCTGCAATGGTAAACTACACGAGGAGATTTTGCCGCGGCAAACCCGCCACTGCTGAAGTTAAAATTTTCTGAAGTTTGGAATTTTTTGAGAAATCAGAGCCTCATAATAGGTGTCGTAATCTGGACACCAGCATTGTTTGGTATCAAAGCTTAGGCTTTTCCTAGTGTTAGAATGCATAGTAGGGTAAACTGTTATGCCATGTGATTAATTGTTGCCTTGTGAATTGATTGATTACATTAAGTGACATGCATATCATGCATAAATGTAGGAATTAAGATTAAAAGAAAAGGTAAGATAAACAAAAATGTTTCATTAAAGGAGTAAAATGCCACATCGTAAAGGAACACGAGGAGTTTTGCAAGGACCTGTTACACCTGATTCCTCACTATTAGTGAAGGGTACTAATGAGTATAGAATCCCAGTAATTGCGACCACATGAGTCATATGTAAAAATTTTCATTAAGATTTTGCCCTATTAGACATAATGAGAAGAATGGTGTTTTGTCAGAGTGTATAAGAAGGAAAGTGTGGATATTTAGAAATAAAAAATATTACGTAGTCCGATACATTAGGCACAGATTCAGCATTTGTGATTATGTCAGTGAATTTAGTGATATAATGTTTCTGTGGATATGTACTTGAATTGATATAGATGTGAAAATATTTTAATGAATTGACTGAGGAAGAAATATAGACATAGGTGAAAATGACAAGATTTAAGGTATACAAGCAAAGTGAAATTGAAAGGTTGAACTTGGAATTTAAAGTGATTGTTTAATTACGGTGATAAGAGTTATGATCTGATATATTGATTAAGCAAGTACGTAGGGAAAATGAAACAAATGATCGTGATATATGTACAAATTCTCAAGGTTAAGTCGACCAGTTATTATGAAATGATATTTGATAATGTGGTTATATTGGCTATGGGAGGTAATCTATGATCGCTATAGTTAAAATTATAAGATGAATTAGAGTAACGTGATGGAATTATGGTATAGGTGATTATATTGAAAAGGTAACTACAATGGAGGAGTTTGTTTGAACAGTCGTGGAATATTCAGGAATTGTTCAGAATCAATTGTGATTGACGTATCATTGGCATAAATATAAACTGGTGACCTGCTAAAATTTCTTTTGTGTATAAGATGTAATGATCTTGATGGTGCATACCAAGAATATAAGAGTAAACGAGTATGCTTCTTATGTCAATGAGTTTTATTATAAAGAATATTTTGATCATGTACAATGTGACAGAAATTGAAATTATTGAAATATCATGAACAGTTAAAATTGATCTTATCGATGTGTTAAGAATGGTTGAAACAACATTGATGAACATAGTTGATTGATAAAGATTATGGAAACAATGTAGATGATTGAGGTAAGAAGTCTTTTTAAGATAGAGATTTTTATCAAATCATATTGGGTGAATTAAATGTTTCGTTTCAAGGAATGAATGATTATTAATGAAACAAAAGTAGATATTGGAGTCCTATCCCTGACAAAGGCTAAGGCATAAGAGGTAGAATATGCCATCGAGAATGTATGTATTTTGTTTGATGTAAACTATCCAACTTTATGAGTGGATTCTTGAATTTGAGGAGACATTAATTGCAAATATGAGGAGTATATAGGTCCACGTTATATTCTGTGTAAATATGTTCAAGAGATATAAATTAGATTTTGATGAATATTTTACCAACACAGGAAGTCAATTTGCAAATAAAATGGAAATGTGTGGAGAATTTAGTATGAATGAGCAGACAATAGAATAAGTCAATGTGAAATCAGAGGAAGTTGAATGAATGGAGAAAATTATTCGAGACAATGAGTCAATTGAGAAATTGAGAATAACATGAGATAATGTTACCAAATTGAGGAATTAGTTACTTAAGGAATAGTGAGAACTAATCATAGGCACATGGAGTTTTGGCAATATCTGTTGAGTTAATAAATGCTCCTGATAGTACCATGGTATTGAAGATTAAAGAGATCTAAGGAAATTGGTATTCAAAAAGTTGAGAAGAATAGTTGGAATACTTCAGGAAAAACATGTAAATTGTACAAGTAACGAAAGTTAAGAGAATTTTAAGGAATTATAACACCGATATTAATTACATCATCGGGATTTGGAGATTTTATAGTAAGCAATAATGTTTGTATAGGAGATTAGGATAAAATCCAGTATAGCATGATAAAGTGATTTTATATATATGGAGACAATTGAAACCTCATGGGTTGATTATTTGATACATGAATTGAAACCTACTACAATAGTGATCGCTTGAAAATTTGGAGACATTATAAGTACAAAAACATTTCGAAATATGCAGATCATTTAATTTTGAGGTAATTATTAAGTTGAAAGAATGGAATACAAAACTGAGGCAATAGATAGAGTCATTTGAAGGATTATGATTGTACAAATGAGTATTATACTGGTAATGTTAGTGTTGTAATCAGATGCATTGAATAGAAAATTTAATAGCAATGTATCACAAATTTGGATATTGAGGTTGTCAAATCTAATGCAAATAGAAGCATAGAATGTCGAGTTGAAATTTGGGCAAATCAAAGTACTAATTGCAATGGAATTGAGATCAATTTCATATGAAAGAATTGACAAAGTCCAAATTGAGGATCCAAAAATTTTGAATCTTACTAGGAAATTGGAAATAAATACGAATTTTGAGTTCGAATAGGAATAATGATACTTTGTGATTGAAATAAGAGGTATGTGTACCAATAATGATGATTTAGTAAAGAGATTATTAGAGAAGCATAATAACACCCTTAAGTTATACATCCTAGTAGGAATACGCTAAGATAGCGTTTGATGGCTAAGGAGGTAGAAGCAAATGACCACACTTATGAATTGCCAATAGTCTTGCTATTGTAGACATGCTTAAAGCTTGTTTTTTGGGGTTTATAGGAATATGGGATCAATGTACAACATTGATTTACTTTAAGCATAACAATCATTATCGCAGAGATGTTATTAGAATATTGTATGGGGCATTATGCGACAAAAGGAGTTGTCTGCCCTTACATTTAAAATGAATAAGGCCTAAAATAGTTGAAAGCCAGGAGTAATTCAAAGGATACAGTTGATGAGTAAAATGAATCTATAATAGGAGTTAATGATCCAAGATAATTATGAATGATTTAAGTGGATCAACATCAAAGTTATGGAATATCGTGAGATAGACATGAGAGTTGAGTGTAAGAAATGTGAAATATCAAACAAAAGATGAAATACTTCTAACAATGTCACCCTGTCAAGGTGCATTTAGATAGAGATGAAGGTGTGAACAGGTTAGGAGAAAAAAGAAAGAAAGAAGGATTATACAAGCCCGATATGAATTGATCATTATGAAATTATTACGAGTTAATGATATTGACACAAGATGTCCTAGATTTGTAATGTGATATATGTAAATATGTTAAGAAAATTGATATGATGTGGTATTGGTGTTATTGACACAGGAAGTGGAAAAATTATGAGTAATCTGAAATGTAATGAGGGAATAGTTAAGAAAGTGAATGACCCAATAAGAGATTGAAAGACTAAGTGAGTCTACTGGCTATGGTCATTTGAAAGAAATTAAAAAATATTTGAGTGATGGAGTTAAGTGGGAAATGGAAGAGAATAAGAGGAAGCATGCCCCTACCTCTTGACCAGTCAGATAAGAATTCCGAGGACGAAATTCTTTTAAGAGGGGCAGAAATGTTGGCCCCTGAAATTTTTTATTTTTATTTTGAAATTAAGCATGATTTACATGAATTATGAGGTTGATGGATTAAATTTTGGAGTTCATTATTAGGTAAATGTTAGTAGGATTTTTATTATATGGGCTAGTTGGATTAAAAGTGGTAAGAATGCCTAAGGGCATTTTAGGCAAGTTACTTAAGTTAAAAAGCTTTAAGGCTTTA
>JAOTIZ010000203.1:11907754-11918150 GCA_027123425.1 Erythroxylum panamense | reverse complement strand
TATAAAAACAGTGTTTGATCTTCTTCCCTACACTTTTCTTTTAAGTTTATCAAAATTGTTTCTGTGTGTTTTAACTTATGATTTTCTTGTAGAAAATTATAAAAAGCTTAAAGATCTATTCAACCCCCCTTCTAGATCTCTTACACAACATAGCTTCTTTGGGAGGAAAACACTACTATGTGATCTTTGTTGATGATTTTTCCCGAAGGGTATGGGTGTATACTATGAAGACTAAGGATGAAGTGCTAGGAGTTTTCCTCAAATGGAAGAAAATGGTGTAAACTCAAACATGTAGAAGGATCAAACGTCTCCGTACAAATAATGGTAGGGAGTATAGGAGTAATCTATTTTAAAAGTCCGTGAAGATGAAGATATTGTCAGCCACTTTACAGTTAGGGATACACCACAACAAAATGGGGTGGCAGAACGTATGAATTGGATATTGCTAGAGAAAGTTCGGTGTATGTTGTCTATTGCTAGCTTGGGCAGAGAATTTTGGGCTGAGGCTATTACATATGCTTGTCATCTCATCAATCTCCTTCTATCAACTGATATTGGTGGTAAAACACCTTTGAAAAAATGGTTTGGAAAACTTGTTATAGATTATGATTCCTTACATATGTTTGGTTCTACTGCATACTATCATGTTAAGGAGTCAAAGTTGAATTCAGGAGCAAAGAAAGCAATTTTCATAGGGATCACCATGTTAAGAAAGGTGACAACTGAAAATGTTAAACAGACAGATGGTACTCCAAAACAGGTGGAGTTTGAAGGAAGCTTCGTTACCCCATCAAATAATGAAGCAGATGTAGAAAGTCATATGGTAGAAGAGGAGCCAAATGAATAAGAGGTTCTAGCCCAAGAACCTCCACAGTAACAATTACCAATTGCAATGAGAAAGCCAAAAAGGAACATTTAAGTACCTGCTCATTATATTAATATGGTTGCTTATGCATCTCCAATTGAAATTGATGACATTCCTACCACTTATAAGGAAGCAGTCTGAAGTTCAAAATAAGATAAGTGGGGGATAGCCATGAATGAAGAAATACATTCCCTTCATAAGAATCAGACGTGGAAGCTAGCTAGTCTCCTAAAGGGAAAGAAGGCAATTGGATGTAAATGGATATATGCAAAAAAAGATGGATTTCTTGATAAGGATAATGTTCACTACAAAGTAAGGTTGGTGGTTAAAGGCTATGTTCAGACGAAGGGAATTGATTATAATGAATTTTTCTCTCTAGTTGTAAAACATTCCTCTGTTTGAATTTTGTTGGCTTTAGTAGCACAGTTTGATATGAAACTAGTTCAATTGGATGTAAAAACTGTGTTTTTATATGGAGACTTGGAGGAGGAAATTTATATGACTCAACATGGAGGTTTTAAAGTTGCTGGAAAAGAGAATATGGTGTGCAAGCCTGAAAAATCACTGTACGAATTGAAGCAATCTCCGAGGTAATGGTACAAGCGATTTAACAAGTTTATGATGGGGCAAAAGTACAAAAGAAGCAAATATGATCACTATGTGTATTTTCACAAGCTACAAGATGGATTTTACATCTATCTTCTCCTATACATTGATGACAGGCTGATAGCTTCAAAGAATTAAAGACAAATTGAAAGATTGAAGATTCTGTTGAATCAGGAGTTTGAAATGAAGGATCTGAGTGAAGTCAAGAAAATTCTTGGCATGGAGATAAGTAGATACAAAAAGTTGGGGAGATTATGTTTGACTCAAAAGCAATATTTGAAAAAGATAGTACAACGTTTTGGCATGAATGAAAAATCAAAACATGTTAGTACTCCGCTCGCTCCTTATATAAAGCTCAGTGCATCCCTATCTCTAAAGAAAGATGCAGAACGAGAGTATATGACTAAAGTATAGTATAAAAATGTGGTTGGTAGCTTGATGTATGCTATGGTGTGTACAAGGCCCAACATTTCACAGGTTCCTGGGGTTGTGAGTAGGTATATGCATGATCCAGACAAGGAGCATAGGCAAGCTGTAAAATGGATTCTACGGTACATTCTAAAAATTGTAGATGTTGGTTTGGTATTTCAACTGGATAAGCAAGAGGTTCAATGTGTAGTTGGATATTATGATTCCATATGTCGATGATTTAGATAAATGTCGATTAATTACTGGCTATGTGTTTACTCTTACAAAGGCACCAGTCAGTTGAAGGTCTACCTTACAGTTAATAGTTGCTTCGTCAACTACGAAGGCAGAGTATATGACAGCTACAAAGGTTGTGAAAGATACAATTTGGCTTCAAGGATTGCTTGCTGAATTAGGAATTGGACAGAAGCATATCAAAGTACATTATAATAGTCAGAGTGTCATTCATTTAGCAAAAAACCAAGTTTATCATGTAAGGACAAAGTACATCGATGTCCGTTATCATTTTGTACAAGAGGTTTTGAAAGAAGGTGGAGTAACAATCCAGAAGATTAGGACTACTGAGAATCCTGCTGATATGTTGACAAAGGTGGTGACTGCGGTCAAGTTCCAACATTGTTTGGATTTAATCAATATTGCTAAAAATTGAAGATGGACTCTTAGAAGCGGATTTGAAGACACTATTAAAGATGAGTTTTGTGAGATAGTTGAAAAAATGGAATTCGCCAAGGTGGAGATTTATTAGTTGTTCAAATATTTTAGCTCATTCTATAATCCCGCATCGAAAATGTGTAGGAATGGTAGAGGTTTCTAAAACCATAAAAGGAGCCTCCCCTCCTTAGTTAAATCATCCTAAAAATTGCCTATCTTTCTTTAAGGCAAAAATTCTCTCTCTTTTTGTAATATTTCACTTGTATTATTTCCTGAAAATAGTAAAATATCAATTTAGTAGTATCCGAGGAAGTAGACATAATTGGCTGAACTTCGTTAAATTCTAGTGTTCTTTATTTTCCTATTTAATAGCTATTGTCGGGTATAGTTGTACTGAATTATTGTGCTATTAAATTACATATCTAAGAAAATTCTGTCTAAAAGATTGAGTTTTAAATGGGACTATTTGTAATCCCTCCAGTCTTTTCTGGAAATTTACTGATGTAATTTTTCAGTACAATCGTTCATACTCTATTTACCTAGGCAATAATGCTCAAGCTAAATTTGTCATTATTGGTGGAAATTAACCTGAATTTCACAACATAAACATCTAGTTGTTATGGATCCCTTCAATTCAGTAAAAATCTCATGGTTTTTAAAGTAATTTTGCTTGATTAATTGCTTCTTTTTCAGTATCTTGTGCCTTTTTGGAGTGTATCTGTTGGTGGGAACAGTCCATTGATGTTTCTTCCTTGGAATACGTGGGTGGGATGTAAGTTTCCTCTCTGGATGTTGGTCTGATTTGTTGAAGTGCTTGGCACGGAATTATGCATGATTTTGTTTGATTCATAATTTATACAATCAGATCCGACTATTTTAAGATATAGCCTTAGGGATCGTACTTTTTCCACTTAGGATGGAAGTGCCTTACTGGGGAATCTTGGTGATACACTTAAAGTCATTGGCTCGTAATGTTCTTAATTCCTACTGGGTATTGAACTCTTGGAACGAAGTCGGCATAGATGGCATCAGACTAAAATTCACCTTTTCATGATTTGTAATTTGATTTACCAGGCCGATTCAATTGGGGATATTAACATGCATGATCTAGTATATAGTAAATTCAAATAGCCTAGAAATGCTGATAGAGTAGCAAAATAATACATTAATTTCATTGAACGACGCTAGTGAGGACAAGTGATATTGGCCGGAATTTGAGCCCATTGGTGGTGCTCGACTGCCTCTGGAACTTTGTTTTCTTTTTTTTTCAGATAATTTCAAACATGGACTTTTGGGGCAGATTGCCCCAGAGAATACCGGTATTTCCCAATGTAATTTTGTCAAATACTTGCATGCTATAGATTACAGAAATCCTCAAACTTACGACTGTAACTTATTTCTCCTTACAGAATTTCTATGGTGAGGAAAGTTAGAGGACCTACTGAATGCCATTGAAGCACCTATTCTGCTGTTAACTTTTAAGCAAGTGAGAAAAAAAGGAAGCTCATATTTACGTGCCATAGTTTTGGTAAATCAGAATTCCGAGAACTGACGTTTCGAGGCAAGGGAAGTTGGTTCTCTCTGAGGAAAGTAGCTGGTAGTATGGCCTGTTTATCTTATCAAAGTAGACTCGGAATTTAGAAATTCTTTGAAGAATTACCCTTCAGGATGACAAGTATATATACCAATTTTTTCCACATTTTTTTCTCCAGTTCTATGGTCTACGATCACACTCTGTTCATTGTGATATCTTCAGATAGTGATAATTTTGCAGTCTTTTTTCTGTTTTGCAACTGGCATTTAGCATTTTGTAGTCTTGCATACTTTTCCCACTTTCACATTCTTGAATCTTCATGAACATACCGTCCTTCGGCAAGTTTGTGTTATCCCATTTTCCTTCTACTTCTTACTCGTAGGCAATACAATCTGAAAATACTTTCACGACTAACAAAGATGTGGGAGTTGAAAAGTCAGGAGAGGACATGCAGCATGCTATGTGCCATTGCGGGGTATGTTACTCGTTAATGGACGCTAAGAGTGTTTTCTTAATCAATATATAGTGTAAAACAGGTAAATAAAGAAATGAGATTTGACTAATTCAAGGTTGAACCTAGAACACGATGAAACATCTCAATAGTACTTGCATTTCAAGCTCGAATAGCAGCTCTTAATTTTTTCCTCTTATTTTGATCCCAGAATCTGCAGCTAGCAACGGAACACGGCGGGTTTGTTAGCTGGGGAAGAATTTCTAGTCGTATGTTGCGTTGATAACAAGTCCCGGAAGTCATTGGTTGTTCACGAGAAGAAAAGGTTAACAGTTGATAGCTGGTTAAGAAAGTCAAGTTGATAGAGACGCATAAACAGCCTCTGTCCTTATGCTTCCAATGTTGAATTAAGAGGACTGAAACTTCTATGCAAGTAAAACCCCAATCACTATTTTTTGTATGCGTATTCAATAAATGGTTAACTATTGGTAATAACTTATAAATTATTTGATGAAATAAAGGTTCATATTCAATATAGGTAACATTTATAAGTTTTAGTATACTAGATCTTTTTTCTATTATAATCTCCTTTTTTATGGCTCAAATTATTAAAAGGATTTTAGGGAGACTTATTTTAGAAAAAGAGTACGCCTAACCAAAGACGAAATGAATCAAATTTACCAACTGTGATTTGAAAGGTTTCTAGTGCAATTCTGATGTCATGTTATTATCATATTCAACAGGAATCTCAAACAGGCTTTTGAATGCGAATTGATGGCTGAGTGACAACATATTTAATTCTGTATCAGATTGTAAGCAATCTTTGTCCCAGGCGTAAGACTTGGGACTTCAAGACTATATACGAAACGATCGAATTGCATCATCTTTTACTATAGAACTTAGTATACTTTACCTGAAAAATGGCAGCATCGATCATGAATAATTATGGACTTGGGAACCAACTTTTCCTTTATACAATTTATGGACATAGAAAAACTCCTACATAACTGAAATTTACAATCCTTGCGTTGAGTTGGACAATCGATAATCCATCACAAAGAAAGTCAACCATATCCCAGCTGTTCCACTCAAGGATTTGTTGGGGGAGTGTACAAGAGAAAGACAACAACCACTTGAAGCCGAAACATCACCAAATTTTCACCTAAACCTTTTATAATAAACGAGTAGCAGGTTCTTCACCTTCTCTAAAAATTGCGATTGATGTGGATGTATTATCATGTATAAAAGACTAAAATTTATATATATATATATAAAAGTGGAGATAATGATGCGCTACCTTTTCATTGCACGTACCCTTCACTTATAAGTTAAGTCTCATAATGGCTTCCTCCTAAATCATGGAGTACCCACTACAGTTACTCATCACTTGTGTTGCAACATTAATTTTAAGGAATATTAAAGAAATGAGACTTGAAAATTATGGAATAAATAATATTGGAAAAATGTTACCACCGAATGGAGATACTGAGACAGCTCTATATGTTTGTCCTTAATCCAACTTCTCCTTAAACAATTGAGTTTGTTAACGAAAAAAATTAAGCTTACGACATATGTCATATATATCCAAGATAATCATTGTGTTCTGAAATCTGCATCGCTTCGATTTTCTCGATGTACATCGTTCAGAATGTTGACTGATAAATCCTTCACTACTTGAAGATAGAAAAGGAGTTTAATTTTGAAATACGTAAGAGAATGAGACCTTTTGGCTTCATATGCCACTGAAGTGTCTCAATGTTTGCCATAAGTGTATGTGTTGAAAGTGTAAATTTCAGAGAAAATCAACCAAACGCCAATATAAAAATTATTCCATTGCACTGATGATCAAGGCATTTGACTTTAAGTGTTGAAAATTTCTCTCACTCTCAGTGTATCCAATAAGTTGGGACTTTATAAATGTGGAGGAGATGATAATGTAAGTAATTCTAACCTTCCATTAAATAAACTTAAGTGTACTGTATTCCACCCACAAACACATAATTAGTCTACTTATATACATCACAACATCAAACCGAGGTAATTCTCTTTCTCTCTTGCTTTCATGTGATCATTGGTTTTTCCACCAACCTAAGTAACACCTATATCTATTCCAAACCCCACGTAACAGCTTATTAAACAACTCGATAGGCTTCTTCGACCTTTAATCCTATGCGAAACAATAGGCACAGTCCGAGGAAAGACATGAAGCCACCTCTCTCTGCCTCCTCGTCCTCAATTCTGGTGAGAAAGGCTCGCCTCTCGCCATATATCTTCACTCTATTAGCTTTCGTTGTTTTCGTTACCATCCTATATTGGGAGGACTTCTTGTGCCTCCTTGGAGACCTTGATCTCAACGCCGAAAAAGTCCTCACAAGGACAGGTCAGTGGACTCTGTATATATTCTAGCAGTAACATTCTTATACATACATATGTACACACCCCACAATGCTTTCATAGTTTTGTCTATATTTTGAAGATTTGTGAGTTTATGGTGTTGAGGATTCAGTGAGTTGGCTTTTGTTTTGGGGTGGTTAGAGTTAGAGAGGAAGTGGGAGAACCTGCCATTTTCAATAGGGAGGACACCGGTAGATTGCGACGTGTTCAGCGGGAGGTGGGTGAGGGACGAGTTGAATCGGCCACTTTACGAAGAATCGGAATGTCCGTACATACAGCCGCAATTGACGTGTCAGGAGCATGGCAGGCCTGATAAGGATTACCAGTTCTGGAGATGGCAGCCCCATGGTTGTGATCTTCCAAGGTTTGTCCCTAGTCCCGACCATGCATATATTAGAAATTACCAGAAATATGAACCCATTTGGTATCTAGACAGCCGTTTAATTACTGTAAATTTGATAAAAATATATATCTTGGACAATTAAAGCTTAGCTATATCAATATCATGCAGAACAAGAACATGAGAGGAAGCATTTTCATCAAGTTTTTCACACAATATGCGTTTTGTCAATTGAAGGAAAACAGTTGAGCTAATTTTATTAATTAAATATCAATAGTATTGAGAAAAAAAAAGAAATAAAGTAGTGAAAACCTTGTTAATAATGGTTTCAATGATAATTATCTATTAAATTTTCCAAATATAAGTTATTATTTCTATCAAATTTTAAAATAATATAATATAAAATTACAGTAACAATCATTTAGAAATAATTTATCTACTCATTAAGGATAAGATTGCGTATTATTAGATATCTCTATATCTCGCGTATTAGTGAGATTCATACTGAACATTAAGAGTAAGGCTGCATATTATTAAACTCCCAGATCGATCCCGTGTATCAGCAATATTCTTATTTGATATTGTTGTTGAATAAAGCTTGATTTAATATTAAACAGATATCAATCCTAAATTGAATTATTAAGGAATTGTCAAATATCATATCTTTTAACAATTTAGATTAGATAGACATGTCATCATTCTCTTGTAACGTAAACATTTGATTATTATTACTACTAAGTTTCTTGTACAACTTGATTTATTACATCTATCAATTAATCGTAAGATATTAATTACATCCTGTTGTATGTTCTCGAAGTTATTTAATTTGCATAATCTTTTTGTTTTTTTGTGGCTGCCTTCTAAGTCAAATGTATTTAGATAAACGATCTGACATGACATGATCGCCGGCCTTGTATAGGTGAGATGCTATATGAAAAATCTAGACCTCACAAAATGCACTAGCCAATATAACTAATTACAACCGTCACCGCAAGATTGTTACTTTTTTCCTTGATTTATATAAAGTTAATGGGACATGATATCATCCATGTTCAAAAGTCGTAAATAGGAAATCATTAATTTTTGCTACAAATGTTGCAGTTTCAATGCTTCTTTGATGCTTGAGAGCCTACGAGGAAAGAGAATGATGTTTGTTGGTGATTCCTTGAACAGAGGTCAATATGTCTCCCTGATCTGTCTTCTCCATAGACTAATCCCTGAAGGCGCCAAATCAATGAAGACCTTCGGTTCACTAACTGTCTTCACTGCCAAGGTCCCTGATCATATTACTATAAGTTTCAGCTCTATTTTCATCTAGTGCCTTAAAAAAAACACGTCCATTTCCCTTCTTTCACTTAACCACGTCAAGACTTTCAATGCCGAAATTTTCCTTTATCCCATGCTTGTAGGAGTATAATGCCACAATAGAGTTCTACTGGGCACCATTTCTTCTTGAATCAAATTCAGATAATGCCGTTATACATAGGGTATCAGATAGGATTGTAAGGAAAGGCTCGATCAACAAGCACGGGCGACATTGGAAAGGCGTCAACATCTTGGTGTTTAACACCTACTTGTGGTGGATGACCGGACTCCAGATGAAGATCCTGTAACTTTATACTCTTTTTCACTTAATTAAATACCCTTTTATAGAAGGAGTATTATCTGAGACGAAAATCACATACACATATATATGTTTGTAATGATCAGACAAGGGTCTTTTGAAGATGAAGTCAAAGACATTGTGGAGGTGACGACCGAGGACGCTTATCGCATGGGAATGAAAAGTATGTTAAGATGGGTGAGAAAAAACATGGACCCCAAGAAGACTAGAGTCTTCTTCACCAGCATGTCACCTACACATGCCAAGTGAGTGTAGTGTACACATTCTTAGTCATTCTCTAATAGACCATGTGCAAAATCTCGCTTCTTTTTCATGTGCAAAATCCTGACCGTGAATTAACTTAAATTCCTGTCTCTGAAATTTTACAGGAGCATAGATTGGGGAGGAGAACAGGGGCTGAATTGCTACAACCAAACAAAACTAATTGACAACGCTACATACTGGGGATCAGATTCCAGGAAAAGCATAATGCAAGTAATCGGAGAGGTATTCAGCAAATCAAAGTATCCAATTTCGTTTCTGAATATCACTCAACTCTCAAGCTATCGCAGAGATGCTCACACGTCAATTTACAAGAAGCAGTGGAATCCATTGACTCCTGAGCAGCTAGCCAACCCTGCTAGCTATGCGGATTGTGTACATTGGTGCATGCCTGGTCTTCAGGACACTTGGAATGAACTCCTGTTTACAAAGTTATTTTATCCTTAAATTGATAACATAATCAAAAGCAAGTTTTCACTAAATTTCACTTTTTCATTTTTGATGCCAACGAAAGAATTTTATTTCTTTTGTTTTCTTTTTTTGATTTATTGGTTGGTTCTGACTTTCAGTTTGATTGTCCTATGACTGAGTGTTTTGTAACTTGGGCGGAGATGAGTATTAAATTAGGAAGTGTACAAAGTTAGGGAAAACAAAAAATCCGTATGCAACTTCACCGTCTCTGCTAAGGGAATAGTTGACACACTAAAATTAACTTCATTTGTTGAGAAAGTGCATGGAGACTTCTGCTATGTTTGTAATAGTGGAGCTGTCATTATACACAGAATCTTGGAGATATATAAAATCTTGGAAATATTGTTAAGTCGTTAATCTTGAAGATATACAGAATCTTGGAGATATTGTTGAGCCATTATTGAGTAGATTTGTAGATATATTATGCAGATATATTAGAGATATTATAGGATTCAAAATTCAATCATGTTGTAACTATCCTCTTATTTTTTCGATACTCTGTAACTATAAGAGCACTCTGCTATTCAGCAATAAATATAGAGAGCCGACTCTCTTTTACCAAAAGTTTACATGGTATCAGAGCAGGAGTTTTTTTTAAATCAGAATGACAAACTCATTCGATGAAAATGTAGTCAATCCCCCGTATGTGCTGCAACCAACCGACAATCTTGGAGTGTCTTTGGTCACCTACTTACTCAAAGAGGATAATTATTCAACATGACGAAGAGCCATCATAAATGCCTTATTAGCTAAAAACAAAATGGGATTTG
>JAOTIZ010000203.1:11887488-11898414 GCA_027123425.1 Erythroxylum panamense | reverse complement strand
TCGGGAACGTCCCGGGACTTAAAATTTTTAATTCCGCACTGTGTTCATGTGATGAACACCCCGGGATTTTCCTACATTACGGGCTACATCCCCTCCCCGTCCCTGGATGTCATTTATCTGGAGGCGGTATATCCCTCCAAAGTATTCATTTATTGCCTGGCTGGGTTTGCGAAAGCGTCTACCAACTAAGGACCGACTGTTGTTTCTTGATGTTGACCGGTCATGTGGTCTATGTACTCAGGGGCTTGCAGAAACGGTAGATCACTTGTGTTTTTCGTGTGATTTCACAAAAGGGGTGTGGTTGGATATTCGGAGTTGGTTGGGTATTCACCGTGAAATGGGGTCCCTATTACGTGCTGTAAAATGGATTCGTGCTGAGGCACAGGGAGCGCTAATGAGATGTAAAGCAATTCGATTAGCTTTTCTTTGCATGGTGTATTTTATTTGGCAATCACGAAATGCTGTGCTCTTGGATGGAGCTTCGATCTCAAGACGTGATGTTACCTGTAAAATCAAAACTTCGGTTTATAAAATTATGTATCGTCTTTATCCGGGTGATCTCATTCACTTTTCATTTGGGGAGGTTGGGATGGTTTGACTGCTGTCTGGTTGGGATAGTTGGGTTGCTGGCCTCTGTAATGTGGTGGTTTACCAATGGGGACGTGGTGACGGTGTCATCTTGAGCCCAGTAAATGGCTGGCTGGCGGATCTGGTTACATGCTGGCTGGTTTGCTATTTCGACAACGTCTGCGGTTGGGTGAGCGGGGATTTGCTACCGGATTTGGGTTGTTGGGTTTTGGTTTTATACAGCATATGGGACGCCGATTTTGCGTCTGGGCATCTCCCATCTCTCTATCGCTGATGCTTCTTTTTTTGGTGAAACGACGACGACTTATGGCTGTTTTTGGGTACTTGGGGAGTTGCCCCGCCTGTTGGCTGCTGATCCAATATTGCTTTGGTATCAGGTTGGTGGTGCTTTGGTTTGCTGGAGCTGGAAAATTTGGGGATTACTGTGGACCCCTATAGGGGAAGACTCATGCGACGTCGTTTTATCCTTGGAGTGTTTGGGCTTAACCGGTGACGGTTTTGGGATGTTCTCCAACGATGGCATTTCTTAATTGTTTGGGTGTTTCTTTCCTTAGTGTGTACTGAACTTGGGAAGACGTCTATGCGTCTGGGCCTCCATTATTTCAATTGCTGATTTTTGTGTTGGATGTAATACGACGTCGGTTTGATGTATACGACGTCGTCCCGCTTGCTGGTGGTTAATATGTTGTCGCTTTGGCAAAGGGTTGGTGGTCTTTTAATTTGAGGCTATAGGCTCTACCTGCGGTATGGGCGTTTCCCTATAGGGCGTATCATACGATATTGTTCTACCCTTGACGGTTTTGGCCTTCTACGGTACCATTCGCTTCCAACGTTGCCGATTCTCAGGGTCGGGGCTTCCTCCTTTCCTGGCTACTGCTGTTTTTATTCGGTGCCATACGGGCGAGAGGTTCTGCTAGTTTTTTGTGTTACTATTATGGTGGTGCTGAGCACCTGGACGCTGATTTGGTCGCATGTGTTGCTGTCTTTTGTGGTTTTGATATGGTGCCGTTTCTTGGATTGCGGTTTTAGATTTGACTCTCTGTGATTTACACTCCTTAGCCTCATGGGCTTATTCTTCGGGTGGGCATACGTTAGCCTGCGTTTTGTTGTCCTCCTATTGGGCATTGCTACTATGCTTTTGCACTGTTAGTCTTAGACTAAATGCGGGGTTGGGCTTTATTAGATAGTCTTCATTTTGGTAGGGTAGGGCTTCTGACTGTAAGGGCCCCTTTTTGTTCTGTTTTTCAGGGGAAGGCCTGTCTTCCCCTGCTGATTGGGGTATGCCCCTGTGTGTACATACCCTATTCTTTTGATAAATATTTACCATTTATCAAAAAAAAAGTTGCTTTACAAATTGTGAAGAATTCAGTGTTCCATTCTAGGACCAAACACATGCAGCGTAGGTATCACTTCACTCACAATTTGGTTAAAGAGGGAGTGTTATGTTTAGAGAAGATTCTAGGTTTGAAGAATCTAACAGATATGCTCACTAAGTGTGTTAATGCTGGAAAATTAAGGTTATGCAAGACCTCAATTGACCTTCATGATTGATGATGAAGGTGTTGTCATATAAGGTGCTCAAAAGTTGTTTGAGGTGCATGCGTAAGATGTTGGTTTCTTGGTCTGAGCATCAGTCTCTAGTGGAGATTATTGGGATGTGGAACTTGATGGAAATATTTAGTTTCCTTGTACTGTTAGCAGCTATATTTTATTTCTACTAAAAATAATAGGAGATATAGAAAGCTAATTAGTATCCTAGTCTGGATAGGATTTTGTTTCCATATTTTATTATATTCTAAGTAGAATTTTGTTTCTATATTTTATTGTAGGTTCTCAATATATAAGGAGCACTGTTATTTTGTCATTGTACACTACATGACAAAAGAGAATAAAAATCTTAATACAACCATGGACATTAGCACATTCTTGAACTATGTAAAAAATTATGTTATTTAATTTTCCTTCCTACAAATTCATTATTGTTATACGTTTGTGTTTGTAGATTCTAACATTAAATTTCTTTTTAGATATGTAACTGTCATCTTCTTTTTCTTTTTCTTGTATTTAAAACTTGTTTTTATGAAGACTTGTGCTTATGAATTTCTTTTTACAAAAGAATCATATATATATGTAAGATTTTGCTCTAAGGTCTGAAAGAATTTATCCTTAAATATAATCATAAATTCTGTTAATTGAAATATAATTTTTATTATTGAAAATATGACTTCTTTAGTAGGAAGAGCATTAGAGACTTTCTATTTTAAAAACTTGGGTAACTTTTGTAAAAATTTTAACATTGCATTAATTGAAATTTATATTCTTTCTAGTGTTTTTAAGTTTAAATTTTAATATAAAATTAAAATAAACTTAATTAATTATTAGCATTAAAGTTTGGAAATTTTTGGTAAATTGAGAGTTTTTAATAATAAAAAACAAACCTATTTATTGACAAATAATTCTATATATATATATATATGTGTGTGTGTGTGTGTGGTAAATAAAGTGTAAACATTCTTTAGTTTTGAAAAATAATAAAATCTTATTGTAGTATATATAGAATCTGTAAAGCTTTTTTATATTTGACATTCCTATAATTAAAAGAAAAAGGAAGTTTTATTAGTATTTAAACAATGAGTATTCATGCTTCTTTTATATTAAATGCAATTAATGTAAAAAATTATCATAATTTTGAAAATCAGGGTAATTATAAGGTCTCAGTTCGTTTAATATTTATTTTATTGCATATTTTTAACATAATTTGTTCTTAGCTATTATCTTTCAATTATTGTTAGAATTTAAAGTTAAGATAAATTGTATGATGTTTATAAAATGATTTGTGTTTGATGTTTAGCTCTTGATAGGTTTACGATGGGTTGTTTATGATATAGTGAAGTCTAATACATAGTCAACTTTGAGCATTATTTGGTGTTTTAACATAACTTTTGATTAAAAAAAAGGTTATTCAAAAAGTTATAAAAATTTAAAAGAAATATCTATACTTGATAAGAGACGTTGGAAGTGAATAATGAATCAAATAAGAGAACTTTGTCAAAATTTTATAAAAATTAGGAAATATCTACATTTAGTAGAGACATTGGAAGTTGTTAATGAACCTGAATAAGAGACTTTTATAGAAGAAGTTTATGTATTCATTTCATTTTTATCATTAAATATTTTGATCATAAATTTTGATAAAAATGTCATATTAGGGTGATTTGAGGTATTATAGAAATTTAAGAGGATTTTTTTTATAACTTTTAAGCGAATATATATAATTGTTAGCTAGTTAAACTCCTATGATGACGTAAATTTTTATAACTACAAATTTCAATTTTAAAAATAAGAAATGTGGACATTTGTAATTTTTTTAGGTGATAGGAGACCAAAAAAAAAACAAGGAGTAAAGAACACTAAAGGAAACATATTACAAGAGGAAATGCAATATTTCTCGTAGATTATTAACTATAGAAACTTTTAAAAGTGTTTAGATAATTCTTTGATTCATGAAGAGAATCTAAGGTATGTTTTATACGTGTATCATGTAGTATGTATCAATTAGGCTTTTTAATATATATACTTTATTGGTATTGTGTTTTTTATTGTTAATATACATAAGTTGTAACTATTTTGATGATTGAATTCATTGAAATTAGGATATAAAAATCTCATATAGGGATTTATAGTGGATATTTGGATTTTGTATTATATTGATAGGTTCATGAAATTTAAACATATATATTAAATGTAAAACTATATGATTACTAATATTAGTCATAGATATGCATGTGATATGTGATGTAGGTATATAAGAAATACTATTGATATATTCTAATTTGTATGTGATTTCATGTTATTATATGATGTTAGTCCTATGAGGGGCATGTTATGGTTTACATAATTGTGTGATTATGTGTGGTTAATGGTTGGTCAAGGCCTATTAGCTAGTCATGAAATAGGGAGTTTGTCATTCCTTTACTCAGGATGTATTATTTAGGAAAAAATCTGAGTATGTATAAGTTTATTGCTTAGGGTAGATGAGCTAAGACTAGAATGATATTTGTACCATTTTGTTGTCCAAAGCAAATTATCTAGGCCAAACTTATATTTGTACAAGTTTATTAGCTTGAACAAATTAATTAGTATCCACCTTAAGAGAATTGTATGTGATAATTGACACTATTGTGTGTTACATTTAATATAATTATTCTAAATTGTATTCATGACATATCCTTTGTTGTTAGTGTTGTGGATAACTATATAATGTCGTATAGGCATGAACAATAAGGCTTAAAGTACATAGTGATAATGGAATAGTGTTTTACAAATATTTTTTGTTACCTCTTGTCCTAATTAATGTATGACTTTGTCATGTAATAAGTAAGAGGTCTAAGAGAAGAGCAAAGATCTAAGTAGATTAAGGTAGTTCTCTTCTTGGTGTTAGATCTTGGATTCATTTAGATTGAGAGGAGCAAAGATCTATTTAGTTTTGTTGACATTTGTTTTAGTTATTAATGATATATATATACACACACATATACACACAAAAAATGTTAAGATGTTGAATATTTCAACCTTCAGATTATTTTTGGAATATGATTATTAATTTATTATATTGGATACTGTGAATTTTGTACTCATTATTGAACATTTGGTAATTGAAGATATTTATACCTTTTTTCATATACAAAAATATGAAATTCAAACTTATGTTACAAGCCAAAGCTCAGAAAAGATCACTCTAGAAATCTCGCATCTAAAAGCCGATTTACTTTAGAATTTAGACAAAAACACCCCTTCTTTTTTTTAAGAAAGTATAAAAAAGAAACAATAGAAAATAGATTCAAACTCAACGAAACTTAGAAGTTGTCCTCATTATTTAATTAAATTAGCTCAATTAAATAAAGAGAAATTAAATTATATAAAATATAAATTAAGAGAGCGAAAGGGGATAATAAAAATAGATAATTAATCTATGTATCAGAAAAGATGAAATCCTATAAAAATGAAATTGATTCTTTCGTTTCCTCATATTACGTGCGATCCTAGGAACAAAAATAGTAAGATTGATTCTCATAATAATATATAAAATAAAAAAATATATCAAAAACTTTTTAGTCCTAAATAAATGTTCGATGGCAAGTTTATCGATTAATTCAAATTAATTCAATAAAAAAAGTATAAGTCAACGTAGCCTTAGTATGATAGTGAGCTCGAGCAATTAAACTAACAATTAAATGGAGGTCTATCACACGCCTCATGACTTAAGGAATGATAGTAAATTAAAATTGGGTTAATTACAAAAAAGTCCTAAACTTTGTTCAATTTTACAATTATAGCCCGAACTTTAAAAGTGACAATAAAATACTCAAACTTTTAATTTTTTTCAATTCTAGTCTAACGTTATTTTCTTCGTTACGTGTGCTGGCGTGACTTGCCACGTGTCTAGAAACTCTTATTATTAATACATGTCAACAGTAATTAACGAAACAAATGTTGATTAATGAAACAACGTCGCTTAATCACGTAAGTAAACGGCATCATTTTATTGAAATGAACTAAATCTATTTTGCGACACCTGAATATGAAGTTTCACCCCTTCGTTTAGTTTGCTCTCCCTTCATTCAGTTTGCTTACCCCCCTCAGGACAAATCTCCTCATCAAAGTCTAATCACTACTTACCTTCAATGTTCAATCTTCTTCTTCAAGGTTTTTAATATCATTCGAACTACCTATCTTTCTTTATTATCTATATCTCATTTTCTGTTGAGATGCTATTATATGAACTTCTGATCATATATACTATATATTGTGTAAAGCTTCCTTAAATCTTCAAGAGAATATAAATGGAAATGGAAGTGGTGATGATGTCCTAATGGATCGTACAAGATTAGGGAAATCGGTTGTTTTGGAACAATCATCAATTGTGAAAACTATATCAGTTCATTGTGGTGATGATGGAGTCATTCACTTGGGTATACATGTGTTCGAATTTGTTCTTATACCATTTGATTTAGCTTTGATTGTTCTATACTGTTTGCTCATTAGGTGAAATGCATGGTATGTGCGGTTCATCTAATACAGTGATCCATACTGCACATGAGAAATTGTTTAATGTATCTTCTGCAAATTTAGTTAAAGCTAAGAAGTTGTTAGAAGAGAGTTTCAATAAACCAACACTTGAGAAAAGATCTTTTACTGTTTCAATTGATGCCTTGGAATGTGCAAGGAGCCTTCTTGAGAATCCAAACATTGGGAACCCCTTTACCCTTTCTAATGATTCTAATGTCAATTGGAATCTTTAAAAAAATCAATATTTCTTCTTCTTATTAGTGGAATATTAAGTGTGAAACTTTATTTATTGTTTTGTCTATAAGAATTGTTAAACTTTTAATTAAAGCTTGTATTATTTACTATATATCATTATATTATATTTCTTACCATATTTCAATGTTTATCTATATGTATTATTATTTTATTGTTAATAAATATTAATGATTAATAATAGTAGTCAACTTAAATATATGATATTTTGATCCTATTAATATTAAAGTTTTAGGTATGTTTATATTTTTATATCCAAAAAATATTTACTTTTCAAATTTTAAATTATTTACCATGTGTCTGTCAGCAATATAATTAAAATTTTGAAAACATTTTACAATTTTTAGATTCTCCATTATATTTTCACAAAAATTTGTATTAACAAAGGTGTAGTACTATGCACATTAGGCATCATTAAAGAATCAATTGTGTATAAATCCATACATTAAAAAATTTTAAAGATTTTGAATGCTTTACCTATTTAAACAAATTTATAAAGAATGCAAACAAAAAAACAAAAAGTCATATAAATGTCAATTATAATTAACCTTAGAATTATTAAGCACTTGGCATTAAAAATTATCTTTTTAACATTATTAATTTTAAGAACACTATCACACATTTCTAAGTCCTCAAAATTCCCCTAAAAATACATACATAAGATTTATAAATCTTTAATATCAACTTTTCACGACGATTTAAAAATTCGTCACCTAAAGCCAAAATTTTAATGACAATTATAAGGATCGTCACCAAAGGCTTGACATTTGGTAAAGAAATTTTTAGACCATCACAAAATGTCACTCCTTTCATGATGAATCAAATAAATCATCACAAAATACATTTATTTAGCGACGATTGGCTAAAACATCACAAAAAATGGACTTTTGGCGACAAATACGGAAATCATCAACAAAACCTAATCTCTAGCAATGATTTTCATTTCGTAGCCAAAAGAAACATGGCTAAATGTCATTTTGGTTGTAGTGTAATTTTCAAAAAATAAGAAATGTCCTAATTATTTAGTAGTTCTATAAGATTTATAGATCTTAGCTTATAGGAGAGTTTCTATATCTTTAAAGTATATATATTCCTTATTGGGGACTTTACCACTAAAGGTCACTCCTTACATATGATATAAGTAATTTTTATTAGAACATATCTACCCACATCTTTCAAAAACATGATAGGGTACTCATTAAAACTTGAGTACAATATTATCAAAAAAGTGAGGCCTTAAAGATTGGTAATCAAAGCCTAAAGTGAGCATAAGGTGCAGGATGTAGGTTTATCACAAGAATGACATAGGATTTAAATAAATTCTATAAAAAGATTGTTGATTTTATTTAAAAGGGAGTAGTAACGTAAATCAAAATAAGATTGAAGGATAAGATTAAAAAGTAAGAAATAAAAAAAGGCTTATCAATAGAAAATTAGTTACGTTGTAGCTAAAGCCCCCGCCTTGAAAGCGATTTCAACAAGACATTGGTGCAATCCCAACACTGGTCATTCCCTAAGGTTATCACAGTGAGCCCTTGCACACTTGCACTCGTGGGCAAGAGAATGGAGGATGCACAACTTATGCTCAAGGAGTCAAAATGAAAAAAATGTCTTACAATTTTTTGAAGCAACGACAAAGAAGAAAGTTTCGGTTTATGTAAGCCAAAAAGAGAATAATTGCAGTGTAAAATTAGGAGAAGATCAAGTGAGTATAACCTTCTAGATGTTACAAAATCGAAGAGTCTAGGTCCAGGTTTAATTAATCTGCAATACAAACCACATTTAGAAAGATAATCATATTAGTCCACAACCCAGCCCGAATCGGACAGGAGGGTACGCAGGTGGCAAGCACGTATGTGAGTGGTCTACCCACCTTCAACACTCTAACAAAAGAACCAAGCCAAACAACTCAAACAGGTAAGAAAAAACAACATCAATATAAAGAAGTGCAAGGCCCTTGCCCAATTAGTGTAGGACAAGCAAACATTAGTGGAAGAAGAGGTAATGACTAATAAAGAGAAGATATAAAAGCTGTCATTATTCCTTGAATAAAAACCTTCCACTCTAAAAGACTTTTTACCTAAATTCTCAGGAAGTATTCATTTGTTCTCACTAACCAATATCAAATCTCATTAAAGATCACCATCTTAGACTAGAATTGAAAGAAATTAATATATGTAGATGAAGTTCTTGTGTAAGAAGCCTAAACACACTTAAAGATTCAGCCATATATATACTTTTTCTTACTTGTACACATGCAGCTTATAAAATTAAAGGAAAGGCTCGACTCCTAACTGAGGTAGTCACATTTATTATTATCTTATGGGCGCCAACCTTGTAACTAACTTTGGCATCACAGTATCTATAATGGAGGAAACCTTTGATGCCATCTTGCAGGCCTTCCATAGTGTATGCCTAATAAAATAATAAAGGTCAATACAAACCCAACCCGATCTAAAACTACATCAATCCATACATAACTCATAGAAAAAGACTATATCAACTTTCAAAACTTGTATTGGGATAATTTAACTAATTGAAGTCATATACACTCCACATGTCATAATTACAAGTTATTATATATTCACTAATAAGTTGTTATTCCACTATTGGAACTATATCACTCAAAAGATTCTTCCAATTAAGAAGTTACTATTGATAATTAATCAATATGAACCATATTATTGATGATTAGTAGTATTATAAGAACATTTGCACTTTAAAAAGGTCAATTTTACAAAACTCATGTAGCTAATCAATTGGATGTAATTTAATGCATGACACATTATTTAATTAATGAAAAGGCATTCTTTTATCTTTGTGTATTAAATTAATTACATTTGAATTTTTAATACTAAAGGTAACACTCCTGGAATAATTACTGTGTAATTGAAATTATGATGAGATCATAATTGTGAGATTCAATTTACATTTACATATTGTTCCTAAATGTTGCTAAATGTAGTTTCATTAAAACAGTATATTGTTGAAACGGTAAAAATATCACATATCATGTTCTTTCTTATGAAGAAAGTAATTAATCTCGTAAATTGAAGTATGAAGATACTTAAATTAATTTGTGGGTGATTATTAGAGAATCACTACAAGAAAATGATGTAAATAGGGACAGAATTTCAAGGACAGAACTAATTCTGTCAGTAATTACCGACGAAATAATAATACGTCGAAAAAAGAAGACGAGATGCAACCAATTACCGGCGGCGTAAATTCCATCGGTAAATGGCGTCGATCAACGTTTAAAAAACTAACAAAAACGACGTCGTTTTGAAGTTAACCAAAATGACGTCATTTTGGTTAACGTTTTAAGCCTTCAGCAGACCTCCTCTCCTCCCATTCGCGCACGCTCCTTCTCCTCCTCTCCTTCTCCATCTCCTCTATCTCGCCTATGGCCACCGTGAAACGCCATCGCCGCCATCTCCTCTAGCCATCGTCATCGAGCCTTGTGTCACCGGCGTCCCCTGCATCCAAAGGTAACGTGGTTTCTTCCTCTCCTTCCTCTACAATCGATGGAGTTTAGTTTAGGTTAATATTAATTTGTTGTTTGATTAAAAATGTTAATTAGTGATTGTTAATAAATGGGTTTGTGTTTGTTGTAGATTAAAGGAAAAAATGTGGGAAATTTTGTTGCACACCAAGTGTTTGACAAAATGCCTATAGGTGTTTTTGTTGAATTGTTGTTGAACTTTAAGTAATATTGGTGTTGATTTTGAAATTGTGGTATTGGTGTTGATTTTTAAATTGTAGTTTCAATTTGTTTAAAATAAAAATAGCTTATAATGTTAATATGACTATATATGTATTGATAATGATTATGTATAAGATTAATTATTGTTAAAGAAATTAAATTTATAATCCGTTGTATATTTTTTATTTTGTTTTATTAAATTAAATAATTTCAAATTAAGTATATATTTGTTTTATTATTAACTCCTATTTCATTTATAATGTATATATTGTAAAGATATTTTCAATTTAATTAAAGTACTTATTAATAAT
>JAOTIZ010000203.1:11863170-11875027 GCA_027123425.1 Erythroxylum panamense | reverse complement strand
AATTATAAATATTGTAATTAATCAATTATAATATTTTAATGAATGAATGAATTATATTTAAATTAATTATATTGTAATTTATTTATTTTAATTAATTAATTATAATATTTTAATTAATGAATGAATTATATTTTAATTAATTAATTAATTATAATATTTTAATTAATTCATAATTAATTAATTATATTGTAATTAATTAATTAATTACAATATTTTAATTTATTAATAATTATATTTAATTATTTATATTTTAATTAATTAATTATAATATTTTAATTCATTAATCAATTATATTTTAATTAATTATAATGTAATTAATTAATTAATTATCATTTTAATTAATTATATTATAATTAATTAATTGTATTTAATCAATTAATATTAAAAATATTTTTAAAAAATAGCTACTAGTAAGGAATGTGTTTCATTCATCTAGTAAATAGAAGGTACGAAGGATTTCTAAAAAATGAGATATCAAACTACCACCTTCTATAATGATAATCAACAACCAATAACTCACTTTTCATCCTTCACCTAATAACCCTTTCTTAAACCTATCAACTAAGCACTCCTTAATAATTCTTGGATGATGCTGACTTTATATATATTTGCATATACCTATCTATCATAAGAGCAGGCACATAAAATCGGGATTGCATCTGCTAATTAATTTAAGGACCGGGAATCGAAGAACAAACATGCAGTTATTCTAATCGCCCACTTGTTACCTTTTCCTTCTCTTTGGTACATCGTGAAAAGAATTTCATCGTCTAATTTTGAAGTTTGGACCAACTTTGATGTTTGCTGTCTGTTTCTTGGTTCATTTACAGCGAATAAAGAGATTGTGAGTTCCACACGTCCACATATTTAAAAGATATATATGTGTACGTAGTATATCATCATCGCCGAGATAACCATTATTCCCAAGGAAATAGTGGTTTTGATTCCCTAATTATGTTGAACTAAATGAAGAATTAATGTATCTAAGTGGGTATATGGAAGAATTGAACATCCATTGTCACGCAGATCATAATTAGAACAAAAAAACTGAACTACATCTAAAACATTGAAAATGAGGATAGAAATCTTCTGCTTAAATAGTCGCAGGCGGTTTGATTGTCTGAACTCCTTTAAAGAAACATTATAATATGCCGGGAAACATTTAATTCTTGTCATACATTATGGTTAAGGAAACACATACAATGAAGACATGAAGGAGGGGATATGCAGTAAATCAAAACAATATTATACACAAACCTAGCAAGTTAATCCCCTCATAAACAAAAGACAACTAGAGGCAATTTGGCAGTCGAAATTTAATAAGATAGGTCTGAAGATACAAATTGTGTGCTTATATGAACAGGCGCTCTTGAAGAAAACATAGTTGACATAACATCAAAATACTGTGACCTTCGAGCCACACGATCTGCACATTTCCAGTAAGGTCCAGGGCATCAATATTAACCAGCTCATTAACCTTCTCACTCTGGAAACGAAAAACAACTATCTATAAACCTGAAATCTGAAACTATTCATTATGTTTATCATTCCTATTCATATTCTGAGCGATCTGAGCCAACGATTGCAGGTTGCACCGTACAATCGTGTCTATAAAACTACACGTGTCCTCCTTCGTATTACCTGGTGGTATGTCAACGACATAGGATTCAATGACCACCGTGGAGTTCCCAATCGGCGAAGAGTGCAGTGTCGTGACAGACCTGTAATTGGTGAGCCGATGCTCGCCACCGATCACGCTAAAGCTCATTACATGTCGTTCATCGTCCAGAATCTCGAGGCGTTCAGTGCTTGACGAGGCGGGAAGGCCCGACACCACGTGAACCTGACGGAGAGTGCCCACGTCACCGTCTCCGTGAATGACTTGGCAGCTCTTGAGAAAGTGCTTGTACACCTGCGGCTTGTCAAAACGACGGACCACTGACCACACGGTGGATACCGTCGCATTGATACTCTGGACCGCTACTGAGCTGCACTGATTAGACCCTACAGACCTCATATGATGAGCAGCCACGTCTTCAGGTATCGGGACGTCCCAAGCAACCGGAATCCTCCACGTCTTCACGGTGGCAGGAGATTTCTTATGAAAGGCCAAGGTGGCTGTCGATGTGGTGGTGGCTCTTTGGAGTTGTAGTGACGACGGCATGTTGATGGGTCTTGGACTAACACCTATTTCTTCTTAGGTTTAGGATCAAATAATGTAACGAGAAACGCAGAAGATTGAATTATTTATGGAAAAAGGAGAGGGATTGAGGGTTTAGTTTCTTTTTATCCACTTGTATTAGTTTGATGATTATTCTAGAGAGAGAGAGAGAGAGAGAGACTTTTCTTGGTGATCTTATCAATCTGCACGGAGTAGATGCAAGTTGAGGTTCAACTTGCAAATCTTTTGGACTTATTTCGGGTAGATAGATTATAGGTATGAGCCCTTTTTTAATTTTTGGACAATTACAAATAAGATTCTTCTACCTCCGTTTGTTGAAGTAACAATTATTTGTATGGAAAGAGTCTTCTTTTTAACCCCAAGTTCAAGTGAGTTGGTGAGAGGCTCTTCTAACTTAAGTGAGGTGGCGGGTTCGAACTGTCTTTATGTATGTAACTGTTTAAAACTTGGAGTCAGAGCTTTGTCTCTCGCAAGGGACCTATCCGGTTCGAGCGGAGATTAGTCTGGGAGTGGATAGCTTAAAGCCGTCCCATAGTTAGGACCCTCCTAGAACACCTTGTGGGTAACAAAAAAAAGAGTTTTCTTTTTAAAAAATAATCTACTATTTGAAAAATCAATAACACTCCTTTAAATAGAGTTTTATCCATTTTATACGAGAGAAATAAAATTATCTCTAGTCCTCAAGTATGCTATCCCTACTTTGATTCAAAAATTATAGGTCTAATTACCCTTTTACATTTTGTGACTATTCTAGATCTATCATTGTTTGGATATTATATGTACATGTATGGGGACTTTATATCTTTGAAAGTTTTGCAGTGATGTTGATCACTTGCATTATATTTGGTTATATTTAATATTCTTAAAGACTTTATATCTTTGAAAGTTTTGCAGTGATGATGATCAATTGCATTATATTTGGTTATATTTAGTATAATTTACAGCGCTATATTACTACTTGTCATTGTTTATCATATGTAAAATGAAATATAAAAATTCTCTTAAGTTTGAGGACATCTCTTAATTAAGCTAGTTTTTATGGACTATCTTACGTGTTGATTCATTATCCGGTTCCATTAATAGTAAAGTAACGAATAATATATTATTAACACTGAAGTGTGTCAGGCTATTGTTTATATCTAAGTATAATAATGTGGTGATTTACTCGATTAAACCATTAGCTTGAATCATTTATGATATCTGAATAATTTATTTGATTTTGATTTCTTATTGTAGTTTCAATTTGCAGCATATACTTACTTTAACTGTTTTTTTTACTGCTACTATTTGCAAAAAATTTTAATAAGAATTACTCTAATATCGACATGTTAGTCTTACTATAGGGTTTTTTTTGCTAAGTGTCATCAATTATTACACTTGGTATAATTTAATTTTTTTCAAGTTCCAGAAAATCAATAATGACAGTTTGTTGCATATAATGACATAGATGGTGTGGCAACTTTAACTTTACTAATTAATCTTCTTGTTTACATATTTGTAGCTATCAACAACTAGTAAAAAGTATAACATATAAAAAGTATTTCAAGGGTTCTTATCCCTCACTTAAAATTTGTATTTTTAATTCTCTTTAGTTCTTAACTATCTTATATTTGTTTTTGGTAAGATAAAATTGATTGAATAGGTAAGGTTGCTTTGAAAGTGAAAAATATTAATCATTTAAGTCATAAATATTTGAATTTATATGATTCATTAATTTAGTTATGTTATTTATTGTCTTGAAAAAATGAAATATTTAAATAATATTGTACCGAATATTTAGTATAATATGAAACGAATCTTTCAGTTTAAATAAAATATTAAATAATTTTAAAGTCTCCAAATTTTAGAGCAAAATTTGAGATTTTAAATTGCATCGAATTGTGTTCAAGTCTATTTATTACTAAATAAAAATGTAAAGTATAAAATTTTGAGGTACTCTAACTTGATGGGTGATAAAGTTTGTCTACTAAAAATTGTAATGTTTATAGTAAAAAATATAAAGAAATTTAAGTAAATAAGAGACAAATGAGATAACTAACATTTTATTTCATAAAAGAGTTTTATAGAAATAAAAGATTTTGTAACAACAAGGGTTACAAAGTTTTATGGAGGTTGAAGAAGAAGCAGAGTTTACATTAATATTGTAAGAAAGAAGAAGCCTAAAAGAGTGAGAGAGCTTATAAGTCTAAAGATTAGGGAGGAGAGAGTTGAGAAAATTTAAAGAAATGTTTACCTACCTCACTTTGTTACAATGAATGCCTTTTATAGCCAAATATCTTGAAAAGAGAAAAACAAAAGAGAGAGGAAGTGATTACTTTATGATATAGAGCAGAGCTTTTGCATAGAAGGTTTTGGTCAATTTCAAGATTTTTAGGTAATGGTATTATAATTTGTACATTGATGTTCTTTATCCATTTATGTTATGGTAAATCTCATTTGCCATGGGTTTTGTTTGATGATATATTCAATACAATTTTTAAGTTTTCAAATTACTTAATTTTAAAAAATATACTAAAGGAAACATCTTAATTGTTCTATACCACATCAATTTCTTCATTATTACTTTTCGAGGTTGATGTGGATCAATTTTTTAAACAATTATTGAAATATTATTATTCTATAATGTGTTAGCTTTTGATTTATGTTGTAGAAATATAAAGCAATTGTCTCTTTGAGGGCCTATAAGTTTTAATTTCACCATTTTTCATCCAAAGATTACTTGTGAAGGGCTAAGAAGGCTATTAGTATGGTGATGTCTTTTTAGAGAGGCGATGAAGATGTCATATTGATAGGTTTTGGACTAATACTATTTCCTTTTTAGGGTTATGATCAAATAATGCAAATATAAAAGTAAAAGATTGAAAAAATATAGAAGAAAGGAGAGGAAATAGGGGTTTAGTTTCTCTTAATCCACTTGTAAAAGTTTGATGATCTTCATTAGAGATAGAGCGAGAGAGAAAAGAGAGAGAGTGGGAGTTTTTCTAGTGATCTTATCAATTAGCATAAAGTAATCGAAAGTTGAAGATTAATTTAAAATATTTTAGACTTAATCTAGGTAGATAGATTATAGATATTATCACTTTTCTCATTGGGACAATTAAAAATAAGATTTTTGTTCACTTACACTTACTAAATAAAAAGATTCATTAAATGTACAACTCTAAAGTTTTATTGCAAGAGTTGTTAAAAAGAAATATTTTTTAATTTAATATTTTAAAATTAAGATATGATTTGAAGTTTGAGGAAATTGTTTGATCTTTAAGAAATAACTTCCATTAATTTTAGTTATTAATGAGGTTGAGATAAGTTGACAATGATTCAATGAGGCTTGTTAATCTAATATTTAGTTAAAATTAGATATTATTCAATGTTTTAAGTATAAATTTTGATAAGAACATTCGGTTTAGGTTATTCAAGTTGTGAAAAGAAAATTGTATACATTTCATAAGAACATATTGGGAATTAATATTGAACTCAAATAAGAGATTTTGGTAAAAGAATTTGTAAATAATTTATCTATCACCATTGATCATTTTTTGATATTTTGATAGGAATATTATACTGAGGTGATTTTAAAAAATTATGAAAATTTAAAAGAATTTTTTTAGAAATTTCAGTAACAAAACTTAGAGTTGATATAATTGTATGAACTCCTACTATTAGCTAGCCTATAATGATATTAATTTTCATAATAAAGGATTCAACTAACCAAAAAAAGGGTTAATCTAACTGGACCTTTTACATATTCAATCTTAAATAGTGGAAAATTTTTGAGCTTTAAAAAAAATAATTAGGATGGATAGTAGTAGACGAGAAGGCAACAACATAAGAGACTTTAGAGGATTTGCAATATTCTTAATGGATTGTTTTGGCTTTAACTTATTTCAAGAAGCTTCTAATTGATTATTTTACCTTACAGGGGAGTTAAAGGTACTTTTTATATGAAAGTTGATAATATATACCAATTAGGAATTTATAAGTTAATTGTTCTCTTATTTTTGCATCTTAAATGCTACATTAGATGTTAATTAACTATTTATATGCTTTAACTTTTACTTTTAGATAGAGTTATAAAGAACCTTAATTCATAGCAGTAATGGAATTAGATTTTTTGTCAAATAGTTACTTTTAGGGTTTAAATCATATTTTATTAAGTGTAATTTTGCATGATTTATGGCATATATATTAATATTGAGTATTTGGATTACATTTTAGGACAAGGTGACATCAATGACTATTTCAAATATTACATGTAAATGCATTCATGGAGTTGTTGCCTTATATGTATGATTAGTGTGATATGGTGATCAATTTATGTCATTTGATATGCATTAAGGCCCTGCAAGGGCATTGCATGTTCTTATGTGTGATTTATAGTAGTGACATATGGTTGGTCAAGGTCTATTAACCTACACCAAATTAGGACATTCATTAATTTGTTGTCTAGAATGAATTATCTAAGCCTATAATGGGATATATACATCATTTAATTACACATTAACATATTATTCTAGCCCAAATTCAGGATATTATAGGTTATTAGTTAGGAAGAATTGGCCAATGCTTGTGATATGTAGGTATAAGGCATTGTGTATATTCCTTTTAGCACTAATATATGTTGCATTTAATATGATTTTTGATTTAATTCATAAGATATCTTTTTCATGACAGGTGCAGTGGTAGAAGATATAGTGCCTTATCGATATTAATTAAGGTTATTATATATAGTATGGTAAGGTTACTTATCTTTTTTAATTTTATTTTAGATATTTTTTATTTGGCAATATAATACCCTAATATATGCATAGTTCAAGTGAATAGTGCATAAAAGAAGTGTAGGGGCTAAGCAAGTTTTGAGTGTACTTCTTAAAGTTGGATCCATGAGAATTGTTAATAGATAGAGTTGTTTACAAGATTTCTAGTTGCTTGAAAAATATTCAGAACATTACTTTGACAAACATGTTAGCCTTAGCCTATGGTTGACGTTTAGGTAGTTGTTTTATCTTTTGGTAGTAGTCAACTATGGTCCCAGCAAGGTTAGGTTGGGTTTGAGACATGAAAAAGTATACCAAGACTTTAGTTTGAAGGTAGAACACGATCTTGGGGTATGGTGAGATAAATAGGGGTAAAATAAACAAGTCATTATTTTTGTTTGATTTAGTTAAGAGGGTTTAATTTTTAAACTTAAGTTATGTTGTTAGATGTTGAACAAAAAAAAGGTGAATGATTACATTTGGAGTTTCATCGGGTGTGGCTTATGCTTAGAGTTTTATGTGAAAACCTTTAGAGTTTTAGAAGACCTTTAGAATTTTAAATGACTTAATTTTTAGGGTAAACTTGTTTTACAGAGGAGATAGTGTGAGACCTTGAAATTTAAACATTTGTATTTTTATATAAGTTGTTCATATTAACTATTTTGACTTTAATATTAAAATCTTTATAGAATTTGAAGTTTGAAGAAATTGTTTGATGTTTAGGAAATGATTCGTGGTTGATATTTAGTTCTCGATAGTGTTTATATGGGTTAATTGTGATGTAGTAAGACTTATTAGTCTAACATATAGTTAAAACTAAACAATATTTGATGTTTTAAGCACAATTTTTTATTGAAACATTAAGTTAGGGTGATTTAAGAAGTTATAAAATTTAAAAAAATTATATATTTCATAATTATACTAAAATTAAATAGGAATTTTTGGTAAAAGAGACTTGTAGATTCATTTTACGGTCACCACTGAATACTCTTTGATATTTTGATCATCACTTTTGGTAGGAATATCATATTGAAGAAATTTAAAGACTTATAGAAAGTTAAGAGAATTTTATATAACCTATAAAAATGAACCTAGAGCTCCTACCATTGACTAATTGATGATGGTGAGAATTTTCTTAATAAGGGATTCATCTAAATGAATAAAGTATTAAACTAACTAACTAACCCCTTTGCAACTTATTTTTAAAAAGGTGAAAACCAATAAATTTTCAAAACGAAAACCATTAGGAATAGAGCGAAATAGATGATATAGAGACTAAAGAAGAGAATCTTGGAGAATTTACATTATTTTTAACAGATTTACTTTTGTTTTTCATATGTTTTAAGGAAATGCTTGATTGATTATTTTGCCATATAAAAGAGTTCAAGTTATTTCGTATATAAAAGCTTATAGGATATAACTTTGGTTTTTAAAGTTAATTTTTATTATTTATGATTTTTAAACATTTTATTATGTGTTAATTAAGTAATTATACAGTTTTTAATTTTATGTCGAATTGTAGAGAAACCTAATTTAGGATAGGGGCATAATTATTTTTATAAAATTGATAGTTTTGAGGATTTTATCATGTTCTACTGAATATGAATTTTTGTAATTTGTGACATATATATTACTATTATGCATATGAAAGTGTTTTAAGGTGACAACAATGACTATTTTAAATATTGTGTATAATTACATTATTTGAACACATTTTTTATGTGTGTTATTAGTTTGATATGACAATAAATTTGTGTTACTTAATGTCTAGGCCTTACGATGGTATTGAATGTATTTATGTGTGATGTGTAGTGATGATATATAGTTAACTAATGCATATTATCTAGTATCATATTAGTACAAAACCAATTTGTTACTAGAAAGAACTATTTGAGGTCATAATGGGACAACTACCATTTTATTGTCTAAAGCAACTTATTTGGAACCAAATTTACACGAGTATAAGTATGATGATCAGGCGAATCAATAAGAACCTATCTTGAATAGGAAGAGGGTATTGTGTATATTAGTTTTCAATATCTATTATTTTTAATATTTATTTTTAAATTGGTAGATAACATATATTGTAACAGATTTAGTGGTGAAAGACATAGTGCCTTATTATCACCTGTCAATATTATTACATATACTATAATAGGTTTAGTTTTCTTATTTAATTTAATTTTAATTCTTTTATATTTGATAATATATTTATTAGCTCAAGGTTTTATATTAATGATTTTAATGATAATTTTATAATATTTCAATATTCAAATTTGGATTATTTCCATAGGTAACAATATAGTCTTGCAAAAGAATGTTTCCTTTCTTACAGGATCCTTTTTAATGAACTTACCTTATTAAGCAAATTGTACAGTTCTTCATACCCAGTACCAATGCAACATGAGCCCAAGCTAAATCATTGTATCTTCCAGAAGCAATTTGATCATGAGTACTTAAACTTCCTTCCATTAATATGCAATAAATGAAGACATATATCAAAATCATACACAATTCAATTTAATCCAAAACAATTCAATTTTATCTAACAAAATTCATCAATAAGTTAGAAACCAACAATTTGTATGATTACACAATTACACAATACGCAAGTCCATCATATGTAATATAACTCATTTTGTATGATTACCTCCCTAGATGAACATTTATAAATATATATATTTCTAGTTGGTAGGACTTGGTTTCTTGATAATGAGAGCATATGTTTGTGCTTATTAACTGGACAAATATTCGTGAGCATAGAAGATACATTCATGTGTATGAAAGTGAAACTTATAGCTAATAAATAAACCACACACTTGCTAGCAGGACTTTACAAGTTATAAAAGGAAATTAGTTTTGTCACATATGATTGAAGTAACAAGGTATGTTAACTTATGATTAAACTGCTTGCATGGTAGGTTATATGTTAAGCTTCACCACACTTTAATGACTTACAATTCAATGAAGAAATACATATCAATTTCTCATGATAATGAATTCTTATGATAATGAAAGAACTGATAGATGTATGATTTTTCTATTGATAGCATTAAGTTCTGCCTAATTTACAAGCCTATGACATTGACTCAATCACTTTAATGACATCTTATAGAAGCTCAAGTTTAATATCAACAACCAAAAAAAAAGATGGACCTTGACTATATTCCAAGGTATTGAATTTATTTAGATTTGATTTTAAAAATCAATAGTGAAGTTGAGATATCTTGTATAATATATATATAAGTACCAAGGAGTTTAGTTTATTAAAACATAGTGTATAAATTGTAAGATATCCTTTTCTAGAAGTGAAAGAATGCAATCATTATTTTTATATAATTTACAATAGTCCTCCAAGGAAAAGATAAACTAAACGTCAAAACTTCAAACACTTCTTCAGGCAATGCTTTAAATTTAATATTTGAAATTGAGGAAAATTATTATCAATTCTTTATCTTAATTATTTGTTAAAGAAGATGGAGGAAATTTTAATTAAGTTCCATTAACGTAAAAGAAGAAGAAATTATTAAAGTGTACTCGTTTTAATTATATAAAACTCTAAATTATAATACGTGGATTGGAAAGAATCATATTCATAATTATTCTTGCAATGCCTAAAAGTCAAGTTTCTTTTATATGATGAATTGATGATAGTTTGTGATTACTTACAAGTTACAATTGCAAATGGTATGATATGCTTAAAATTAAAAATCTTAATTCATGCATGGCCGAATGAACCAAATCATGATTCATAACCAACATCATCAACCCCATTCAAAACTATCCAATTCCAAATTTCCAACCCAACACAAATCACAAATCCACAAATTTTATTTCCAACTTCCAACTTCGAACAATTCAGTTTCAACCCATTCACAATGTCAATATTCACAAATGCAATTAATTAGAAAAAATAATTAAAAACAAACCTAAAAATTCTCAACGTATGTGGTGGTTCAGATTTTCAGGTCAGGTGACTCAGGTCAGGTTTAAATCTGGATCTTTTTTAGATACAACGATTGTTAACTCCAGAAGTAGTGGTGGCAAGCAGTAGTAAATGGTGGACGATAGTGGAGAGCGAACGGTGGACGGTGGTGGGCATGCAGTGTAGGCTGAAAATAGTTCAGTCGTGGTGAGTCCATGAGTGGCGACGCGTGGATACTAGAGAGGAGGTCGTATGGTGGTGGCGTGGAGGAAGAGGAACCGGTTGTCGTTGGCTAGAGAGAGCCACTGGAGAGGAGAACGAGAGAGACATTAGAGAGTGAAAGATGAAGAATGAGAGAGAAGTAGACGGATGGGTCGGGGGTTTTAAGAAAAGTTTCAATTTTGCTAATTAGTCCCTGAGGTTTTCAAACCTAATGATACCGGCGATATACGGCCGATATTTTGAATACTAGCTAATACTACGCAAAAATCTTGGTATCAATCGATACCCAGGTCAGTACCTTTTTAACCTGTACTGTTATGTTTTTTGGCTGATACAGAATAGTACTCGTAACCATAATCAAAAGTGCCTTCTTAAATGGATATATTACCGAAGAAGTGTTAGTTAAGAAACCTCTAAGTTTTGAAGATGAAAAACATCTTGATTACGTGATGAAGTTAACTAAAGCTCTGTATGGTCTAAAGTAGGCTCCACAAGCATGGTATAAGAGGTAAGTAACTTTTTCCTTGAGAATAACTTTGGAAGAAGAAAGGTAGATAAAACCTTATTCATTAAGAAAAAGGAGAATGATTTACTCGTAGTGCAAATATATATTAATGACATAATATTTGGTGCTACTAATCTGTTGGACCCTAATTCTTGATTGAAATGTAAAATTATTAAATGACAATGAAAGGAAAATTTTGGGGTGAATTATGCATGTACAAAGGAAAGAAAAATGCAAGAATTGAAATGATTGTGTTTAATGTGCTATTT
>JAOTIZ010000203.1:11826305-11844593 GCA_027123425.1 Erythroxylum panamense | reverse complement strand
CTTTTTCCTCACTTTCACTGTCATTGCTAGCTTCTCCACTAATTTCATTATAGCAGGCTGCTCAAGACAAGTTAATTCAACAATTCCCAGAAACCCCCGTGGGTCCTTAACGCACTTAGGCTCAAGCCAATCTTCAATTGTCTTGACGTTCCGGGGATCAGTTACTACTCCCCCTTCCGAGATTGTATAACCCAAATATTCCACTTGGCGAGCCCCAAGTACACATTTACTCCCTTGCAAGAACAATTAATTGTCCTTCAGTGTTTGAAGCAATGTTGTGAACACCGTATCAGACTTGGTACCGAATTAGTTTTGATACGATACTATGCTGGTACCAAATAATACCGAGTATCGTTTTCGGTAATTTTTTAAATTTATGAATAGTCCTTGATTTTTTTAAAATTACAAAATAGTCTATTGTTATATTGTGCAGTTGTACTGTATACTTTTAACCATTTCTCCAAAAATCATAATAATAAATAATAATCATAATTAATATGAAATAACAATAATTTTTAGATATTTCACATATAAATAATAACCACAATTTATATGAAAAAAGACAATCATCATCATACAAATATAAAATTAAGAACAATACAAAGTATTTAAAATATTACAATTTCATCATATAATAAATAATAATTACATCAAAACATCCAATAAAAAGAACAATTAATATATTTAACTCTCAACTTATTACAATTTACAACAAAAGTTTGAGATGAGGAAACAATCAAGTAGAAGTCAAATTTGAAACAAAAACGTTTACAATTACATTACATATATAGAATTTAACATATACATCAAATATAAATAAAATTAAAAGAAGAGGAAAAACAAAAATTGAAACGAAATTTAATCATCTACAGGAGGATACTATCTATATCTACACTAATCCCAATTATTATTTAGTACAAAATCCTTATCATTGAGAGGAATTTCATCATCATTATCACTTAAATTCAATGCACCAAATGACATGCCAATGCTTTCCCATCTAAGATTGTCTTCCAAGTCATTGACATCTACCAAATCTAGTTCTTTAGTCATTGACATCTACCAAATCCAGTTCTTTAGTCAAAAGATTAATATTATCAATAGAAATTGGATCAACTCCTAGTAAACAATAAATTTTAATTTTTAGAAAATTATAAGAAAGTATATCAAAATTAATAATGATAATAACATACCTTTCCTAAAGCTTTAAATTGTGACGAATAAAAACCAAGCCATTCAACCTTTTATGCTCTAATTTATTCCTTTTCTTAGAGTGGATAAATTCAAATCTACTTCAGTTTTGTTCACAACCTGTTGCACTCACACATTAACTTAAAGTTTGAGTTATAAACCTTTTCAATTATATCATTTCCGAATTTATCCCACCAAGAAATTGTAAGTTGCAAGATAACAAAAGTAGCATTGTAAACAAAATAAAGTGATAATTAATTTTCATCAAATAAGAAAAAGGAAACAACTAATACCTGGAGAAAGTTTTCCTCTTTGTAGAATATCAATCAGCATCCAAAATCCTCATAAGACAACTTATAAAGCTCTATTGTGAGCTTAAGAGATCTTGCATTACGTCAATACCAACAATTGTTGTAATAGTTAAAAGCATTCTTCTATTAACTTTAACTTGCTTAGTAAATTTGATCTAAAATAGACAATAGGATTCAAAAATGCCCCAACTGTAAATAACCAAAAAGAAAATTGTCTTTCTCTTCTCTCATTAATGATTGCAAGATACGATGTATACAAAAAATGTCTATGTTTCAGATTAGCCTTGATTGCTTTTGTCGCTCTCTCTATAGCATCATAAAAATAACCTATTGTTGGCTTTTCTTTATTATCAATCAAGCGAAGCACCCTTACCAAAGACTTATAAACTAAGATAACAAATTGGCATTGAGACCAAAATTCTCTATCTTCCATTATAATTCTACAAACCTCCACTCTGGCTAAGATGCAATTCATTTATCACTTGTAAACATTTGTCTTAACTCTTTCTTCAGCGTAACAAATTACTGAAGTGAGAAAAAATTTGTTGTAAATTTTATCACAGTAGGACAACTTAAATTCCTACTATTGGTAAATTCCATTCTCATTAAATTCAATACCCATGCACAATTATAGATGAACTTGGTCACCTTTTTAGCTCTTTGCGTAGTCTCGTCAATAATAGAAAAATATCTAGGATCCTCTATATTCTCCAACATTAGGTGAAACACAAGGAATCCAAAAAAAAAGAATTATACTTATTCTACAACCTTCTTCCTGCTATTTTATAAGCATAATCATTGTCAGTAATAAACTGAACAATATTTTCTAGCCCTACTTCATTCACAACTTCATCAAATATCTCAAACAAAGTCTTAGTATTCCTAATAAGGCCAGATGCATCAATAGATTTCAAAATATTGAGTCATTTGTAGAATAAACTAAAACATTAATAATAGGCTCTTATCTTCTATTTATCTAACCATCACATATGATTGAGCATCCATAAGTAGCCTAATTCACTCTTCTTTATGCCAAATAACTTCTAATTTCATAAACAGGACAACTTAAAATTTTACCTCTTATGTCATCAATCAAAGGTTCACTATATTCTGAACTATAAGAGGCTATTTGCATATAATATAGGTTGATGATAATAAGACTAAGAAGCATTGAATAATGAACTTGTATCATACCATCATCTAGCTATTGTCATATCGACACATCTCTTGAATGTATTGCACTATGAATTAAAGGTTAAGCTTTAGGAGTTGTTCGTGGCGTAACAAAACTAGTCCCCTACCTTCTTCTCTTCCTCACATCAGGTCAAGATGTCTCTTCTTGGGCTTGGGATGGAACACTACTACTACCAACTTCAACATTTCCACAATCACCACGAAAACCAGTAAACAAACTTCCAATACCAATTTCAAAATTCAGCATTTCCCTTCTATCTTTCTTATGTTGATATTCTTCAAGCGATGTTATCATTTACCACTTCATATTATGACTTACTTTTATAGGGTTCCATCTTCTTTATCCTCAACTAAATGTTTCTTTAATCGAGTGATTCCTCTATCTTTCAAATGTTTGTTACAAAATAAGCAAATAGTATGGTTCCTCATACTGAGAACTAATGCAGTTTAAGCCCCAGTTATATCATTGTATCTTCCTAAAGTAGCTTAATCAGGAGTACTTGAGCTTCCTTCCATTTATCTATAAAAAGAAATGAATGCATATATCAAATCCATCTTATATAATACAACTCATTTTGTATGATTACATCATCCACAATTAAATTTCATCGAACACAATTTACTATAAGTTAAAAACTAACAATTCAATTATTCAACAAACATAATTACATAAAATATATATAAACAATTTTCATTTCCATCAATCACAAAACATACATAAACAATTTCAATTTCCAACAATTTTGAACAATTTCAATTCAAAGTTTCAAACATGAGGATTAAGTTGAACGGTATAATTTGCACAATCACCTAATAATGAATGACTTATCTTATACAATTATTCATACACATCTATTCATAACATGAGGATCAAGTTGAAGGATATAACTTCTTTGGAAATGTTTTTTTTCTTATTTAAAGCTTTGAATTTTCTTTTCATTTCTAGCAAACCATAATATTATATACACCATTCTATATTTGGTTCTTAAAGACATAAGTTGCTTCTACGATTTTTAATAGACACTAAGAAGTCTTAGTATAAATGGTTGGAGTTTAGCCTACAAAATGTCAAAATGTTCACGATTTGGAAAAATGTTCCTTTAGGACATATATACATCACTACTTTCACATATTATGTATTGTAAATATTTATGATAGCCCACACATATACATTACCAAATAATTAACATATTTTATTCTCAATTAATTATTTACCCAAAGCCAACACCCAAATACCATTAACTATAATCGAATTATTATTAATTTACAATAGCATAATTTTATACTCAATTAATTATTTACCTAAAGCCAATACCCAAATACTAAAAATGAAATACCATTCCATAAATTTTAAGAATGTGTCAATTAATTATTTAAGTCTTTGTATTCTTGGTTTTAATTTAAGTTGTTTCAAACTTTCAATTCACATCATCACAAATCTACATGTCGTGCATTTCAATCATAAAAAAACTTAACATAAATCTCATGTAAACCAAACCACAATCAATGAACCAAACTAGAAATAAACCAAAACAAAACTGTGTATCATTTCATTCAACTCCAATGTCCAATCTGATATCCAACCTATCGCAAATCACAATTCTAATTCACAATTTAATTCCAACTTTCAACTTCCAAGTTCTAACCGATTCATAATCACAAATGCAATGAAGCAAAAAGGTCAGTTGAAGAGCCAAAACATAATTAAAAAAATTCACAGCTTCAGGTTTTTGGATTGGGTAAATATGGTATTATTCTATATATGGAAACTAAAGGTAAGTGGAGGAGAGCAGTCGATGACACGATGATAGTGGCATGGAGGAGGTTCAGTGGTGGCATGGTGGTCCTCGTGGAGGAGCTAAAGATGGTGGTGTGTTCATATGGAGGAGCCAAGGAGAGATCAAAATAATGTGATGCTGACGTGGACTAAGGAGGAAGATGACAGTCACCGAAGAGGGAGCAACACCATCAGAGAATGGAGAGAAGAATGAGAGAGAGATAATGGAGGTAAGTGAGAGTGTGTGAGAGATTGCGTGAAAAAAAAGTCAAAAGGTAAGCAGCAGATATGCGTTGGCTCTCTGGGGGGTTTAGGTTAAAAAATTTTCATATTTACTAAACAGTCCCTACTTTTTAAAAAAAATTAAGGTATCAGTCAGTACGTAAATACTGGGCGGTACCAAACGAAAACTTTCGGTACCGAAGATTGATCATACCACTCCATTGTTTAACTAATACGATACATTCTAGAATGGTATTCATACTGTTGATATGTTATTGGATTTATATCAGATCCCGATGCTACAATTGTGTTAAAATATATGAATTATGATTATCTCAAATAACATAGGAGAATTAATATGATAATTATTGTTGGTAAGCTTCTTTTCAAATTTGTTGAATAATAAGCCTTACTTCTTACTTACCATATCAACCAATTAGTAAGAGTTACTTGCAAACATGATACAATGCCTTATGCTAATCGGGAAAGAGAACTGATACAAAAATGGTTGTTTGAATCTTATAGCCATATTTGGTTAACTTCTGATAATTGGACAAATAAAGTATCAAAGGATGAATATACATGCATTGTTGCCCATTTTATTGATAACAAGTGGAATTTTGTACGTAAGGATAATTTCTTTTAAGGCACTAAATTCTCTTTTTAATATATTATCACTTATAAATGAAGTAGTATTTTTGTTTGACCTAATGCAAGTTAACTATATTGTCATTACATTATATGTCTTATAATGATAATACGGTTAACTTTCTAAATTTTTATCTTGCGACAATTAGCTTATTATTTTGTAATAAATAATTTTTTCATGTTAGATGTTCTTGTCACATTCTAAATCTTATTATGCAAGCATGACTAAAACTGATTGATGATTTTTTTTGCTAAAACCTGAAATGGATTTAAACATTTGGATATGTTTATTCCAAAGCTTAAGAATTTCTTTAAGATGTCTTTAAAAAGCTTTCATTTTAATGAGACAAAGAAACCAAGGACTGATGTATGCATAAGGGAGAATTCTACCTATATTATGATTAATTGTGCTTTACATTACAAGATTGATTATTTGTTGTTCTTTTGTTGATGGTGCAATAGAATGGCCCCAACATATTTTGATTCACTGGGCAATAAAGAGTTCAATAATTTTTCACTTACTAATGAGAAATGGTATAAAGTAAAAGCTCGTCGCAAGTTGTTGAAAGTACTTTATGACATAATATTACTCTTTTCTGGTTCACAATATCCAACATCAAATGTTTACTTTAAAGGTGTAAGAAATTTTTCTAAAAAATTAAAAGATATTAAATAAAACCTTTCTCTATCTATGAATAGTATACACTTAAATATAAACTTGTTTTGAATTTAATGTATTGAGTCAAAGAATTGGGCCACTTGTATAGGTCCAAAGAATATAAAGTACAACTCAAAATTTAGAAGATATCTAGAGATGTCTTTATCTATAATTACCTCTTCAAATATCTAGATACCTTAGAGAAATATCTCCAATTATCTATTTGAAATATCTAGATACCTTGTAGAAATACCTTAAGTACATAAACATTTTAAAAACTAGTTGTATATATTAGTTATGTAGAAGGATCCCTTAATAGTATAAACATGAGTCCTTCCTATTTTATAATGATAAGTTCTGATAAGTTGAGTTGAGTACTAATTGCAAGTGAGAGTTCCTCTTCCATTAAAAGTGTCTTTCACATCTTTAAGTTATTACTAAAGTTCTTAATGTGAATTTAAAATTTCTCTCCTAGTTTTAGTAGAGTGTCCACTCTAAACTTTCTTTATCATCTTCGTTATATTCTTACAATCAAAGATGAAAAGTGACGTGGCTCTCCAAGTTCCATATATAGTTCTCCAAGGAGACTATGACAATTAGAGTAACAAAATGAAGGCTTTTATTTGGAGCATACAACTTTTGGGAGATTATAAAGAATGACTATATTGAGCCAAAAGATGAGACTACTTTTTCTCAACCTCAAAAGGATGTCTTAAAGGTTCAAGGAAAAGAGATAAGAAAGCTCTCTCCCTCATATTTCAAGTTATAGATGATGATGTTTTTAATTTGATCTAAACCTCTAACAAGTTCAAGGAAGCATAGAAGAAATTTCAAGTATCATGTAAAGGAGAGGTGAAAGTAAAAATGGTACACCTCCAATCTTTAAGAAGTGATTTTGAAGCTTTACATATAAAAGAAAATCAAACTATAAGCAGTTAATTTGCAAGAGTTATGGTTATAGTTAATCAAATGAGAAAGAATGGATAAACATTACTAATATAAGAGTGATGGAGAAAATTCTTTGTTCTTTACTTCTAAAATTTGCATGTATTGTAGTAATTATTGAAGAAATAAATATTTGGAGATTATGTCCATTGAACAACAAAAGGCTCACTTAAAGCATATGAAGAAAGGTAAAATAGGAAGCAAGAGGTCTTGGAGCATATTCTTTAAACCAAGATTACTTTAAATGACAGGGAAAGAAAATTTAACACCAAAAGAGGTCAAAGAGCAAGAAGTTTAAATGAAAGACATAAAATTCAAATATGATGAGGCTTCAAACTATCTAACAATATAATAAAAGACCCAAGAAATCTATCGACAAGAAGGCATGGAAGAGTAAGCATGCCAAAGCATGCCAAGAAATGATGGAGGCCAAAGGTATTGAAAATCTTAAGTTGAATATTTTAATTATCAAAAACTTGACTATTTTGCTTTAAATGTAAAAATGCTTTTAACAATGTCAAAGAGAAAGTTCATTATGTTCAGGAGGAGAATTAAGAAGAATCCACTATATTGTTTGCTTACAAAGGAGAAAAAGGTATGGAAAAGAGAACTTAGTCCTTGAACACTGATGTTAGTAACTATTTGTGTTGGAGTAAAGATACGTTCGTAAAGCTTGATAAGTTAATAAGTGGCAACACTACATTTGGAGATATATCCAATATATGTCTCAAAGGAAAAGATAACATCTTAATTCTTTTAAAAGAAGGAAGGCACAAGTTTGTTTCAAATGTATATATATGAAACACAATATTCTATGTTTGGGCCAACTCTTAGAGAAAGGTTATGATATTTGCCTTAAAGATAATAGTCTTTCAGTAAAAGATCAAAGAAATAATTTGATAGCCAAAATGCCAATGATATAAAGTAGAACATTTTTAATTGACATCCAAATTTTATGTGATAAAATATCTTTAAGATTTCATCAAAGACCCGTCTTAGCTTTGGCACCTAAGAATTGGGCATTTAAATTTTAAACATTAAAGTTATTAAGTGAGAAATGAATGGTAAAAGGACTACTTTCCATTGATTATCCGGATAAATTATGTAAGGGGTACTTACTTGGAAAGCATTTAAGAAAAGCGTTTCAAAGGAGGCCACTATAAGAGCTAAGAAGCTATTACAACTCATACATATCGACACATATGGTCTAATTTCACCTTACTCCTTTGATAAAATATATATTTCCTTCTCTTTATTAATGATTTTGTAATAAAGACTCACGTCTAATTTTTAAGGAGAAAATGAAGATATCTTGTGATTTTACAAGGTTTAAGGCACTTATTAAGAAATAAAATGAATGTGTGAGCAAGGCTTAGAGGAGGATAATTCACATAAAGAGAGTTCAGTAAATTTTTTTAAGAGCATATAATTTGTTGTCCTTTAATAGTTTCTAGAGCTTCTTAATAAAATGGAGTAGCAGAGAGAAAGAACAAAATTGTTATTAAAACAGCTCAAAGAATGTTGAAAAATAAAAGCATGTAAAAAGAGTTTTGGGCTAAAGTCCTGGAATGTATGGTCTATTTATCTAACCTCTCACGAACAAGTATTATACAAAGAAGAACATCACAAGGGGAATGAAGTGGATGCAAACCTAGCATTGCCCAATTGAAGGTATTTGGAAGCATAGTTTATGTCAACACACTAGATGAAAAAAGATCAAAACTTGACGGAAAAGAGTGCAAAGTTTGCATTTATTACTTATGATGAAAGCTCAGAAGTCTATGAGTTTACAATCTAAGCAATGGTAAAGTATTCATTAGTAGATATGTAAAGTTTGATGAAGAAGATGCATGGCAATGGGATGTCCAAGACGGTTGTAAGCAAGAATACAAACAAGTGAAGAAGCACAAGAGGGCTATGGGAAAAAAAAAAGAGATTTATAAGGCATAATTGAGGTAAAAGAATCAAAATGACTTGACTTTATTTTGTCACTTTGCCAATTATGAATAAATAGATTTTTAAAAAGTGGCTCAATATAAGAAATGGAGAAATACTATGAATGGTAAGAGTAATTCTATTATAAAAAATAATATAGGGAGATTACAACACTTTCAAAAGGGCAAAAGATAATTAGAGTAAAGTGGGTTTATAAGATAAAAAAGAATGTTGAAGGAGAGGTAGAAAGATACAAGGAAAGGCCAGTAATAAAAAGCTATAAGTAAAAAAGCCAACATTGATTATAAATAGGTATTTATGCCCAATTTTTGTTATAATATTAGATTAATTATTTATTTAGCAACCTAAAACTAAAAGTAAGATTCATCAAATATTTGTAAATTTGGCTTTTTTAAATGACTTCTTTTAAGAGAAAGTATATATAGAACAACTTTTGAGTTATATGGTCATAAAGACAAAGTAATAGAGTTAAAGAAAGCCTTATATGGCTTAAAGCAAGTGCCAAATAAATTGTATAGTAGAATTGACAAAAATTTCAAGACACTAACTTTACAAAATGCCCACATATATCTTAATTGTTTGCTTATACGTAGATGATTTGATCTTCACGAGCAACAATCCTAGGTTGATTGAAGAATTAAAAGTCGCAATGAGAAAGGAGTTTGAGATGTCTAAGGTTAGCCTTATATCTAACTATCTTGGCATTGAAGTAAAGTATTCAAAAGAAGGCAAATTCATCTCATAAGAAGGTTATGTAAGGGATATGCTCAAGAAATTAAAGATGGATTAATGCAAGCCTATTAAAACACCTATTAAATGTGAAATCAATTTATCCAAGCATAAAGGAGAAAATATAGATCCTACACTATTCAGAAGTCTCATTAGGAGATTAAACTATTGACATGTACAAAGTCTAACATCCTTTACAGAGTTGGACTTATTAGTCGCTAGATAAGCTCATCTATAACCATACATTTATAGAAGACTGAAAGGATTCTCCATTATATTAAAGGGGACTTGATTATGACTTACTCTATTCACTATCCACTAAGTTCAACCTTGTTAGCTTTTGTGATAGCGATTAGACTAGAGATGTTGATGATAGAAAAAAAGCATTATAAGAGAAATATTGTCTTCATTTAAAGTTATAAAAAGTAACCTACTCTTACCTTTTCCACTATGTGAAGTTGAGTATATGGCTACTCGTTCTTGTGTTTTTCATGTCATTTCACTAACAAGTTTGATGAAGGCGCTTCATATGTCGTAAGAAGAGCCTAGGAAAGTTCTTATTGATAACAAGTTTACATTAGCCTTGGCTAAAAATATAAACTTTCGTGATAAGAGCAAGCATATAGATACGAGATACCATTTTATAAAAGCATCCACAATGAGAAAAGAAGTGGAGAGGGAGTACGTGAAGACTCAAGATCATGTAGCTAATATCTTCACAAACACTTTTTAAAAGGATATCTTCATCAAGCTTAAAAGCAACTTTAGAGTTACTGAATCAAGTTTAAGGGGGTGTGGGAATATAAACTTATTCTGGATTTCATGTATTGGGTCAAAGAAATAGGTCAATCGTGTGAATATAAAGTATAACCTGAATTCTGGAAGATGCCTAGAGACTTCTTTATCTAGAAGTACCTCTTCAAATATTTAGATACTTTAAAGAAATATCTCTCAATTATCTAGGTATAAATATCTAGATAATTTGTAAAAATATCTTTCGTATAGAAATATATTAAAATCGAATGGTGGATATTAGTTGTGTAAAAGGATATTTGAATGATATATAAATAAGGATCCTCCCTCTTTTGTAATAACAAATGAGAAGTTAAGCATTAGCTATGAACGAGAGTCCTTTTCCTATTAAAAATGTCTTTATCATCTTTAAGTTGTTACTAGAATTTTTATTGAGAATTTTTAAATTCTCTACTAGTTTTATAAGAGTGTCCAGATTAAATCTTCTTTGTCATCTTCATTAGAAGCCCATCACCTTCCAATAGTAAGATCTATAAAGTGTAGAAGAGGTTGACAAGAATTGGCCAGAGTTCTCTTTGTTATTATCATGTGATGTTGGTTTAGACTCTCGCTATAAATTGACTTAACAAGTGAATAAGTACTTACTCATGGTACTTGAATGTTACAAAAGTAATAGAAAAGAAGCATGACTCAAAATGTCGAATCTTCTTATATTTCAAGTAATGGTAAACAATTACTCATAACACTTGAATGTCACAAAAGACAAAAGTAACCGGGAAGATAGCATCACTCAAAATATTGAATCTTCTTACAATTCAAATAATGGTAAAGAAAGTAAAGTTCTCAAGAATTTGATTATAAATAATATTTGCACTCAATATTTCATCCTAAACTTGGATAATCAAACTTTTAAAAAAAATTGAGATGTATGCTATAAATTCAGATAGTGATATTGATATATTAGAATATTGGAATGTAACTTCTAAAAGATTTCTTACTTTAGTATATTAGCTATAGATCTTTTAACTATTTATATTTTTATATGTTTTTCAGAATTTGTGTTTAGTTTGACTAAAGAAATGGTAAATCCATCTCTTAGTGAATAGATAAATTTTATTTATATTTTAAATTACTTATTCTATTTAAATTATTTGTCATAAGGAATAATAACGATTTTTTTTAGTGATAATGATAAAGAAAAATGATGATATTGAATAATTTTAATTTAATTATTATGAATTTATATTTTTATTTTAGATTGAATTTATGGTTTGATCAATAATCAAATATTTTAATTAAATTTAATATGACTTTGTGTACTAGAATATAAATCAATAATTGTTAAAATCTTTAGAAAATATAAAATTATGAATTAGATTTAAATTTTAAAATTTAAAATTTTATAATGTCATATTTAAATTTAAAATCAATCCCATTTCATTAGTTGAATTGAGCATGAGCCTAATGACAAAATTTTTGGGTAGACTTTATTGAAACTCATCAAGTCAGGAACTTCATTGACCTTAATTTTGGATTTTTTTTTCTTTTTGTTGAGAGTATTAATCTCTTCGTTGGATAAAAGTGACAAGAGAGTTTTGGATAAAAGTCACAAGAGAGTTTTGGAATGTGTCGTATCTGCAATGGCGAAAAGATACCCCAAGTTAACCGGTGGAAGCCTTCTCGTTCTTCATGATCATGCGGAATGACTTGACACGATCTTCCTCTACTATATCTCTCAACACATCGTCTTCAATCTTTTCTGCTTGCCAACGAGAAGGGTCTTCGACAAATGCTTCACTGAATATCATACTCGAAAGCCACTCCTTCCATGTGGTCCTACGATACTTGTCCTCTTCAAGTGTTCCCGTTGCAAGAAGTTGATACACGTACACCACCTTCTGTTGACCAGGCCTGAATGCTCGAGCAATAGCCTGTTTCGTTTTGGAAGGATTCCACTCTGAGTCCAGTAGAATCACACGTGAAGCTGCAGTCAAGCTAATGCCTTCAGCACATGCTGAGATTGAAGCAAGTAATACACTTGAAGGACTACCAGATTCTTCAAACTTATCCATAACTCTTCCTCGTTCAAATAGTTCAAGATCACCTGTTAGGACTAGAATTTCTCTGCCCTTTTGCCACCTGAAGACTCTCTCAAACAAATCAATGAAAAAATTTATGGGTGCAATGTTGTGGCAAAATATAAGAACCTTCTCATTCCGGACTGCTCGATACAGAAGATTCAGAACAAACATCACTTTAGACCCTTTTCTGAAATCTAATTTCAGCTTCTCCATAGCTGTCAATTCTTTTGGAGTAAAGAACTTTTTAACACACTTAGAAGTTTTGACTAACCAAGGGTGTATCGACGCAAGTGTTATCAAAAGTTCCAGTTCCAGAGGGTATCCATGATATGTGGCCATTATTTTATGAAGTTTTACCAAAAACTCTTGTTGTATAGCTGTCGAGTTCATCAATAGAGTGTAAATTTGTAAACCTGGGAGGCTATCAGAAGCTCCGCCTTCATATACATCAATAAACCCATTAGTAATTTTCTTCAGCATATTTAGACCCTGCAATCTTTCATCTGATATGTTGGAATCAATTTTCTTTGCAATGATATCTAGGAAAAATTTCCTTGCTCGTGCTTCCAACAAATGGGGCGCTTTTCCTTTCTCTTTCTTCTTCCTCTTCAACTTCGGATCCAACTCTCTCAAAACTTCTGTAATGAACTTAGGCCTAGCCAGGCACAGGGTGTTGAAATATTCACAAAAGTTATTTTGAAACAAAGTGCCTGAAAGAAGCACCCTCAAATCAGTTTGCACTTTCATCAGAACCTTTCTCAGCCTTGATTTCGTGCTTCTAGGATTATGGCCTTCATCTAGAACGAGGATCCCAGGACTTTCTCGCAACACTTTGGCCATATACTTTCTGTGAGCAAACTTGGAATCTTCTCTCATCAATGTCAGAAATGAGGTGTAGCCCATCACCAAAACACTTGGCTGTGCCTGCCATTTCTGAATTTTCTCTAGGCAATCCAAAACATGCATGATATCTTGAGAAAGTTGTGGACCACTACTGCCTCGAAATGTCAGTGACTTCTGCCTGAAGGCTCTAAAGGTTCTGCTACCATGCATAAGATGAACAGGGATTGGACTTTGCCACTTTATAAATTCCTTGTACCAGGTATAGAGAGTCGTTTTTGGAGCAAGGACCAAAGGTCTTTTTGCTGGAAACAACTTTAAGTAGCTAGCAAGAAATGCAATGATAAGAAAGGTTTTTCCAGCTCCAGGAGTATGAGAGACTACACATCCTCCTATCTTCTTTGACACCTTTTTCATTAGTCCTGGGACCAAAGAACCAGCAGTATTTCTCCATAGAAACTCAAAAGCTTTTTGCTGGTGCACGTGCAATTTCTTTCTGAGCTCAGGAACCAAGGCCCAAACATTCTCCTTTTCTTCTGATGAAGGCCTGTCTTTAGAGAAAGCTTGATTGCTGAAAAGCTTCATGCCTTCATCTTCATCTGACTTAAGCTCTGAATGTTCTATGCATGGTTTGTTCTCTGTTGCCCAGCCGGTGAAGTCCATCTGGAAAAATGTCATTTGCATTGATGTCAGCAAACTGTACAAAAGACTAAAATCATGACGCTCTGTTTTATCACAATAGAAGCTCGATTTATATATTCGAAACAGATCATAATCAATTCCAAGTAAGTGATAACCACAGAGCATATTCCTCAACTAAATAATAACTACAGAACCTCTGTTGTAGGTTTCGTTACATTATTACACATTTCAGCACGGAGATAAAGATCCTTTCTCTTCTGCAATTTAAGAACATGCCACCATAGATCTATCTGAAGGACGAGCAAGAAAGGCAGTAACCATAACACATATATTGCTCTTGAATTCAGATTTGACTTACAAATGGTGGTGATACATATTTTATTTCGCATCTCACGAAGCCACATATATGGCATAAGATTCCAATTTCTTCATCTAGCTTGAATTCATGCTGGCAATATGCGTTTGAGTTTCTCTTCATCCGACTTGAAACTTGAACCTGAGAATGAGCAATAAAGTACGAAAACTACAGTACATAAGAATATTTCTATGTGAATATGTGCGGAATGTGTGCACATAGGATTCTAGATACATCAACGTGTGCATAACTCATGATATTATCTACCTAAGATACAGTCGAGCAAAATCCCAACTCAAACTTCACATACCTCGTTTTCCTCTGAAAGATAAACCGATGCTAGCGATATTTCCATATCCCTCCATAACATTTCAGTTTCTGAAATTTCACCCTCCTTTGCAACTGATGACAGTTCCATTTCCTCTCTGTGATGTACGAAGGTTTTTGCCTTAAACTGCTCCCACTGGTCAATTATAGGCGGTTCTTCCTGTGACATGATTGTGGAATCAATATTTTTCATGTATGAATGTATAAGTTTGTTATACACCCTGGCACTTAAAGTTGGCTTCGTACGAGTCCTTGACTCACAAGAAGCCTCCATCTTTGGACGTATAGAACAATATCTTGCATTTCCAGCTTTCGAAAAAGATGCACTTCCGATCCATTTACTTTCAAATACCATATCTTCCCAGTCAAAGTTATCTTTGCTTGGTGCAGTAGTGGAATTTTTTCTGTTATAGTAAAGGAGCGAAGCTTTCTTAGTCCATCTGAGTGGTTTGACAGAATTATTACGAGGGGAATCAAATTGCTCGACTATTATCGGGTCACCATCAGTAGGCACAGGAACAATAGCAAGTTGAGATCCATCAGTATTTCTTTGGGCCACACCTGATTTAAGCTTCCTTGACATAGACTTTGACGCAGAAGCAGGAAGAATGCCAGATGTGTCAAGTTTAATAGAATGAACTAATTTATTTGTTGTATGTCTATTCGAACCACCTGCGCATGCGCTGATCAAATAGGACAATGGCATGTGCAGTTCATCATCCTTCCACTTATCTTGCGTGAATGGCATGATTCGAAGCAAGCCATCATCTCTCACTGGAGGAATGCCCCAATCTAGGAAACGTTCAGGTTGTACATTACGACGCTTAGATCTCCGTAAGTTCATAACGTTGTCCAACCGTAATGGTTCAGCCTTATCTATAATAGAAGCAGATGATGCCTCAATGGTATCAACAGCAATAAATTGCATCACAGTGGGAGTTAACGTATCATTGTCCAGCTTGAAATTCAAAGAAGTTTGATGATTATTTGCTCTTACCAAAACGTGGTCATCCTCTGAAATCTGATAGACAATCTTTCTCTGAACTGATCTTACATCAAACACGATTTGCTTCAGTACAGATGCCACAAGTAGCCATGTAAGATCAGATAAGAACTTCCCCGAGAACAATTTTGTTCTTTGTACCAAAGGGCAGTCCTCAGAGGAATTCCAGCGATATGCTTGTCCTTCACAAGGCCAATTTTCAAGCCTTTGAAGAATGGAAATTTGATCAACCCCAATTAGTTTAGTAACTTTACTAACTTTTCCTCTCTCTGAACCAAGATGTCCTTGGTTAACGTACAGCTTAACAAAAAATAGACATGAACATCGAAGTTCATGAGTCTTTCTCTGTATAGAACTTATTTTAGCATCAATCCACACCTATGTGACAAAGAAAAACTTGGAAATCAACCCCAAATGTCACAATTCCTTCCAAGGGAAGCATATACAATCAACAGATGTGATCATTAAGTTCAATGTAACATTAACTTACAGGTGCTGGATTTTGTTCTTCAGAGTCCTCGTTGTCGTTACAGGTTGAGAGCACACAAACATCAATTCCAGGTCTCAAAAAGCAAATGCAATCAGATATAGTCGCCTTCCTTGACTTTATGCGAATGTTTGCGTAAGGTCCAGTCTTTGCTGTCGATTGAGTATTGTCAGTAAAATTCATTATCATAAGCCCATCCCTAACTTCAATGAACTCCACACTTTGCCATGAGCCATTCCGCAGGGCCTCAAAAGCTGGCAGATAAAACTCATTAAGGAAGTCTTCGAAAAGGTTTTAATTTAGAGAGCAATTCACTTACTATTGTCAACCAATTACTTCAGAGTTCAGCCTTACCAAATGAAAAGATATTATGCACACCTGATCTACTCACTCAGGTCAGTCTATTCCACACATTCAAGGCCAAAGGCGTTTTAAAAAATCATGAATCTTGTTAATTTGATCTAGCTCAAGGATATAGCGGTTTGACCAATTTCTGTTTAAAAAAATTGGACCTCCACATTCTAACTACTTCCCAGTATGGCATCAAGATCATAACGGCATTATCAGCTGCTACAATTCGATATGATTCAAAATCATGAACCAAAAAAGAAAAAAGAAAATGTCACAAGCGTACAGCGGCTTCAACTTCGAGAAAAAAAACACTTGATAAACGAAATGAAGTGTTTCAGCCTGGAAAGTTCCCCATGAAAATAATTGTATATATAAAAAGAAAAAGAAAAGAAGGCAAGAAGGTGTAATTACGGGGATCATCAAATGGATGTTGAGATTCATCTAGACGCTTTCTCTTCATTGTTGATCCGGCTATTGTTTATTTCTTCACAGAGACCTGCAATCCAAGTTTCACGTTTACTCACTGCACTGCAGTTTTTTCTATCTTCAATAACACATTATCAGCAAGCGTTGAAGTTGTCCAAAAAAAAGAAAAGAAAAAGACCACAACAAAGTGGATGTTAGGATCTCCATTGCAATAAAGAAGAGTTCTCGACAATGATAAAACCCTTATTTTTAAGGAGCAAGTGAAAAATCACTGCGTATGCATAATAAACTAATGAATGCCTCATTCGTTTTATTCTTTTCTTCTTTTTGTTTTGCCACCAACAGCAAGAAAGGGGAAGAACGTAATCTGCACGACCTTTAATTCAGTAAAAGATGCTACCACGTAATTGTTAAGCTCATAAAATTCGATTTGTCATCCCCCTGTTCTTGTGGCTGGTATCAAAATGCAATCTGTTAAAAAATATAAATCATGACAAGGAGTGGTTAATATTTGCACGTGGACATGCAATAAATCAGGACTTTCAGAAATGGATAAATGCAAATGAAAAAGAAGTGATCGACCTTCGTCAAATATATACTACCAAATTTGTGAACTTCAAAAACAAAAACAAACAGAGCATCACTTTATTCCAAACTGGAAAGAAGGCTGGCTGGGATCAAAATGCATTTTAAAAGAGCTCTCTTCACGATAATGAAAAGAAACATCAAAATCATCTTTCTGACCTGAAAATTTATTACGGCTACATCGAGAGAGCCAAATTCAGATGAGCTTGACTAAAGAGTTTCTGATTCCGGCGAGATTTTCATGAAGAAAAAGCAAGTGAAGCGATGGCAGAGAGCGAACTACAATGAACCAGGAGAAACGTGCACACGCACACGCTCAGAAAGGGACTTCAAAGGAACAAGGGCAAGGCCGAAAATGCCTTAATAAATGGTGACAGAATATCGAGGTTTGTGCGAGTTCATGAGAATGTGCCCACAGTGACAGACAGGTCGGGAAGCAAATAATTTTTCATGGACGGCTGTGATTTGATGTTGAGTAAATGTTGCCCCTGGTAAAGCCATTAAGATGGGTGGGTGAGCAGTTAAGATTAATTTTCATGTTTGAGATAGGCAAGGTTTTTTTTATTAAAAAAAAACGGATAAACTAGTTGTTATTCTTTTAATGCGGGAAATCTTTAAATTGACATGATAATCTACAAATTACGTAAATAAGGTATTTTGCATTAAATAAATCATCTCCGAGGTCCGACAGATTCGATAAAAAAATAAAATTTTAAATTTTTTAAAAATTAAAAATTAATTAAAAATTATTAAATAAAAATTTATTTATTTTGATTTATAAAAAATTGTTAATAATAAAAATGACCT
>JAOTIZ010000203.1:11785559-11797112 GCA_027123425.1 Erythroxylum panamense | reverse complement strand
GGTAACGGGATGTTACACATCATGTCATGCACATTCACGTATTAGCCAGTTTGATTGATTTGCATAGTTGGATGCACTGGCGTGCATCCAACTGTGCATATGCCTAGAAACGTAGTTTTTACTTTAAATTGACATTTTGGGCAGTGAAAGAAGGAAGAATCATCTTGGAGGTGTAGGTAATGGCAGAAACCTTACCTTCTTGGTATAGGCATATCGTCATTATGTATCGTTGTTCTTCTCTTTGTTAAGGATTGTTTACGTTATTTTCTACTTATTGAATTGTGTATTGTGTAAAAATGATCTAAATGCTCTATTATATTGTTTTTATGTAAACCTATTGCTAGAATCTTGAATGCGATACATAATAGTTGTATTTTGGGTTCATTTGTGGCAACTAATTACATTGAATCATTAGAGATAACGTAGCATAGGTTAAATAACCTGAACTTATGTAGTTGTTGCTTAGATTGATCTGTTTTCCTTATTTATAATGTGGCTATCTAACTAAATCTAGAGAACTTCTTCTAAGTTGTTCGATAGCTAGGTTTAATTAAAAAATTATCTTTGATTAAACCTGATCTAAGGAAAACCAATATTAACAAAGCTTTTTAATCTATGATTAATAATTCTAAGAGAGGTGTGTAAACAACAATGCAATAACGAATGTTTGTTTGTGTTTAGACTAAGATTGATCCAAGAATTGGATTTCAAAATTATTTATAAATTTTATGATTTTATGATTTTTTTTACTACTTGCTTTGATTTGCTTTTATAACTTCAATTTTTCTTTGTTTTCTTAATTGCATCAAATCAGACCCCCTTTATACATATATATATAATTTAGAAAGGTGAATTGATTTAATTTATATGGGATCAACCTAAACTCATAACTAACTATACTTTAAATATAGTTATTTTGTTGTAGTGTTACGACACGCTACCAAAGTGTTATCATCTTGACATGATCTACTCCATATTTCAAAGAAAGTTATCGATGGCCTTTGCATCCCTTAATCCTCCAACAACCTTAGGCTCCGAGACCTTTGGAAGCAACAATAGGTGCCATAACTCTTTGTGTCACAGTCATCTTACACAAGCTCCAGTCTCCCTTTACTTTCTTCAATTTGGCAGTTAGACTAGTAAATGCTTCCTTAAGCATAATAATTTTAGCAACAAGACAAGTCTCCAAAGAACACCTTTTTGGAAGCATCCAAAGTAACAATATTGAAAGTTCCATTCATTTCTTCCCGAAGTAGAGATTGCTCCTTCTCCATCTTTCCCTACAGTTCTACAAAGTATATCTATCTACAACATTCTATAAGCTTCTATAAACTTTCATATTGTTCCACAATGTTCTATAAGATTTCATAAGCTTCTGTCATGTTCCATAAGCTTTCCGGATCTTCTATATGCTTTTATTATATTCCAGAAGCTTCTAGAGTCTTCTATAAGACTCCAACATGATCTAGCAAACTTCTTTAAACGGAACCTTATCTTGTAAGCTTTAAAATATGCAAAACGTGACATTTTGCAGGTCACTTAGATACAATGCATACATTCACTAATTCAAGCAACTTAAAAAAGTACGATTAAAATATCTGAGCTTTCCTCTTGTCCTCTCTGTATTAAAATAAACTGATAATTGTAAGATCAATTTTGTAGAGAATAAATATAAAAACATAATTAAAATTAGCCACAAAGTAGAAAATAAGAAACTTATGAAAACATAAAGATTACATAAAACACCAAAGTACTGGCAGAAAAACCCATGCCATGTTCTAAAAGAGGTTGCTAGGTAGTTACAAACTCTCACGTAACTTTCGCTAGTCTTTCAAAAAGGTTGAGAAATTTTCAATCATGTATATATACAAAATTTAGAATGATAACAACGTCCAACACATATTGTGCCGTCTTCTGCCATCTTCATAACCACCTATACAACAAGAACCCAAATACACAACACAAAGACAATATTATGCCAACTACATCTTGTATTACGAATGCTAAATGTTGTTTTCAAGGGTACAGTGGCCAAACACAAAATGTATTCGTCAGTTCAACTCATTCTGTGAACGGTGCTGGAAACAAACGAGCGAAGCAGGGACACCGAGATAACAAAGCTGGAATTTACTGAATGCCTCATCTTGTTGAACTAAGCACAATTTTGTATTAGCTCCAAGCTACACATACAAGAAAATTTTCGCATCTAATCTACAAAATGAATCTAACAAGAACATGCTTTCATGGCCAATTACTCTTGTCTAAAATCATGTTGAGAATCAGCTCATATAATGCTAAATTTGGCATAGCACATAAACAGAATTGAGAAATTGGGGGGTCCCGCCAAATGAGTATAAAACAAAACGCATTCTCTAGTTCTTTCCTTCTTGAAGTTGTCGAAGATGCTTCTCCTTTTGTATGGGTCGTATGGGTCCTAAATCATGCGTTCTCAAAGTCCAGTTCAGATAGTCCCAGGTCACAGAAGCCTTGATCATCCAATTGAAGAGTGTTATCCTCCTGCCTGCCAGGCATTAAGAAATCAAAGCTGTACACGTTGCCCGAAGGAACTGGCAGCTCCGTATGCTCTGAGCTGAAAATAAACCTCGCATATGGGTTCTCCAATGGCGCCTGGTGCTGCATCATTGGATTTTGAGGATATGAAAGCTGAGCAGTATCGAAATTTGTATGAAGCGGAGGGCTGTCCATGGAACTGAGCAGTTCATCCACACTGAAAATCTCATCCATTGAGAAATCCTGCAAAAAATCCTGGCCATCATGACCATTTATCCACCCAAAATCCCCGGCCTTTGGAGTTTCACATGCCTCGCTCTTTTCTACCTCTTCTTTGGCAGGATAACTTTCTGCTTCAGTTTCACGAATACCTTGCATAGTTTCCTCCTGATCGTTCTTCACCTCCTCTTTTAGTGCACAATTTCGCAATGCAGGTTCATACATCGCAGGGGGCTCTGTTTTGATTAGTGATTGACCTTCACCATAATCAATCTTTGCAACATGCTCTTTTGTATCTTCACATCCACAAATTTCAGAGTGATTTGAAGTCATAGTAGAGTCCGAACCTGCGGGAGTTGCAACCTGAGAATAATCCTTAGGTGTTATAGATGAAAAAGGACCCCTTGAAGTACCTGTAGTATGCGCCACCTCCGGAAGATTTAGCCGAGCATAAGGGCCATACATAGCCCTTGCTGCTTCGTCATAGGCAAGAGCAGCTTCATAGGCAGTGGGGAAGGTACCAAGCCAAAGTCTTGGCCCTCTATTAGGTTCCCTAATCTCTGCAACCCACTTTCCCCATGTCCTCTGCCTAACACCTCTATAATTACAAACAGAGTTCTGGGGTCCTCCTTTCCCTTTCATGCATCCTTTTTTTGATCCCTTGGCAGGAACTCTCCGCGATGGTTTATTATCTCCATTACCACCAGAATCAATATACTCGTTGTATTCTTTCCACTTTTTCAGTGTTTGAGCCACGGACTTGGTACCGTCCCGTCTCTTCCTCTTCCTGATAGATTCCGATGGCACACAAGCCACATCAGAACTTGCAACAAAAGATCCCATCTTGCAACTTTCAACGACTAATCCTTTCTTCACAACAAAATCCACTCCACGGTTTACGTAGTTATACTCTCCAAATCCCCACTAAACCCTAACACGAGAAACCTGTAACACGAGTAACCCGGTTTATCTGCAACCGACAAAAAAGAGCAAAATTGGAACACTGGAATCACAGAACAACAGAAGGGGAAAAAGGAACGCATAAGAACAGATATTGCAGTTAAATGCTCAAAACTCAAACTTGTCCAGACTTTAAATTTCCTATTCGGAACGTGAAAATACACCCGGTTATTACTACGTTTACCTACTACGCAAGGAATTAGGCTTGCGGTCCAATACAACTATTATTTTTTTGTTTCCTATTAGTGATAGACTATTACAACTTTATTGGACAACCGGTACCTTGGAGATCAAGTTTACTTATTAGTAATCGGAAATACTATTACATTTCTAAAATGACCCGGAAAAGGATCACACTATTAAGTTTTGTTCAACTTCAAAAACGATGACGTTCCGTTTCCGCCACGACTCATCCGCTCCTTTCCCGACAACCCCAAATTACAATCTACAATCGAGAGATTAAAGACAGAACGAAACCCTAATCCTAAATCTTCAAAACCCAACCGCTCAAAACAGAATTACACCCAATTAACCAAGAATCGTCACCAATGAAAGAAAAACCGTTTCCAAAGTTCAATCAGCAAAGTAGAGGATAACTGGGAAGAAATCAGTCAAGTAGAAAAGGGAAGGGCGAAGTTGACCAACCTGTAAGTTGCCCCCGGAGACACAAGAACTGAAAATTTAAACTCTTTCAACTCCTCTTCTTGCTCCTGGTACGCTTTACTGAATCCCGTGTAAGTTTGATTTGTTCTGTAGGATAGGCAGATGATTCTTTGGTGCGATTTGATGTTTGTATTAGGATGAACAGAGAGTACGTTTAGCAGATAGCTGTGTCTGTTTGCTTGGCTTGAGAAACATAAGAAAGGAGAGAAAATAGATATTTATAGCCTTCTCTAGATATTTCTGATTTCCTTTCTCCGATATAATGACGTGGCAACGATCTTATCACGATATGTGGGTGAACCTTAGTTGTTATCAAACGAGCGCCGAACCTTCTCCGAGCCTCCAGAGCCACTCGTTTTGTTTTCCTTTGCCTCAAAGCAATTGCCAGTTTTGCGTACCTTCACTCTTTCCCCACGAAGTTTCTCGAAATTACAAGTCTCCCACTATATCTGGATCCCTCAAGCCTTACAAATAAATATCTTCTCCTCCCTGCAAGCTGTGTCCGGTTCCGTTATTAGTCATTCGGAACGACAATGTAATTAGCATTTCGACAACTGGATTTCTCCGTAATTTGCATTGCGCCACTAATCTGATTGTCTTGTTCCTTCTTATTTTGTTTTCCTTTTCTATCAGTTGACCAATGTGAAGCAACGAACTGGACTACACGTTAGCATTTCCGTAAATTATCAAATGAACAGGGGCAGTCTATGTATTAGATGAAAGGACTACTGGACGCAAATTGAAGAAAAAGATATGAACAAAGCACCACGTGGATACCACAAGAGGGATACACGTGTAAAAGTCAACAACGGACAAACTGTCTAGTGATCCCATCCTAGTTCTCTGGTCATTCTGTGAATGTCTAGCACGTGGCCGCGTGGGATGACGCAGAGACTGCTCTGTACCGGTTTGACACGTTGTTGAAAAGAAGTCGTCATCAATGCGAGTAGAGATCAAAGCCCAATTGGCAATTGGATCCAGAGAGCATCGAGAAGAGATGTGGACCTCTGGAAACGTCATCCGTGACTTAGTGTGAATGTTGCTACCCCAACGGTAGTAATGGAAGGCAGCCCAATTGAAGCTTTTTTATAATAGAACAAAGGTACATGAAAAAGTAAAATTGAATAAGGTCAGGCCCATTCAGTATTTGACGGTATTGCTCACTTATTTTGACTGCTTTTTTGTACGATGGATCTGACCCATGTTGTTGGATGGTCGATTAAGAAGTTATATTGTATGCTATGCACCTTACAAGAACATCAGAGACAGGATAGAAGTAGGAAGGAGAGATTTTTGGGAACAAAGTTGCAGGTGTTATTAATAGTAAAAATTATTACAGCTAAAAATCAATGGTGGGTACGGGTTCGCGAGCAAGTAGATGGCAATTAACATTGCAAAAGGCACCATCAAACTCCAAACCCGCGGTTTTATCTATCGGAAAAGAAAACAAAGAAACAATTTGACAAGAAGACCAACGGTACTGAAACTCCAATACTATGAGAAGAGAAAAATTGGACACCCACTGTTGTTGAGCGCTTGACAATGTCCACGATAGCCATTTTCTATGTATGTAATTATATCGTATCTGTTAACATGCAGGCAGATCCCCTGGAGGTGCCTGTAAAGTCTGCAATTCCCCTACCCCATCCTCGACCAAAAAAGCCATCGCCAGTCCCCATGTGATATGAACATCCAAGTGACAGTGCATTATCCACACACCTATTCAATCACAGTGCAGACAGATAGCTTAGTATTCAATTCATTAGTTTAGTATTCAATTCATTTTAGTTTCATGGAGAGAAACGGGGGAACATTTACTTACCAGGATTATCAGCAACGAATCTGATGACAGCCCAACCATTTGAGGGCACGGCAACTGTATTTCTCAACGGTGGATCAACAAGGTTGAATTTTGATTTATCCTTTTTAGGATTGAAATTTCCAAACCCTTCAGCGATGATATAGAAATCATATCCATGCAAATGAATCGGATGATTCTCAGGCGTAACAATGCTTGTATCTTGTATTACAAGCTGAACTCTTGATCCGTACTTCAACTTATACAATTTAGTGCCGCGAACAGGTTGCCAAAGTGACCTGCTCACGTTACCAGTGTAATCGAACTTCACAGGTGGTTTTGCCGGAAAATCAGTCGTGAAAACTCCAGGGATACTGTTGTAATGAGCTTGCAGCAAAGAGAAAGTTGACGGGAGAACAAAAGAAACATTGTTCATGCTAGCAGTGAAGCGAGTGCCATTTGGTCCCTGACAATTTCTAGCTCTGGCGTTTTTAGGACACGCGTTGAGTCCTAAACCAACGGTGAAGAACAGGCTTTCGTCAATATCTGTGGGGACTTCCACCTTCTGTGGACTTTTAAGGCTTCTGCTAAATACCGTAACTGTGGGTGTGTCGTTGAACGCCGGTAACGCTGGCATAATTGGGTTGCTGGATAAACCCTTTGCAGGGCACGGCGCGGACTTGTATTCGAGAATGGCGGTGGTGGTTGTGTTATCAAACGGTGCGTTTTGTGCACTTTGATAAGCACGTGCAGCCATGTAATAACGGGCAGGTGGTTTGTCGCCGGAGATTAAGACGTCGGTGGTCTGGCCGGGTCCTAGCATGATGACTGACGTGGTAAAGGGCTTCAAGTAGGAGGCATCAGCACCAACAACTGTGAACTGGTGGCTGGCGATGGTGAAGAAAAGTGGTTGATTGAGTGCAGCGTTGATGACTCGGAGAAGGTGTGTTTCGCCGGAGTCTATTGGAACGATGATCGTATCTGCACAAGTGCACATTGGTTAGGCCTATAATTCATCGATGACGGTTGTGTTCATAGATATTTTCAGCTCAAGTCTCTATCGTCAACTTTACTGTCTTTTCCCCTTTAGGCAAGGAATTAGGAGAACATTCCACATACCTTTGGCGGAGCAGTTGTAGAGATCACCAGGTTGACCGTTAATGGTATATGCGTCAGAGATTTTTGGAGATGCTCCGGTTCTAGTTGCCCTCCTCACCACATCTATCGGATTAGCATCCCACCATTCGCCTGTCAATGAACCAACCCTATTAGCTAGCTCACTACTCACTATTTCATTAGGCATATTGTCATCCACATGTATATATAAATATATAGAGGGAGAGAGAGAATACCAAGGAGAAGAGGTGTTTCTCGTTTAGGCTTGGGAAAGGGGTAGGAGGATCCTTCTTTTGGACGGATAATAAGAGCACCATAGACAGTAGCTCTAAGCCATGAGCTATGAGCGTGCCACCATAGCGTCCCTTCCTGTCCTTGGATAGTGAACCTGTAAGTGTAACTCCCTCCTGGTCTTATCGGGCATTGCGTCACAAATTCTGGCCCATCTGCCCATGCTGTTCTCATCTGCCTAATCCCATGCCTAAGGACACAACCAAAATATTTGATCAGCATCAAACATATTAAGAACTATGATTACTTAGGAAGCACGGCTTCCATGGAAGTTTTACATGTCATCCAAACATCATTGTCTAAAGAATATCACGCCTCTATTGTAATGTACTATACAACTGTTGCACGAGTTGAGTAGGAGAAGTAGGGTAGTAGACTATTGACGGGTTACCAGTGAATGGTTAGATTATATCGGGCTCTGTTTTGAACGTTTATCACTAGACTGTCTCCATTATTCACTTCCAAGGTTGGTCCAGGGAACATCCCGTTAACTGTGATGCTATTATGAGTCTTGCACAGCCTCTTCACTTTGGTCGCTTGAACCTGTTTCCGCATTTCAAATGTTTAGTGTCCAATGGTAACAATGTATTATACTGCAAGAATAAGGAAATGATTTGTGTATACATGAAGCGTGCCTAAAATTGACTTACAACAAAATCATGGTAGTGAGTTTTTGCACTCGCTGATGGAATGGTGGAAGCTAGGAGATGGAGAGTCACGCTCAGAAAGAATAGAAAACAGCTACGATTGTCAAGGATGCTGTTGACAACCTTCATTGTCGCTTGATGTTAGAACGATGAGGGGGTTTACGGGTAAAGACTTAGTAAGAGTTGATACAAGTGAGGGATGAAGCAGAAAGGGGCTGGGCCTTTATAGGAAGAGCGTAAAGGAGAGAGTTGTTTGAGGTTGGCAGATTAGGTTTTGATTCAGAACTGTTCAGACTCCGGGGGCAATCTTAGTTCAACCCTATAGAAGTTGTTGCACCCACTGGGATGTTTAGAGTAAATAATTTCGGCACGCTTGTTTCTCAAGTCTTTTTAGCTTCTGGTTGACAATTAGCAAATCACCGTCAGTACTAACGATTTCACGAATTGTTGATTTCCATTCTCATTGTGAATATGAAAGGTACTAAAATATTATATACCTGTAATCACAGGCACAACATGGTAGTTATATCAAAGTAAGACAATCTTAATTTGGTACATATTTTTAATAGAGATCGTTTATTTGTTGTAGTAATGACGTTTTCTTCCTTTTCAGCTTCAGTTGTTCTCGGAAACAAATCCTCATGCATGCATGTTTAGTTAAAGGTAGCATTCAAACTCACTAAATCATATCCCATGGAGACTTGAAAGATGACAATCGAATAATGAAGTTAAACTAACCAAACCCATTTCACTATATATCACAAGAAACAGTTGGCAATTATAATAATTCAATATTCCAAAACTTCAACACCATTGTTTGCATTGCTTATTAATGACATTGACCGACTTTATGGCATATTATAATGGTAAGTTTCAGTTAAGTCAATATGTTGCATTGCTTGGACATCTGCACACGATATTGCAAGAAGATTTAACATAGGTAATAGTGGACCATAAATCTAATTGAAATCTCGTTTGAAAGAAATAAATTAGCTTGCTTGTCTTAACGCTATACCCATAGGTTCCAACAGTTTGAATGGATTTAAGATGCTCAGTATCAGTATGTTAAAGTAGTTATAGTTAAGTGATTCACTTTGAATTAGCACAGTGAATGATCTTCTTTTTTGTTTCGTCCATAAAAGAGCCTGACGAATTTAAGAGTTACTCGAGTGCCCGTGTTGACTCTTACAATAGATGGAGTTAATGGTGTGGGCGGGGTTTAGAAAAAGTAGAGTTTCTTTGAAAGGAAGCATAGGAAGACTTGAGTTGGGAGACACAGAAACCTTCCAGGATTTGGATAGGTGAACAAGATTGGAGGATCAAGTAACGACGTTCGGTGAAGTTTGTTATTGACTTTTCAGAATGTTTAGAACCAATTATTAGAGAAAAATTAGAAAACCAATTGGGAAACAGATGGGATACTTGTCAAATATTGTGATGAGGTGTGCTTAATTTTTCATCCATCATCTTCTTTTCCCACTCCTTTTTATTGTTCTTGGGCATGCATGTGTCTCACAGAGATTCCTTTGAAAGGGACGCAGCACACCTTTTTCTTTTCTTTTTTATTCCTTTTTATTCTAACCATAGTAATCAATTAAATTGCAATTTTCTAGTTGTAATGCAAAAAACCTAGCCACCATCACGAAAAAGACACCCCAGTTAGGCCTTTTAAGTTATAACCACTAGTTGTTGTCTGATTTCCCAAATATGAATTGTCATAATTCAAGCTATTGGTATTGATCAATCGAACAAATTGGCATATACCAAACGTTGTTAGGAGACACTAACCCATTCTTTTGATTTACGAGTCCGATAAATCCAATGCATGAACTTCATGTTAAAGATAAGAGTGCTCCATTTTGAAAGTGATAAATATGGTGGGAGATATCAATCTTGGAACATAGTTAGGAGACTAACAGAAATTCTTGAGTCCGATCAAATCCAATGCAAAACATCATTTTCTAGCAATGATTCAATGTTAGGTTGGAAAAAATGGTAGGCAAATAGGACAAATAGAGAGACCAATTCAAAAACCAACAAGCTTTGCTGAAACAGCTTCTGCTGACCAACGTCCGTCAGGCAAAGCGCTAGCTGCTACTTGGAGCAGCTAAAGCATAGGGCAATTGTTTCGATGTGCTTGAGTTATGAGTATTTTTTTAAAAAAACTTTCTTGAGTCAGTGTTACTAAATTCAATGTGTAAGAAGTTATTAAAAACCCAGGAAAAAAAAAGCCTTCTTACGTGAATCTGCAGGAATTGAGAAGTTGGGCATGATTACTATGAAAAGCCTGAAAAAGATAAAAGGTCCAAGTACAAAAGCTCTGGATTTTGTTTAATCCCGATGCACAGGTTAATGTTGGTAATTTTCTTAAGTTGGACGTTAATTAATTACTATTTTAATAAATTTATAATTAAATAAATTAAATTTGATCCAGTTAAAAATAATAAAAGACTCTAATAAAAAATCTTATTTGATGGATTGAAGTCCAGCGAAAAAAATGGATAATAATAAATGTGGGTCAGAAATGCATTGAACATGTATTGGAGAGACCCACTATGATTACTATATATATGCGTTAAGGACTCTTGCTTTTGCTTTAAAAAGTTGTGAACATTCGGATTTTCTAATATGTTAAAAGCTTTTTGTCCTAACAAAGTTGTGGAATGATAATGACATTCGATTGATCAACTTTAATAAAAGTTATTGAGAGAGTTTAGAATATTGGGTGTCAAAAAATCCAGTTGAAGTTATGGAAGCAAAATAGGTATTTTTTATATTTTTTTCATTTATTTACTTTCACATTTGATCCTAAACGTATAAATAAGGCTCATGTTATGTATTACAATTAATACTGTCACAAATTGACAATTATTTTTCCTAAATCCCGTTATAATATTTCCCTCTATAATAATTGTCAATGTGTACATTTTTTATAAAGTAGGATGTCAAAAAAGACCCGGCTTAGCCTTTTTAACTGGAATTATATCAGGCCTTGGATTAAGGTTGAGCTGACCATTGTTGGCCCTAGAGGTCCAGGGCCAAGATAGGGCGAGTCATAGGTTGGCCCCGGTTGGGACATGCCATGGCCTAATCATTAGTTAAAAAAAGATGATATTTTTGACAGTTTTATTGAAAAAAATATATGATGAGTTGGTTAATTCATGGTCAAGTCAGGTCATGAGCTGATCTATCCCAACCTATCGGGCTACGATCAGGGTTGAAACTGGACCGGGTTACGCTTAGACTTTTTAACTGGAATTATATCAGGCCCTGGATTAAGGTTGAGCTGACCATTGTTGGCCCTAGAGGTCCAGGGCCAAGATAGGGCGAGTCATAGGTTGGCCCCGG